>CM062811.1:196913424-197433424 GCA_031772625.1 Pinus tabuliformis
ACAAAGTGATACTGAACATCAATGTGCTTTGTCTTTGAATGATAAGCAGGGTTCTTTGCCAAGAAAATTGCACTTTGGATGTCACAGTCTATTCTTATAGCTCCCTGCACTAACCCCATACTTGAACACAATCTCTGCAACCAAACTTCTTCCTTGCTTACATGAGTGGTTGCCATGTATTCTGCCTCTGTAGTTGATAATGCCACTACAGATTTTTTCTTACTCATCCAACTAACTGCACCTCCAAATAGGTTAAACACATACCCACTTGTAGATCTTCTTTGATCCAGATCTCCAGCCCAGTCTGCATCAACAAAGCCATGAATATCCAACACTATGTCCAATCCTGGTCTTCCTTGGTAGCACAAACCATAATCACTAGTGCCACGCAAATACCTGAAAACCCGCTTCACTGTTGTCCAGTGCTCCTTCTCAGGTTTTCACATAAACCTGCTCAATACTCCCACTGCATGTGCAATGTCTGGTCTAGTATAGACCATTGCATACATCAGGCTACCCACTGCACTTGCATATGGAACACGGGACATGTCCTCTTCCTCTTCTTGTGTCTTGGGACATTGTTCAGCAGATAACCTCACACCTACAGGAATAGGAACCTTCACCGGTTTACTATCCTGCATATTAAACCTCTGGAGTATTGTCTCGACATACTTCCTCTGGTTTAACCAGAGCTTCCTCTTTGACCGATCTCTTTTAATTTCCATGCCCAAAATATAGTTTGCAGCACCAAGATCTTTCATGTCGAATTTGGAGGACAATTGGGTCTTCAAATCCTGGATAATTTCTTTGTCATTTCCAACCAGCAACATATCATCCACATACAAGACCAGATAAATAATACAGTCACTAATTAATTTAAAATACACACAATGATCTGCTTTGCTTCTGGTGAAGCCAAGTCCCCGTATAAATGTATCAAATTTCTGATACCACATCCTTGGTGACTGTTTTAACCCATACAGAGACTTCTTTAACTTGCATACCAGTTCTTTCTTACCCTTCACCGCAAAGCCTTCAGGTTGCTTCATGTAGATTTCCTCTTCCAAATCCCCGTGAAGAAATGTTGTCTTCACATCCATCTGTTCTACCTCAAAATCAAAAGCAGCAGCAACAGATAAAAGTAATCTAATAGAAGTTACCTTGGCAACAGGAGAAAAAATATCGCCAAAATCAATTCCCGACACCTGGGAATAACCTTTTGCTACCAACCGAGCATTATATTTCTCCCCCTTTCCTTCTACATTTGTCTTCTTCTTGAACACCCATTTGCTGCCAATGGGTTTCCTTCCAGCCTGCAACTCCACTAGATCCCAAGCCTCATTTTTGTGCAAAGATGCCATTTCATCGACCATGGCCTCTTTCCAGAGTTTTCCATCCTCTGAATCCACTGCTTCCTTCACAGTTCTGGGATCATTATCAGTAACAGACAAAGCAAAATTTGAATTGAAAGTAGATGGACTATACCTTTCTAGCTGCCTTCTTTCTCGAACTGATCTTCTCACAGCCGGAGTTTGTGGCTCTTCATCTTCTGATTCCTCCTCTGCTGCAGAGTCTGATTCTTCCTCCTTTGGCTCAAACTCTATCTTCTCAGGTTCCTTTGGTTGGACTTCATATTGAATAACATCTTTTACCTCTCTGAACAACACATCTCGGCTATACACAACCTTCCGTGTGACTGGGTTCCAAAGCTTATAACCCTTTAAACCATCCTTGTACCCAATAAAGATGCACTTTTGAGATTTACTATCCAACTTGGTTCGTTTCTCCTTTGGAACATGTACATATGCATCACATCCAAATACCCTTAGATGTGAAAGAGAGGGTTTCTTACCAGTCCATACTTCTTGTGGAGTCTTATCCTCCAACGCTGATGAAGGTGATCTGTTGATCAGGTAACATGTAGTATCCACCACCTCTGCCCATAATTCCTGTCCTACCCTGGCACCACTGAGCATGTTTCTTGCCCTTTCCATCAATGTCTTGTTCATTCTTTCTGTGACTCCATTTTGCTGAGGTGTATATGGAGTAGTCTTCTGCCGTGCTATACCACACTTCTTACAAAATTCTTCAAATTCCTTGCTGCAAAATTCTCCACCATTATCTGTACTCAGCACCTTTATCTTCTTCTCTGTCTGATTTTCCACCAGAGCCTTAAATTCTTTAAACCTGTCAAAGACTTCAGATTTCTTCTTAAGAAAATATATCCATGTATTCCTTGAGAAGTCATCTATGAATGATACATAGTACACAGACTTACCCAGTGATGGAACCTTCACAGGTCCAAACACATCACTGTGCACAAGCTCTAATATCCGTTTCGTCCTCTTACCACCAGAGGGGAAACTCACCCGATTCTGATTCCCATATACACAATTTTCACAGAAATCAAAATCCAGAGAGCTATTATTCATACCTTCTACCATACCTTTACCATGAAGTATTCGAAGGCCCTTCTCTCCAATATGTCCAAGCCTTTGATGCCACAACATGGTCTTCTCTCCAGAGACCACTAGATTCTCTACTCCATTTTTAGGAACCATAGAACTATTGCACCCATCAACAACAGTGCTACCTTGCAGCTTGTACAGAGTTCCAATCTGAAATCCCCGCATTAATATCAGTGCTCCTCGAACCATCTTGCAGGTATCTTTCTCGAACACCATCTTTACACCTGCAACATCCAACTTGCTTACAGAAATCAGATTTCTGGCCAATGCAGGGATATGTAGAACACCCGGAAGTGTTCTAACCCTTCCACCTTGCAACTTCAACTTTACTTTTCCCCGACCAATGATTCTAGCCTTCCTATCATCTCCTAAGAAGACATCACCACCATCGTATTTCTCATACTCGCAGAACCACTCTATATGGGGAGTGAAGTGAAAGGATGCACCTGAGTCAATCAACCATGCCTCATGATCTACATGTGTACTTGAAGAAGCCAAGTACACATCCCCACCTTCATCTGAGGTGGTTTTCACCTCTACAGAAGGAGCATCATCAGATCCCTTTCCTTTATCAGGAGCTTTAGATTTACAATCCCTTTTGAAGTGCCCTTCCTTTCCGCATTTCCAGCACACCACCTTTGTAGGTTTTCCTGGAGATTTAGATCTCCCTCTAGATTTAGATCTCCCACTCAATGACTTATTTTTGTTTCTGTTCTGGGACCGTCCTCGTACAGACAAGGCATCACCATTCTGGTTGTCCATATTTTTCCGTCTCATCTCCTCCGTCAGCAAGGCTGAGACTATTTCATCAAACTACAAAGCAGTTGCATTGCTACCTATTGCAATAACCAGACTATCCCACGAATCTGGTAGAGAACACAATAGACTGATGCACTTATCTTCATCTGAAATTTTAATATCAACAGATAATAACTGACTTACCACAGTATTAAATGCATTCAGATGCTCTGTCACCGAGTCTCCATCTTTCATCCTCAGGTTATACAGCTTTTTCCGCAGGAACAGTTTATTCACCAGAGACTTAGATTGGTACAAAGTCCCTAACTTGACCCTCAAAGCCTTTGCCGTAGCTTCCCCTGATACATTAAGCAATATTGAATCCGAGACACACAATCGTATTGTGCTCTTTGCCTTCCGATCCAACTTCTTCCATTCTTCATCGGTCACTCCCGATGGTTTAGTACTCGGATCTACCGCGATCCACTGATCTTTATCCACCAACAGATCCTCCATCTTGAGTTTCCACAACTCGAAATTCTGACCATTGAATTTCTCAATCTCTATCTTTCCACTGCTCGCCATCTTCTTTCACCACCAGAATCGATCTCGTAGATCTCCCACTGAATAGGGTCTACCACAGGCCCGAGCGAAACCCCTCAGCAACAAAGGCGTCCCCTTGAATCCAAAACAGCTCTGATACCAAATGTAGGTTTTAACCCTGTACAGAAATTACCTGCATACAAATTCTTAAACAAAGAAAATAAACAATGTGAGAGCATAACCCATAAAACACATATGCACAGGGATTTTTCCCTGGATCCCAAAACCAGGACTACTAGCTTGATTTTTCATTATGTTCCTTTCAATGTTACAATACATATTTATACATGCTGAAGCATCCAATACCATGGACCGAAAACCATCGCGTCCAAAAAACGTGTGTGAAAATCATGCACAAAACCATAGGTGGGTCCGCCCAACCTAACATATGGTCCAAAACCAAAATTTTCCGGGGCGCTGCCTCGGACCCCATAAAGTGGTGTTACGGGTGCCCTTCAAACCCCCTATTAACTACGTGGAAAGAATATAACACAACCCAATAGAACCGTTCTTCCTCAAGTTCTTCAAATCGTGCAAGCCTTTCCTCTAAAGCTTCACGGTCCGTCATCCCTGTGAGCGCTGCTATGCGCAGACTAGGTACGATATATTCCATCGACATGACATCTTCCATGCCATAAACTAACCGGAAAGGTGTTTGTCCCGTCAGTTTCTTGCACGTTGTCCTATAAGCCCACAGAACCACTGGTACGCGCAGGTCCCAGTTAGTGCGTCTCACATGGTGGACCATGTTCAATACTTTGCACACCTTGTAAAAGGATTCTATGTGGATCATTATTGGTGTGCTTGGTCTTTCCCAACTTCATTGTTCGTGCCCTTGTCTTTCCCTCTCTTGCTTGTTGTTCCTGTTTTCTATCATGAGGACAGTGTGCGTTCATGCAGGTTGCATACCATATGCATGTACCCATCCGGAGAGGTGGGCGCACACATTGTTTCATCCATCATAGCCAACTTCCATCCACAACTGAGGCTTTCCAAACCATATAAGCATCACCATTCTGCATTCATGCTAGTTCTCAAAACTTCTTTGATGCATACCCCACCATCTTGCAGGCGTAGCGCGCAGTGCCCATTTCAAAGCGTAAAAATGATGTTGTTCTAGAAATTCTATTTCAAAATTGTTTAGGAATTCATCCACCTCTGTCAACCCATCATACATAGGCAGATCCCTTACCTCTGTTTTCATGCAGCACAATGATCTTACCATCATGTTGTAATTGAGCGTGGTTACCTCATGTAACCGGTTCTGCCATCATTCTATTTCCTCATCTGAATCCGATGTGTAGGAGCTTTTGTGCTCCCACGAAATCCTGCCATCCACTATAGGATTCACCCAATCCTGTCCTTGAGCTGTTATCTTGTAGATACAATCTAGATCATCATCGCTCTCGTCGTCGCGCACTAGCTTTGTGTACCGCGATCCTTCCGCAAGGCCTAAAGGTACCACTATGCACAGTGAATTTTTCTCAAAAATCATTTTGCACTTCTTTAAGTTTATCACTCCATTCATGTCAGTGGACCAATCAATTCCCAATAGCATGTGATAGGGATTGCTGTCATCGACAATCTATATCACTTCAAAATCTGCAAGCGTGCTCGCACCTCCGATGTCTACCATTATTCCCTGCAATCTTCCCATCGGTAGGATCTTCTTCTGGTTCACCATTCACAATTGAATAGGGGACCATTGCAACGCAAGCCTGCCCACGCGCTCTGATGTCTGCTTTGGCAATACATTCGCGTCTAATCCTAGATCCAGAATCACTTGATCCATTTCATATTCCCCAATTTGCGTAGTCAATCTCATCTCCCTTCTTGTTCGTGTTGTGTGCTTCTCGAGCTTCCAGACTACGTGCGGTTCATGCAGTCCCTTTACAACCTTGTTGTCGTGCAACAACTTCATGCATGTCTCTAGAAAGGTAGTAAGAATTGATGGGTCCATCTTCGGTTCTAGTTTGTCCTTACTACCTGAAGTGGAGGCCTCCGTGAAGCTCTTCTTAGCTTCCATGAATGTCTCCTTCGTGCGCTCCAAATCGAATTCTGGTTCCTTTGTCGGAGCCTTGCAAACCCAAGCACTCCCTTTGGGTTACTTGCCCTTGTCATCTCCTGTCGTAATACCGCTTTGGAGCATGAGGTTTACATTCAGGTCCTCTTCGCGTGGCTTAGACCTCATTATTTGTAGGTTCTGAGTCGGGGAAGGCTAGAGTATTCCTTTATCGCGCAACCTCACTATTAGTGTAGGGTAGTCCTCTGTCTCATGATCAATCTACGTACAATAAAACATGATGCTCTCGTCAGATTTGTACAAACGTGGGCATATTTCCATGGCCCTCCGTAATTGTAACAAATCAGCTATCTGTGACCCCTTCCTGGTCCCATTCCACCTCGATCTCATCCACACCCTTGAAATCCAGTGCGCACCATCCCTATATTTTGATCGAGGGCTCACGTTTCAGTCTACACCCTATAGGTAGGGGTATGATCCATCATCAACTCATAACTTCTGTAGGTGCACTCATCATGGCCTACTGATCTATAGAAATTATAGAACAACTGCTATGATGTTTGTGTATGCTTCTGCAAGAGATGACAATTATACATAGCATGTTTTCCTCCTATCTGACAAATCGTGCACCATAATGCAGGCAGCATGCTCGGTCCTACTTGTTCCTCTAGTCTTAATGGCATTGGTGCTCCTCCCGCCAAGTAGTTCATGAAGACTAGATAATGGTCCTTGTCATGCCCCTGTCCCTTGCACTTTATGCACCATACCTCCTCCCACGCCTCTAGCCGAGTTGTCCTGTCCTGTTTCAAACTTTGCATTTCGGGACATAAATTTTTCAATTGTACATGGATTTGTTGGACTCCCAGGCTAGGATCTTGTATTGGGGTCTCGTGCAATCTCATTGCAATCTCCAAAGCTTCGACCTAGGTGGATAACTTCTGTTGCAACAATGCTGTCCCTAGATGCAGCGTTAGTGACACTAAAAACCATGCACAG
The DNA here is from genome assembly GCA_031772625.1 of Pinus tabuliformis. NCBI lineage: Eukaryota > Viridiplantae > Streptophyta > Pinopsida > Pinales > Pinaceae > Pinus > Pinus tabuliformis. The sequence goes on from CM062811.1 coordinate 196,920,253, forward strand.
TGCTGCCCATCTGTCAAGGTCATGTTGGCTTCACAGATCATGTGCTTCATCCTCTGATCCAGTTCCTAGGTGGTCTCACCTAGAAGCATCACAATTTCCTTAAACCTGTTAATCGACTATGTCTCTGATTTCAGCCTGCTAAATTCCCTGTTCATCGCAGCTTGGATATCTGCGATCCCTATGTTTGGATTGTCACTGGAGTGCTTAATGTACCATGTTAGTGCGTGATCTTGCAATGCACTTACTAGTGTTTCCCTCTTTATATTGTCATCCATGACTCCTTGTGCTTCCCATAAAACTTTTACCATGAACCAAAATTGGTTCGGATCTTCGTTCCCTACTCCTCTGAATACTAGCAATTTTTTCGCGCTCACCATATTGGACTATGGTGGTGGCGGAGGTGGTGTGGGCACAGATGGAGGTGAATATGGCGAGATTGGTGGTGGTGTAGGTGTAGGTGGTATGCACTGAATTTGCTGCCTTATCAGACTGATCACACTTCTTGGTGAAACTTTTGTGAGCTCTTCCTCGCTTTCTTGCTGAGGGAAAATCAAGGGGCTATTTTCTATATTTGTGCTACCTTCGTTTCTATAGAACCTCCCACTTCACATAGCCCCAAACATCAATTTATTCACATAACCCACTATTCACACAATATCATTTTAATCCAAGTGTTCAAATATTTAATGCACTTACATCGCAGTCGTTTGAGGAAGCGTCATTCACCTCATTGTAGCTAATTAATGTGTCTACCATGGATTTAGTGATAAACCCTTATATAATTCGGTCAAGCCAATGGTCCACAGCACGTGCAATATTATCTTTCAATGCTTCTAGTCTACGCACCGACTCTGGAGTCCACACAATCAGTTTTTCGAGTCTACACCTTCCTTGACTGTCTTCTAGCTTCGCGATCCACTTGTACAACTCAGAGGTGAAGGATTCAAAGAAATTTCATGTATTTCCGTATATAAGTAGCAGTCTAACCACTGTTCCTTTGATACTTACAGATTCCTATTTTCATGCACCGTGAACTCGTGAATCTTTCTTAACAACCACCCTTTAATTTCTTTCTTCATCGGATTCCAGTGACACGACATTAGACATCCCTTATGCAGATCCTGATCCCGACAATAGAACCATTTGATGGCTTGTTGGGGCCTGACACATGTTCGGAGGTGATTTAGCCAAACAAATCTCGGTACTACTAGCCCTTCTGGCAATAGTCTGCGGAGCGTGGACTGAGGTATCACCTGAAGTAGTATGGGAGGGTACTAGAACTAGGTTTCCACACACTGGAGATGTCTGATGGGTTCAAGTGATCTGTGTTTCGACCCTGCGTGCACGTCGCTATGCACTCTTACCTGTTCCTCGCAACCGGAGGTGTTGCCTTCGCGCAGCCCTTCTCGGGGGCCGAACAATGTTATTACCCAAATCCTTACTAGTAATCGGATATGAGTTGATTCACTTAGCTTATTTTTGTGCTTCCAGTTATACTTAACAATATTCACAATTCATACAAGTGCACGTAGTAAAGAAATAATATATTCGCAAATGATATCAAACAGGTAATAAATCAGAAAAGATACAAAGAATTGGTAACAAAACCTTTATTTATTAATCTCTTCTCTGATTACAGACTCGACTCCACCCTGCGCACTCAACTACAGTGGTCCATGCACTCAGTTGGAGACTCTACTAAGCATCTGCGCACTCAGCTGCAGAGCCTTTTCCTACTGTACGACCCAAGGCACACTTCGCACTTCGACTTAACCTCTAAGAGCTTTCATGCCTATTCTCTATTAGATCGGATGTCTCTTTATGACTTAGAGCCTCACTCTATTTATACAATCCCATAGTCCGCAGACCATGGGTAGGTCGACATTACATTCAAAACTTAGGGTGGACAGCCCTATGACTCTTACATACAATTCGTGCTCCGCGCCTGCAATTCGCAGAGTCTTTACAACCATATCAAGTCAAAACTTGGGCTTTGAGCCCTAAAACATGCCTTGGGGGGATTCCATGCCCAACACTATGGATGAAGTTAGACAACTAGAAGTGTTTACATTTCCCATTATAGAAATATATGGAGAAGCTAGAATGAAAAACATTAACCCATCTATGCTCTCAAACTTATATGGGTTGATTACAAAGGATGCTGACACTTTTATGTTTAAGTTTATTGTGGTGTGCCAGACTGATAATTACACCAATTGTGAGCAAAATCTCTAGTTCTTTCCTTCCACTTTGTAGGACGCAACCTTCTGATGGTTTGTGATCCAAGAAGGAATAGAATCACCTCATGGGAACTGATGCATCAAGATTTCAATGAAAAATACTGAGATTACTGCAGAGAAAGGGATACCAAAGAAGAAATATTTAAAATGATCCAAGGAGAAAATGATCCCATGGAAGACTTTGATGACATGTTCCATTTAATTTATAGAAGGGCGCATAATTTCACTTTGGACCCAGACTCTTTAAAATCAGTTCTATTGCACAGAGTCAAGGAAGGTCTAATGGAAACTCTCAACTTGTTGGTCAATGGATATATTTATTAACTCAATTATGATGACATTAAATAAGTAATAAAAAATCATTCAAGAGCCACTGGAAAGAGAGGTAGAGAAAGAAAAATCTCAATGAATCCCTCCTCCTTGATTACTAAGAATTACATAGTAGGTATGTTATAGGAAATGAAAACCAATATATTATAGACACATGCTATGCAGATGGACACTTTTCATATCAAAAGAGAATAGGAGGAAGAAGACATTGCATTAGTCATTCTTCCCCTTAATGCACTAAAAGAAATCCTAGGAATCAATGCCCTTTAAATATCATAGAAATATAGTCTGCATGCGAGAAAAACCATTCCATTGATAAATGTCCATATTTGCTAGTTTTGAAGGTTGTGTACTGAGGAGAAAAAGGGTGCATGGAGAAATTTGTTATTTCAACCAAAAGGGGCCACAAGCTCCAAGGAAATTCCAACAAGGTATGAACTTCCCATGTCCTTTCAATATTAATTATAATACTCACTATCAACTGTGGTTCCCTCCTAATCCTTGACCCTAATCTATGCCCACTCTTTGGCCATATCTTCTTCAAATTGTTGTTCCTCCACTAGTAGAGAAATAAAAATTAGTGACTACAAAAACTACTAAAAATCACATATAAATGACTATGTTTGGTCACGTAACGATTAGTTTCTAATTTACGGTATCTTATCTCTATGACCAATTTAGTTGTATTTAACTTAGTTGTTAATTGGTTGTCTTAATTTTATCATCTAGTAATATATTTAGTTGTGAATTTGGTTATTGAACTAGTCATTAATTTCCACATTTAATAGTCAAACATACAGATAAATGACTATTGGAATTGATAAAATTGTGACTAAAAACAACGACTAAAAAAAGAATATAAATGATTATTAGCGACTAATTTATAGTATCTTATATTGCGACCAACATTTTGGTCATTAATTGGTTTTAAACAATGAATAAAATTTTCATATAAATGGCTATTAGTGGCTAATTTACAATATCTTATCTCGTGACCAACATTTTGGTCATATTTGTTTGGTCATTAATTGGTTTCCTCAAGTGATCATGTAATAATATATTTGGTTGTGAAATGACTAATTTAGTAGTTTCTATTCATTTCATTTAATTTCATTAATAATCATTATAAACGACTAATTTGGTCATTGTATATTCATTTTATTTGTGTTCATTATTAATCAACATAAATGAATTAGTATGATTTTGTGACTATATTAAAAAAATATCATACAATATTCATGCTCATCTAATATGAAAACACACAACACAAATGTTCACACTAAAATTTAATTGTCTCTTCAATCTAAATGACCACAACCAGTTAAAAAATGTCAAATAGTACAAGAGGTGAAAAGCAAGTGATTAAATGTGATCGTAAGTTTTAATCTAGAAATTTACAATTTGAAAGCATCATAGTGATGCATTTGGCATGTCACTCAATTTCCTACTCAACCCAACAAAGGGATTGGATATATAGAACTTAAAAATGGCAAACATTTGTGTACAAAATATAGCAATAAAACATTACTCTCCTGACATTTTCTTTTAGAGCTAGCAATGACCAAATTCTTGTTCTTGTAGGTACATGAGTGCTTTGAGAACCTGAACCAACTTGAGTCATCTAACTACTAGGAACACCACTAGATAAAGAACCATTATCTGATGTTTCAAGCTCCATATAAAACCAAGTCCAAAATGCAGCCAGATGGGTATAATATGATGGGGGTACTGTAAATAATAACAAATAAAATATATGTCAAGGACAATCTCCAAATATATGAACCAAGTATATATTCACGATTTAGCATTGGAGACCTACCTATAGGAATTGAGTGTACACACCTCGCATATCTACCACAAACCAATCAATACAAGTCAACAGGAACCCAATAAAATATTCAAGGAATTATTTTTTTTCTAAATCCGTCTTAATTTAAGGACAAAAACCAACTCCCATTTTTCAACTAGATGAGCAAAAGCATCATTTTTTTGAATTTGAAAAGCAACCAATGCTCCAGAACAAACATAATTTCAAACAATAATTAATATTTATCTTAAAACCAACTACAACTACATAGCTATTTATATTTTCCATCTAGAACATCCAAGTTTTATCCTACTGCTTAAACATGAATATTGTAACCTGAAACTATAAAATTTTCTATATATAGCTTAAAAATTAATAGTTAGAGTAAAGGTCAAAACCGATAAGAAACACACTAAAAATGAATTATAATATTTTGTAAATAGTTTATCTTATCTACACAATGCATTAGGTGTAAAGAGGATGAGGTAGAGATATATGTGTAATAGAGATTGTTAGTTAAGGATTGCAATCCATCAACTATGAATTTGTTTTCACCCAAAGAACATGATAATGGGTAGGTCTATTAGCTCCCTATAAACATCATAAACAAGGATTGGTTAATCTCCCAATCAACATGTTCAATTTTGCTAAGTTGGAAAACATAATAACATATTACTCTCAGAATATATCAACCTATTACCCAACCAAATGGAAAACATAACATCAATAATACCTTAATACCAACATGGCTATAGAGGTAAAAGTCAAATTATCTTGGATGGAAAATTTTGAAGTCAATTATAGTGCTTGGTAGATCATAAAAAAGAACCATAAGCACTAACTCATCTGTAAATTGAAAGGAATCTTACAATAGAATTATGATCAATAGAGGACTATCATACACAGTATTTGACAATTGATAGTTGTGTATTCCATAACAATTATCTTCTTACCTGACAATATGTTTCCACTCTTGTCTATAGAATTTCTATCTAGATGGTTGTTTGCAAATATTCTGGTATGGTGACATTTTTGAACCACCACAAAAGTAACTGGAGGTTCATAATTTGGTTCAAGAGATGCACAAACCTAACATTACCACTAGAAAAATTCAACTCACTGCATGGAGATAGTTGTTTCAAGATGGATAAGATGGATAATATGATAAGATAATTTTATTAATATCCAACACATAACCACAAAATTAGATCAATGAGAGTAAACAAATACATCCAATGCATGTGAAAAGAGGGACTAAAAACTCTTAGATTAATCCTTAATTAAAAGAAGGTAAGGAACCAAGTGCCTTGTTGAAGCCCAAAGAAAGATTCTTAAAATTGGTTTGGCACCAAGTTCCAACTAAGTTTGAATCATGTAACACTAAAAGTAGCATCAACATCTAAATAATTGAGAGTTATTTAAACAAGAGGGACTTATACACCAGAAAATATTAACCTTTCGAATAACATCTAACTCATATAATAGAACTTGATAAACTAACCCTTGTTTACTCTATCTACTCCATCTTTGAAAAATACCAAGTTTTCAATTGTAAAATCACAAAATTGAATTAACAAGCTACCAACCGACCTTGCTGTATTTGTTTTTAAATAAAAAATCTTGCAAGGAAATCAAAGGATTCTTCCCACATTTGTGGATTCCATCCCTAAGTAAACTCATTGGCATAGATTATTATTCCTAAATTAGGAGGGATTCAAACTAGGCACATACATACTAGCATGAACCAAATAATCAAGTTAACCATTGAGATCCCATAGTTAAAATTATTACCTGTAAAATATTATATGCTTTGGCTTGTCTTTAGTATTCATTTGAAATCGAATCAACAATTTCCTGAGAGAATCGATATGATTTCATATTTTAATTTAGAAGCCAAAAAACCATATAGGAATAGAAAGAAAAATATTATAAGAAGAGATGTAAAAGAGAAATTTAGAAAGTCCCCTCCATTTCATGCTTGCAAGTCTAATTCATTCAAGCATGAAAAACACTGAGTCATGTTTGCACATACTTTCTGTTTTTAGTGATAGACGAAAAGATGTATACTTTCTCATGCCTCCAGTTGCAACCACTAGCACACAGTCCTACCAAAGTTTAAAAAGATCCTGAATAAGCTCTTGACAATGTGCATAAGAAAAAAATAAGCATGCATATTTGGTGACTTTTCAATGACCTCCACGGTCATAGAGCCTCACAATAAAGAAAACAATATCATGATTACAAAAAAAATCCAAATTCAACTAGTGGATTAAAGATGGAAGACATTTCATAGAAGGTAATTCATTCCTAATAGTTTTTTAGGAATTTGAACACTAAATTGAACCATATATATGAATAGGAAGCCAAAAACACACAACATTGGCTCATACAAAAGTCCTTAACACATTACAAAAGAAAATTACTCAAAACATAGAATTTGTTTGTATAACTAATAGCCTGAAGAGGCCCCAATGTAAATAAGAATTCAAATGACCTGATATGATCTGATCATTGGCCAGAAACTACTTGTCGGAGCCTAAAATATTTTAATGTTTAAATAAATGCTAGAGTCTAAAATAGTGTACTAACATGCATGGCATGCAAATGTTTTTGAGCTAGAGGTAACTTACATATTAGAGCTTAATATTGCACTATATGTACTAAATCTGAACATTTCTAACTCCCATTATATCAATTGTTCTATAAAACATATCTACATGTTTTTTACCATTGTAATCCTTTCTTCTAAATAAGGTTTCAATTACATGCAAGTGATTGATATTCACGGTCCTCTTTTAAAATTCCAAACTAAAGAAACTTTAAAGGAATACATCTACCAAGTTCATCAGACTTATTTACAAAGAATAGGCTTATATTTGAGCTAGCAGAATATAACTCCTCGTCCCACATTTACCCACTTTTACAAAATATTCATGGTAAACATGAGCTGAGTGTCACTATGATATGACCCAACCACCACGTTCGAGTTATGGAATTGGGGTCGATGAACTGACAAGTTACAACCATCCCATTGGGACTACAAACCACTAAAGATCTTGCAAACCACTACAGGTGTTCAATATATGAGCTGGAACTCTTCTTCACAAGAGAAACTCCCTAACTGCACCTTTGACATTGTGCATGCAGTTGGGAGGCTATAACCACACCCATAGGCCTGCCTTCCTGTGGTTATGACCCAAATTCCTCTGTTCAGTGCATGTGATCATGAGACCTACTCCACTTTTTTAGGCTAACCTCCATACCACTTCACAAAACTGCTTGTAACCTTCCAGAATCAATGATGATAACAATGCAAAACAATGAAAACTTGAGAAAGATCTTGACCAATACATATCTAACACAAGATAGACATTTCGTCAAACATATAGTAAACAAATAAGCTACATCACATGAATCCATATTTGATCATATACTTATGAACTTCATGTTAAAATCACCAAGAAGGAATAATTCCCTCTCAAGTTAGCTGCAACAACACTTGTTAGCCCATGCATTCATCAACCATCCATTAACTTATCAGATCATGAACAAGAGTCATAACTAGAGGACATATTAAAACCAGGCATATAACCAAAATAGAAACTATGACAAATAAACCATAAGATAACAATAATAACCAGTACAAGTTCTCATAGATCACAAATAGGAAAATAACTCATATTAACATATGAAAATTCCAACCAAATCAGGGACTTCGACGTATCACCTGACCATGGATTGGGTTGAACTAGATCTCTCTTTCAACCAATCACCCTCACATCATATTCCAAGCATGAATGTGGAATCATATGGGTTAAACCAAAATTAAACCAAAGAAGATTTAGAGAGGTCACACCACCTCAACCCTCAACCATAGAAATTTCACCTAACCTGTCCAAAAATCACTAATACAAAACTAGATTGATCTCTATCCAAGTTGTCTAGGGCTCCAGAGCATTTGTCCCAACCCACAGGCTCCAGGGACTAGTAACTCAACCCACAACCTCTAGGGAACCCAATTTGTTTCAAGGCTCTAGATAATTTGTTCCAACCAATAGCCATAGGAAACCAAAGAACCAACCAAAAAAACCAAATGGGGAACCCACTACAATGGAAACACATAACCAAGAAATCACATGCATATACCATGCATCCAAAAACTAGGAAGGAGATCACCCATGTGACTTGTTACCTAAAAAGTAAGCCTATTGTAGTTGTTGATCCAATTATCTTATTTTTCTTCCTTTCTTTCCTTTCCTCTCTTTATCCAATCCAAGTGAATGCTAGAATGCTCTAAGGATTCTCCAAGAATGCTATAAGTGTGCAAGAGTATGAGAGAACGAGAGTGTGAAAGGAGAGAACCAAAAATGAATTGAAAAAGGTTGTGAACTATTTCTTTGATGCCTTTTTATTATTAATGTCTCATTTTTTTTCATTTTCCCTCTAATTTCCCTTGCATGAAAATTTGTGTCTCTTCACTTTCATTTTCTCCTGTTCTCCTTTAGTTTTGTAATTAAATGCCATTTATTGCCTATTTTCCTTTGCCAATTTCCATATCCATTATGAATCCACAAGTGATGCCCACTATAATGTTTTCCCACCATTCATCTTGGAATATGTGTCCCATGACCTTGGTCTTATTTTATTTACATGGAAAATCAACCAGGGGTTGTTACAAACTCCTCCCCCTTGGGGGAACACCATCCTCAATGTTCAGTGATTCTTATAACCAAAAAAACATGTTTCCTATGAATATTAATAACACAACTCAATGCAACATTTTCATCATACTAAACTGAATAAACCATGAACACCATACAACATACTTGAGATTTATAACACAACTCGATGCAATATTTACAACATACCACTTATTGGAACTTTATAGAAAAACTCATTGCAATATTTACAATATACATACACATATATAAATATAAAGCAAAACGCATAAACCGAACACATCTACGCAACCAACAAATAAATAAGGATACAAAGCCCACATATGATCAACGGTCGCCCATATAGCTTCATCGGGCCCAAAGTGATTCCATTGCTCTTTAACATGCTCAATTTCTCGGTTCTGGAGTAGGAGTTATTTCTGCTAAAAAATGCACTAAGGTTCTGATTGGAACTCTCCTGCTAGTTCCACCTACAATATAAACTAATCAATCACATGATCAACATCCTACACATATGTATTAAGCAATGAAACATGGAAAACATCATGTAATTTCATTGTTGGTGAAAATGTAAGTTGGTAGACCACTAGTCCAATCCTTTCAAGGATCTCAAAAGGCCCACAATGTTGAGGTGATAGCTTGGCACATGACCCAATCCTCAAGCAACTCCTCTTAGGCTTAATGCAAAAGTGTAACACATGCTCTCCAACCTAGAACTCCTCGAATTCTCTATGTTGATACACATAACTCTTATGCCTATCCTATGATACATTTATATTCCTCTTAAGAACCCAAATGTCCTGCTCCATCTCAGTCAACATATCCAGTCCAATGAACACCCTATTCACTGGATCACTTCAGCTGATAAAAGTATTATAACTTTTCCCATAAAGAGCCTCAAATGGACTCATCTTCAAGGACTCCAGATTCCCATTTTTTTTATGCAAACTCTATGAGTGGATGATATTCATCCTAGTTCCTCTACTTATGCATGATATACATCACCCACATATCCTCAAGAATATTGGTAACCCTCTTTATCTTCCTATCTATATCAAGATGATATGATGTGTTGAAAGATAAATTTGTCCCCAATCCTACAAATAACTCCTTCCAAAATGTAGAAGTGAAGTTGGAACCTCTGTCTGGTATAATCTTCTTGGGAACAACATGAAATCTTATTATCTCCCTAATGAATATCTGAGCTACCTCACTAGCTTAAATAGTAGATTTCACTGCAATGAACTGAGCTACCTTGCTCAGCCTATCAACCACAACCATGATGGAATCATGTTGCCTCAATGTCTGTGATAAACCTGTAATGAAGTCCATAGAAATAACCTCCCATTTCCATTCTAGAATCAGAATAGGCTGCAACAAAACAACTTTATTCTTACACGTTGCTTTCACTTTCTAATAGTCCAAAAATCTTGCGACAAACTTAGCTACATCTTTCTTTAAGTTCATCCAATGATAGAAGATCTTAACAAATGTCAAAGTCTTATGGTATCCTGAGTGGCCTGAATATGGTTTGACATGAAACTTCCTTAAGATAAACTTCTTGAGCTCACTAGTATCTGACACATAAACCATATTCTTGAAAATAACCAACCTATCTACCGTGAGGTGATACTCCTCATCGTCACCTCCACGTTGTTGTTTCAATCTCTTTAATTGGTGGTACCTCTCATCATTTTGTTCTTCATATAAGATCTGCTCCTATAAATTTGTCCCATATGAACTCACAACTAGAATATGATTCACTTGCACTCTCCAATTGAGAGCATATACAACCCTATTCTCTTTTCCCTTGATGTACCTGATCTCAAAAGTCAAACACACTGAGGCTAGCCAACCATCTTGCTTGCCTGGTGTTACACAGTAATTTGTCACTGCCTTCACCCCAGTCCTTCTACTGTGTCATGTGTCCCATTGAATCATGCTCATACTGAACAAATGCTCTCTTATATTGCCAAGTGACCCACTTTTCCTAAGTTTTCTGCCTCATCGCGATCATGGACTTAATATACGCAATGAACAACGGTTGTAAACAGTCTAGCCATGCTTCTAGCACATAAGTACATATGTTTCCCGCGATGGTTCAATTTCATGGTCCGGTGCAAGGCTACTTGCTATCTTTAGCGACGGTCTGACTGGATACATTGCCTACTAGCGATGTTAGCGCTAAAGCTTAGTTATAAACTCACAATGATCCAGATTGGGTGAATTCATTCCAACAGTCGGCCTTTTGGATATCTCCAAACCTAGTCGTTGGCATAGTTTGTGTCACCCTTCCTCCTTTGGTATGGCAGTTCCGTCATTTGTGCTACCTTCCTTGGGGATAAGCTCACTCTTCCACCTTTCATGGAGACTCCTTCTCCTATTTAAACACTCACCATTACTATGATTAGCTAGTTGGTAAATTCTTGGATTGGGTAGTACTGTTAGCGTTTTTGAGTTTAATAGATAGCTGGTGTGGGTGTGGAAAGTGTGGGATTGTTGATAGCTTGTGGAAGGTTATGAAGTGCCCTTAACTTTGTGCTAAAACTTATGAGTGAAAGAGAAACTTTGTATGTTGGCAGATCCATCTTCAAAGAGTGAATGCTTGAGAAATACACTGGTTGGACTCTCTAAGAAGGCTTGTGATGTCAATACTTTGGTTGTAAGCTTGCTCTTATTTCATTATTAATACAATCAATGATGTTTTCCTATGTCTTGTATGTAATTTACTTGATTTCTCATGACTTCTTGACTTTGTGAGTAAATAGATCATTGTTCTTTTTCGGTTACATGCTTTGTTGTATTTCCTTCGCATTGTTTTAGGTTGATCACTCATTGAGGAGAAAGAAGCGGAAGCTAGAGTAGCACAACGGAAGTCCATCGACCACTGGTTGAGGTAAGCCTCCAACTATGATTATTTAAGGAAATCTATTGTTGATCTTTCCTTGTTGTGACTAGACCCACTCTAGGGCTAGAGGGGTTGCCTTTGTCTGTAGAGGGAACACTTTCCTGCATCACAAGTTGGCGACTCCACTGGGGAGTCCTTTGCATGTTTCTTCTCTTGTTTACTCTTGTTTTGATTTTGATTTGGTGTCTTTTGAATTTTGGGGATAAACTATTAATCTTTTGGGTCACCTAGATCGATTTGGGGAATCACTCTATTGTCTGTCAGATTGACTAGTTTTTGTTTGGTAGTTTTTTGTTTGATTGCCATTACTTTTAATATCATCGCAGAAAATACTTTAACAGTCGCGACGTTGTTGCCTATTTATAGCTTTGTACTCGCGATGATATCGGGTTGCTATTTTAATTTCCGCGACGACTCTTGAAATCGAATCGTCGCGGAGAATAGGTGTACTTTCGCGACCGTCTCTAGTTGTCAGTGTAACACTTGCGACGATTCTTGTAAAGTTTTTTTTACAATTTTACCTCCTGAATTCATCAATCTTGTTTATCCCCTATTGTTTCTTGTCTCCCATTAGCTTGTTTTAATTGCTTTTGGTTAGGGTACTATCTCTTTGATTTCATTGAGTGAGTCTTGTGCTTTTAGACCATGTGACCTAGCCTTTTAGAAGTTTCATTGAGAAACCGTTTGCTTGGGTTACTTGTCTATTCAAGGTTCATCCACAACCCTATTATTGATTTTCTTGAGGCTTTTTCACTGCTCCTTTTCTTGCTGGTTGATTTTTAGTGTCGATTATTGAACCAATTTTTTATGTTGATTCAATTTCCTTACTACCAAGCATAGATCACAATTGTTTGGATCGATCAGTTGACACTTTCTTGTTTGTCTCTTCAAATTCAAAAAAAAAAATCAAAAGTTTGCATTCATTTAGCATACAAAAGTGAAAGTACATTTGCATTACGAATTTTCATGTTTGAGAAACTGGAAAGCGAATTTTGAATCTTTCATTAGTAGTATCGATGCATCATGAGATTAGTGTATTGATGCATTGTGTTTCTTAGTGTTTTCATTTACTTGTCTTGGTTTTCTTGGTTTGGGAATGATCTCTCTACCCTCCTGTAGGTAGGTGTTCATTGAAGTGAAAGATTCTTTACTCATTCTAGCTACATCCTAGGTTTTCGATATACATACAGTAGGGCTTAGAAATTGAAACATAATTCAAGATCAACTCTAAAATGAATTGAATGAACTTAGCAATGCATTGGAACATAAGACACACTATTTAGAGGTCTAGGCTAGAGACATGCTCCAGCATCGTTAAACCTAGTCACTATTGCTTTCACTCAAGATTGGGTGATTCCTCCTTCTGTAACTTAATAGCAGTCTGGTACGGAATCGTGCTCCGATGTACCATCGATTATATGTTGGGGAACCCCACTAGGTTATCATCCTATATCCCTAGAAAGCTATGTCTGTCACCTTGCAAACCGTAACGCACCAAACACAACATTCAGGAAGATTGACTGTCGTATGGAATGTCCTTGGTTTTCATATGATCGCCAAGGTGTATATGAATTTTTACGGGATGTTTGGTAAACCTTTTTCTTAGTTTCTCTAGAGCATTCACTTTCTTTCCTTTTCGAACTCCTTAAAAGAAAAGATCCATCTGAGAACTTGTCCTTTCAGGCTCATTAAACTTTGAAAGAGATAGAGTCACCTTTTCGTCCTTTTCTCGACTCTTGAAACATGAAAAGGTCAAGTTTTGTTCCTGTGTCATAAAAATTTACTGCCCACGAAATATTTCTGGTAACAATTCACATTCTTAGTTGTGATAAGAGTGTTTCTCAGGCTCTTTCCTGATGACAACAGTCCCTGAGTCCACCGATCAAGGTCTTCCCCTAGATGGGAACCCTAGTTCGTTTCCTTCTTTTGGCAATGCCACTGCTCCATATATGGCAACATTGTCGTTGCCTGGGTTAACCATCAATTTGCCTGTTTGGTCGTTTTAAACCTCAGTGCTCCTGAGTGTCATGACTCCTGTTCCACCATCTCCTTTGTCTGAATCACGACACGTTGATTCCAAGGTTGAGCTTACACCTTTTTCTTCCCCTATTTCTTCCTCCTCCTCTCCTTTGCCTGGTGAAATTTCCACATCTAATAACCAGGAGACTAAGAAGAAGAAGAAGAATATGAAGAAGAAGAAGAAGTCTGATAAATGTGAGGCCACCTGTGCAGCTATTGCTCTGAGTACATCTCAGGTCGGACCACCTTCTGCTCCTCCGCGGAAGGTTAAGTTTCCTTTTAAATTGTGCAAGGGTGACCATCTTCTTCATGATTGTCTTGGTATTCCTAGGATCTTAGAAGCATGGTCTCATGATCTGGCTCATCCCTCGTCATCCTTTGAAGCTCATGGCGATGCTACCCTATCAACTGGCAATGGTAAGAAGACAGGGAAGATTCAATTCCCCTGTAGGCTATGTGAAGGCAACCATCCCCTTCACCTTTATCCGCTCATGGATAAAGTTTCCTTTGTTTTTAAAGTCTTACAGCTTCTTCACCCCAACTTCCCATTGGTTATCAGAGGCTCTCTTCAGACCCTCTCCCCGTTGACAAAGAGATTGAATTAGATTCTTCTCTTTTCCATCCTCCTCTTTCTGAGCCTGGCTGTGCTAAGCCTGTTCTAGACCAACCATTAGTCAGGGAGAGTGTCAACTTGGGTTCACCACCTGTTGATCACTCTGTTTTGGAAGTGCATTATGCTCATGTTCTTCTCGTCTCATCAGATTATCCTGAGTCTGAAAACGACCCTCCTATCCCTGCTGATCAAGAGGGTCCTCCTTCGGTTCTTGTAGATTAGGGGGGCAATCATACGATTACCCCACCAAGTGGTTCAGTCATTTCCTTTTACTGGAGTCACTTGACTACTTTTTTCCTTCCATCCTATGTGCCTTTTCAGATTACAGTACATGCCTATAATAAGGCAGTACTTGGAACTGTCTTGGATGAGGGTGCGTCTGTCAGTCTTATGCCTTCCACTACTTGGCAAGCTTTGGGCTCCCCACAGCTTGTGCTAGTCACACAAAATTTGTTGGCATTTGACGGAGGAACCAATCAACCTTTAGGGATCCTCTCGAAGCTTCTTGTTACTTTGGGGGGCAAAAATTTATATATAGACGTCATGGTTGTCCAAGGTGTTTTAGATTTTAGTCTTCTCCTTTGCTATGACTATGTTTATGCCATGGGGGCCCTTGTCTCTTCAATTTTCTGTGTGGTTTGTTTCCCACACGACGGAAGAATGGTGAACATAGATCAATTGTCATTCTTTAGTCACCCAGTGCCTTCTGTACCACCATCATCCCCAATTGGTTCTTATCTGCAAGCAGTGCCTTCCTTGCCACAGGTCAATTATGTGGCTACCCATTCTGTCTCTGCCTCTGCTAATGGTCATGCAGATGGTCTCGTACATCATGTACTGGGGGCATTGGAACTTGATCTGTCATTGGTGAATCATGACATGTATTCCTTCCAGAGTGCATTTCTTCCATCCTGCAAAGACCTCTTGGGAGCCATGTTCTCATATGGCCCATGAATAGGAGTTCTGAGGATGGTTCATTTCCTGTATCAGCCTCGTTAAAAAATGAAAAAGGATGTTCCGAGGATAGTTTTGATCTTGTGTCAACCTCGTTAAAAAATGAAACAAGGAGTCCTGAGGATGGTTCATTTCCTGTGTCAACCTCGTTAAAAAATGAAAAAGGAGTGTTCTGAGCATAGTTTTGATCTTGTGTCAACCTCGTTAAAAAATCAAACAAAGAGTCCTGAGGATGGTTCACTTCCTATGTCAACCTCGTTAAAAAATGAATCAAGGCTGAGCATAGTTCCTTGTCTTGTGTCAAGCTCGTTACACAATGAAACAAGGAGTCACGAGGATAGTTTGTTCCTGTCTCAACCTTGTTAAAAAATGAGACTAGGTGTCACGAGGATAGTTTGTTCCTGTGTCAACCTCGTTAAAAGATGAAGCAAGGGTTCAGAGGATAGTTCTTTCACTGTGTCAATCTCATTAAAAAAATGAAACAACTCCCTTTCTAAATTGAGTCTTTGATTAAGATCTCGTAAAATCCAAATCGAGTCTTTCCAAGATCTCGAAATTGAACCTTCATTCCATCCATCTCGTTGAATGCAATGAAGCTTGGGGGGCATGTACCTCGATTTGCGTCGTTATTTTGGGGGCATGCGAACTCATAAAAAGCATAGTTTTTCGTTTCAAGCTTGTGTAAAAATGAAACCAAATCCAAGCAGAGTTCTCCATGGTTCAAGCTTGTGTAAAAATGAACCCATACCTAATTTACATCTCATGATTGTCATTTTTATCCGCTAAATTTTGCTAGATGAGCCTTGGTTGTTTCATTCCATCACCAACATCTCTTTGGAAAATCATGTGCTTTGAATTGTATGTTTTTCCTTCCTAAGGAACTGCAGCGATAAGTGGTTTTATTAGCCCTTCTCTTGACCATTACATGTTTTGAGCAATTCCACCATTGCTGGAACCAGTTGCTACCCTTTATACCACTCGTTCCTCTAGGACGAGTCACCTTTAAGCTCTTTTCTGACTCGTAAAAGATGAAAAGATTGCCGAGTTTTCCCTTTTGACTCGTTAAATGGAACAAGAGGCGGTATACCTTAAGCTCTTTTCCGACCGTATAAACACGAAAAGATTGCTGAGCTTTTGTCGTTTCAAGTTACAAAACGACATGGTTTTGATCTCTTTTCTACTTTTTCGGATCGGGGTCACTAATTACGAAAAGTACTTCTTGATCGTAATGGTCAAGTAGTTCTTTTGAGTATTGTTTTATACTTTTTCGGGCTTGAGAGACACAAATTTACGAAAAAGGACCCCCCTGGAGTTTTCTTTTTCATGTATTTTTCAAACTCTCTAAACATGAAAAAGACTCTGAGTTTTACCTATGTTGGACTTGTTAAACCCTGATGACATTAGACTCGTCACCATGACGAGACTCGAGTGTCTCCTCCCTAGGGCTCGTTAAACTATTACTAGGTTGGATTCGACTGAAGGTCGAACTTATTTTACAAGCATATGCTATCCCCTTCAAGCTTGTTTTCAAAAATAATTGGGGTACTCACCAGCAAATGGTTGTAAATCATCATTGATCATCTATGGCAGCTAGTCACTCTTGAACATCGACACTTTTGCTTCTTGTCGGGTTGGGACATCCATACATCATCATTTATCCTTCCGCAAGTTTGGGTTTCCATTTAGCCTCATTCCATCCGATCTATGCTGTCTCCATCAAGCCTCCGATCCCTTGGTACCTAAATGCTGCCACCCTCCAGAGTCATGTTGCCGACATGTTCAAGAGTATAATCCTTCTGCAGTTTACATCCTTGCCTCCTCCTGTGATATTCTGTTTTTCCATCTACCATTTGTCCCTTATCTCGTGTCGTTGATGGGGGAAACATTATGGCCCTCCTACAATAGGTCACCTCCTGTCGACATCAGCTCATTATCCAGGAGATTGACCTAGAGATCCCCTTTGGTACCTTAGAGCTTCCATGCCTTAATGGCAAGTTATTCACTCCTGACGATCGACTTTCATCATTGGTCATCGATTGGGTGATTCCACAAGTGTTCGACTTCAGCTCTTTCTTCACACTTCGTGGATTGTACTAGATAGTACTTTGAGAACCATTAGCCTTATTGGTGGTTTCTCTCATGCTTGTTAATAGTTTTCATCATTGACCGGTAATCAAGCGACTTTCTATCATGCTCGACTCTAGCACATCCATTCGCATGCTAGAATTTGTACTATGATCGGTTGGATTCATGACCTCGATCTCAGATTACACATGTTCAGGCTGCGTGGATTGGTTCGTGATTACATGACTCATTGATGGATGGCTACGACCATACCTGAGTCTTCATGGATGGCTGCGACCATACCTTTCTTATTATCATGGTCTTATTAGTTGGATGGTTGCGTCCATACCACAGACCTAGTTCGCATGTCTTTTGGATGGTTGTGCCCATGCCTAAACTACATTTATTTCACTATCAGAGATATCAGTTGTACGTGCATGCAGGTTCTTCCAGATGGTGTTCCAACTCAGTCAGTTTAATAAAGAATTTCACCCCTCCCACTCTCTCGGGCTTCATACTTTAGGGGGCATCTGTTACGCAGTAATTTGTCACTGCCTTCACCCCAGTCCTTCTACTGTGTCATGTGTCCCAGTGAAACATGCTCATATTGAACAAATGCTCTCTTATATTGCCAAGTGACCCACTTTTCCTAAGTTTTCTGCGTCATCGCAACCATGGAATTAATATACGTGATGAAAAACAGTTGTAAACAGTCTAGCTGCGCTTTGAGCGCGGAAGTACATCTATTTCCCGTGAAGGTCTGATTTCATGGTCTGGCACGAGGCCACTTGCTATCTTTAGTGATGGTTTGACTGGCTACATTTCCTACTAGCGATGTCAGCACTAAAGCTTAGTTATAAACTCACGATGATCCAGATTGGGAAAATTTGTTCCAACAGTCGGCCTTCTGGATATCTCCAGACCTAGTTGTTGGCATATTTTGTGTCGCCCTTCCTCCTATGGTATGGCAGTTCCGTCATTTGTGCTACCTTCCTTGGGGATAAGCTCACTCTTCCACCTTTCATGGAGACTCCTTCTCCTATTTAAACACTCACCATTGCTATGATCAACTAGTTGGTAAATTCTTGGATTGGGCAATGCTGTTAGTGTTTTTGAGTTTAATAAATAGCTCGTGTGGGTGTGACAAGTGTGGGATTGTTGATAGCTTGTGGAAGGTTGTGAAGTGCCCTTAACTTTGTGCTAAAACTTATGAGTGAGAGAGAAACTTTGTATGTTGGGATATCTATCTTCAAAGAGTGAATTCTTGAGAAATACACTGGTTGGACCCTCTGAGAAAGCTTATGATGTCAAGTATTTGGTTGTAAGCTTGATCTTATTTCATTATTAATACAATCAATGATGTTTTCCTATGTCTTGTATGTAATTTAGTTGATAGCTCATGACTTTTTGACTTTGTGAGTAAATAGATCATTGTTGTTTTCCGGTTACGTGCTTTGTTGTATTTCCTTCGCATTGTTTCAGGTTGATCGCTCATTGAGGAGAAAGAACCAGAAGCTGGAGTAGCGCAACGGAACTCCATCGACCACCAGTTGAGGTAAGCCTCCAACTATGACTGTTTAAGGAAATATATTGTTGATCTATCATTTCTGTGACTAGACCCACTCTAGGGCTAGAGGGGTTGCCTCTGTCCACAGAGGGAACACTTTCCTGCATCACACCTAGAATTCAGATTGGGTTGGTCAAATAAGTAGCTCAACCCACTATGGTCACTCATCAAGATGAACCTCCTGCCAAGAAGATAATGTCTCTACATATTCAATGCATGAACAATAGATACCAACTCAAGATCATGAGTCACATATCTTCGCTCGTGCTCAGTTAGCTTTCTTGACTCATAGAAAACCCCTTTTCCTTCTTGCAATAGGACTCCACCAAGTCCTTCCTTGCAAGAATTTGTACTTCGTACAAACTCCTTATCAGGATATTAAATCCTCAAGATTGGAGAATTTGTAAGAAAATTCTTCAACTTATCAAAAATATCTACACACTATTCAATCCATTCAAACTTCTTCCCTTTCCTTTACAAATATGTGATAGGATAGCCAATCTTTGAGAAGTTCCTAATGAACCGTCTATAATAACCTACTAGTCCCATGAATGATCCGACCTCATCTACATTCCTAAGAGTTGGCCACTCCATTATATATTCAATCTTTTTTGTGTCCGTTGATATCCCCTCCTTGGAAACAACATGTCCCAAGTAATGAATCTGAGACTAAAATAAACTAGACTTGTTGATCTTGGCATACAAATGATTCTCTATAAACAATCTCAACATTTCTTCCAAATGCTTTGCATGCTTTTCCTCATTCTTGGAGTATATCAATATATCATCAATAAACACTATCACAAATGTTTCCAGATAAGGATTCCACACATTGTTCATCTAACACATGAAAGTTCCTACAACATTGGTAAGACCAAAGGAAACCACCACAAACTGATAATATCCATACCTCGTACAGACTGCAATCTTGTAGATGTCTTCTTCTTTGATGTGTACTTGATGATACCATGATCTCATATCAATATTTGAGAACACTTCAGCTCCCTTTATATGATCAAAAAAATCATCAATCTGCAATAATGGATACATGTTCTTAATAGTCAACTTGTTCAACTTCTAGTAATCAATGCACAAATTGAGAGTACTATAACCACCCCTCCCACATTTACCCAATTTAACCAAACTGCTTGGGTAAACATGATCTAAGGGCTACTATGACATGACCCAACCTCCTAAGTAAAATTAAGGAAGTGTATTCAACAAACTGGAGCTTTACTCACCTTCCTTGGGATCTATAGGGCACCTTGGTGCTAGACAACCACTCTAAGTGCCCAAACCTTGAGCTAAATTTCCTTTTTAGCAACTTGGGCCCATAACTACATTCATGACAAGGCCTCCATGTAGTTATAGGCCTCTAACCACATACATAATCCTACTAGGGTGCAATTATGGCCCAAAAATCCTACTTCAAAGGGTGTGGTCCGAGATTTTGAGCCACCATTTCAGGCTAGCCTCCAGACCACTGCCCAAAAATTAGTGAGACTTTCCAAAATGATAAATATGTAAACAACCTCATGAAAATTTCATGTAATGAAAGTTAATAAAGGAAAAACAAGACCACGGTTAAGGGACATGCATTCCAAGTTGAATGTTGGGAAAATATATCCTAGTGGGTATCACTAGATGTGTTTATGGATAAGGAAATTGCAAAATGCTAAGCCAAAGGCATTAAAAGGAAAAAAGACATTTTTGGCACGTTTATTTATGAAAATAAAGGAAAATAGGAGAAAATTCAAGTGAATGGTCACAAGTTGAATGTGAGGAGGAAATTGACAGAAAATAATGGAAAAAGAAGAAAATAGAGGCCTCATTAATAGAAAGGCTTCTGAGGATCAATTGGTAACCTTTTGTCAGTTCAAGTTTTGGAGCTCTCTCATTATTCTCTCTCCCTCTCACTCTTGGTCAGTTAGAGTTTTCTTAGAGCACTCTAGCTTTGGATCAAGGAAGGAAAAGGTAGAAAAGAGAAAGGAAGGAAATAAAGGATAAAAGAAGGAAGAGTAGGATCAAGCAACTTCAATAGAAATACTTGCAGGTAACATATTTCATGTGTGATTTCCTAGATGGTTTTGACATGCATGGATTTGCATGTTTGTGTATGGTTCTCTTTCTTTTGGTGTCATGGTCTTTTCGAGTTATGACAATGGTTTTCATCCTACTTTCCTTTTCCAAATTCCATGGTGTGTTGGGATGTTTATCTCAGTTTTGAGCTTTGGATTTGCTGGATGGATTTCAGAATCCAGGGGAGAGGTGGCCTCAAGGTTCATTCCCAAAGGCCTAGGAATACCTTGACTGATTTTGGCGAGATACATGGTAAAGACTAAGGGAGGAGTCTTGGTTTAGGGCCTAGTGATCCCGATTTGGATTACAGTAAAGCCTGACAGACTGGTCTCAATTTATAGCCTAGTGATTTGGGTTTGGATTGCAGTAAAGCCTGAGAGACTAGTCTAGGTTTAGGGCCTAGTGATCCAATATTGGATTGCAGCAAATCCTAAAGACAATGAGACAAAAAATTTCTCAAGGATAGTGATGGATTTCGAATGCAATTCCAATTTGGTTCAGTTTTATGATCGAAGCACCAATTTTGGTGTGATCATGGTTTGGTTAGGGTGGAGATGGTTTAACCTCTAGATTCCTTGGTCGTTTTTGGATTGGTTTGTCCATGAGATCTCACATTCATGCTTGGAATATGGCATGACGGTGATTGGTTGAAAGAAATATTTGGTTCAGCCATGTCTACGGTTGGGTGCTACATGTTAGTCATGAGCTTGGTCAGATTTGCCTATGATTAATGAAAGCTAAGTTCTCTTTCTTTTGCACTTGCTTATATGTGGATTTAATGGTTGTTATATCTATCTTATTTACATGGATTTATGTTGGTTATAATCATGGTTTATTGGCTGGCTCATGTCATGATTATTTCATGTATTCGCTTCTAATTTTTAAAATGATGGATGCAAGACCTAATTGATATCATTACAATTTAAGGGAGAAGGTGGTGATCCTTCTTGTCATGATTCAAAAGAGTTTTCAGTGTGTTGATGGTGTTGGACCTGCCAACATTCAAGGGATTATCCCGGTATGAATTCCCAACTAGACCTCACACTGTTTGGTGTGGGAGTCCCATCTGGTATGATAGGCCGGTTGCCATTATCTTAAGGATTTGCCTCAACTCTTGCTTTTCAGCACAAGAGAGTGATTCACTTTGTCTTCGAGAAGTGAGGTTCACGTGCCTGGTGAGTGTAAGTGTACTTGTGTTAATGGTTCTTTCACTGTGAGGGGAAGAAGGTGAAGGTGAGTTCTAGGTTGAAAGGGATCAGTCCCAATTCGGCTAGGAACACACAACACAAAGGACATACACAACTTCTAGTGGAGCAGTCAACTCAGATGTGGCAGTCACAACATACAAGGTAAGATAACACGTACATCACTCACGGATTGGTCCGAATGAGTGCAATGGTTGTTACAACAAGGTTCATGTGAAAGGTCTATCTGATGTCTGACAGATCAATTGACATGGAAGGGGACAACATTAAGAACATATACAACAAATTTCCATTAATAGATTATGCATTACAATAAATGAATTAGTTAATATGTAGAACACAGGTTAAAGAAACATGCATTACAAGTGTTAAAGATCAGTCTTACAACAAATACAATACATGTGTGAAAACATGATGGCCCGTTAACAGGCTTCTGAATTAAGCGAAAGTTCCAAGACACATCATTACACCATACATCACTAAACCCGTCATCGGGGCGTTGGAGCCACTACTTACTCCTAAAAGAAAATATTACAGACTTTCTTGGCTATGTGGGATGAGCTGAGGTTAAAATTCCTTTCATGTACAAATGAGGGGGGTATTTATAGCGAAGGGTGAAATTGAACCTTGTGGTTGTTTGACTACCCTCATGATCATTTGAATTCCATGAATTTTCGACTTACATGACTCTATGTTCAACAAGTGGGTCTCTTGGAATTCCACGTTACATCAGACTGATTAACAACGAGCCCATAGTGGAAATGTGGGCAACATGACTCATGACTTGACTCTACATGACTTGACATGACAATGCTGGTACATTCGCGCTACTGCTAGAGTGCATGTTGAGCTACAGTGCTGCTGAGAGATGGATGTCATCATGGTGTATCATATCTTCACCTCCACATGGCGAAGTGTGCAGATTCTTTGATGGTCCTTGGTTCACTTGATGAAGTTTTATCTTGTTGTTATTTGCTTTCATGTTGGAAGGCTTGACAGGATCACTTGTTCATGAAGGTGCATGTTCGTCACGTTGGGTTTATTTATATTATCATATATTTCTGGGTTAGATCTATAACAAGATCTGAATATAGAAATTATTCACTTTATTAATCAAAACCATTAGGGTAGGGCAACACCATACATTCACTCCTTAGGAAGGAGAACACTCCACAAGCCATATGCCTGTTCATACAATATTCCTTGACCTCTCTTAATGGGGAGTCTCTAGCCTCTATATAGGCCTCATACATACAATACCGTGGGTCATTACCAAGGTTCCCTCAATACCATCTATCTAATACCATGGGATTATTACATTATTGCTAACTACTTGTGGTCCCTTACATGATACGGGTTAACCACCTTATTTATTACTATGGCCCATACCATTATTACATTATTCCCGTGGGTACCTCCCTTTGTACTCCATATTATCCCTCCTAGGTATAATACAAATTGAAAACTATCCCATAGTGGAGATGTGGGCAACATGACTCATGACTTGACTCGACATGACAATGCTGGTACATTCGCGCTACTGCTAGAGTGCATGTTGAGCTACAGTGCTGCTGAGAGATGGATGTCTTCATGGTGTATCATATATTCACCTCCACATGGCAAAGTGTGTGGAGTCTTTGATGGTCCTTGGTTCACTTGATGAAGCTTTATCTTGTTGTTCTTTGCTTTCATGTTGGAAGGCTTGACAGGATCACTTGTTCGCGAAGGTACATGTTCATCACGTTCGTCCACTTTGCATTCTTCATTTGTTCGTCCATTGGTGAACCTTTCCATCTGCATTTGCTCCCTGCGTTCATCTCGTTGATCATCTTGACGTGTTTGTTGGTGTACCTATACTTGTAGCCACTAATGAAGAGACGACATCAAATCCAAAACCTCCTAGTCTACCATGACACATGATCATTCAGATGGAGGTGATCAGGAGAGGTAGAAAGGCTGTGATGTGGGATGATGGCTCTGGGCAACTTTTGATGAAAATTGTGCAAGAGTCACTGAGAGATGGAAACAGACAATCTGAGTCAACAATGACTTTCTGCAAGGTTTGGCTCGGCTGGGAGGAAAAATTGTGCAAATTTTGGGAGGGTGAGTCCAAGTTGTAGGAGGGAAAGGTAGGCATGCTCTGCACATTTTCTGGAATTAATAGTTAGTAGGGGTTGGATAGCCAGATTTGCGCAATTTTCTAGAGGAACGGGTTGGGCTGCATGAAGGTCAATAGGCAATGATTGCGCAATTGTTTTGGGGAACTGCCCGAGAGACTGGCATATAGAACTGCACAATTCCTAGAGGTAACTGCCAATTGGCTATTGGGGTCACTAGCAGCCAGAACTACACAATCCCCAAAGGGAACTACCAGTTGGCTGCTGGGGTCACTGGCATCCATAACTGCGCAATACCCAGAGGGAACTACGAGTTGGCTGCTCAGTCACTGGCAGCAGAAGCTACACAATTCCTAGAGGGAATAGGCAGTCTGTTGTTGGAAGCTCCTAGCTAGGAAAATTACACTAAGGTTGGGATACTGGCGTACTGATCATCTCTGTACAATTTCTTAGATGAGTTGATTGATGGGTAGTGGGAGGCCTACTCATGAGCACTGCGCAATTTTTGATATGAACAACTAGTCGACTGTCCGGGTGGCCAACATGAGTGCTTCTTGAGTTGCTTGTGGGCAGCACTGCTTGAAATAACTAGCTTGGTGCTTTCGCTTTGTTATGGTTGACAATTAATCAAGTTGAAAGTAGGGTGATGGTCCGACTATCAATGAGGAGTTTGGTCATTAGAACTTCAACACAAAATATTAAGTGTGTGAATAGTAGAAATATCCATAGGTGATCATATGATCACAAACTCGCATGACTTGATGACGAAATGACTGAACCATCCAAACACACATGTCCAACATGACTCACTGACGGTGCAAGCGACAAGCGTGACACTCGTGATTGATCATTCATGATCGAGACAATGCTTGCACGATAATGAATGTGACTCCATGTGTGGATGTGATAGATGATTTCATGGCGAACACAACAAACACATACGAAGCAAAGACTTTGAGCATAACCAAAACATGGCCATAAGCATGATTTAGATGTCAACATGTAGAGACTTGAGTGCAATAAACAAGCAAGGCGAATGTAAATACTCACACGAGCTCATGGAGTGAACCCTAGTGTGTGCATTCATCAAGTGAAACTCTCCAAGGGAGGCTTCGAAATTGGTGCAGGCCAAAATTTTGGAGGGTGGTTGTAGCTGCTACAATACTTGGCGACACACTAGGAGAACTCCAGCTTCCCTGTTTTGGTTCATTGCTAGCACATGGCCTTCGTCTTTTGGGGAGTATTGAATCATTGTGTAGGTTACTTTAGTTTCCCCACTTACCCCATGGATAGACATGGTTCACCATTTTC
This sequence comes from Pinus tabuliformis, assembly GCA_031772625.1. NCBI lineage: Eukaryota > Viridiplantae > Streptophyta > Pinopsida > Pinales > Pinaceae > Pinus > Pinus tabuliformis. The sequence goes on from CM062811.1 coordinate 196,946,146, forward strand.
CAACTCAATCAAACACAATCAAAAGTTCAGCTTAGATCTCAGTGTTTCGAATATGGGAAGGGTAGTTTAGTTCGCTAGTTGAAGATTTTCAAGGTATAAGTTTTCATCTCTAGTGTTTCTCCACTATGAGCAGGCCTAGACAGTACCTCGATGGAGTCACACAGGAACACACACATTGCTCCATTGCCGGCGAGCCTGGTCAGTAACTCAGTGGAGTTGCATGCTTTACCTCTCTATGTAAAAAGCGTTTCTCTTATTTCTCCTTTGTATTATTATTATTATTATTTTAAGAGAAATTTGCATAGGCACTTATTTATTTTTGGGGCAGAAGAGGGATCCAGACTTATTGAGATCAAAAGAGGTTTCTCCTTCAAAGAAGCATGTAAGACCTCTGACATAGGTTTGCTTGTTTAGATTTTCCCCTTCTCCATTTCTACTAGTTGGGTTAGCTTAAACACATTAAGAAGAAGGCTGAGTACAAGCATGGGGCTTCCCAGTGTGGACACAGGTTCACAGTTGGACCAAATCTTCGTTTATAAATGGTTCATATTTTCCATCAGGACTTCATCTGCTGAAGGTTGTAACCAAGCACAGAGAAAATGGACACAAGATGGGCCAAGTGCTATAGTGTCACAAGTCTCTTCAAATTTCAACCACATACTCTCTTCAAAAGATAGAATGTAGTAGTTGGCAACACTTATTTTCAAAAACAAAAATAGTAATATATCAAACAAACAAAATGAACATGAATAAAAATAGTAAGCAAAATCAAACAAAGCGAAATAAAAGATAATAAGAAAAACAAACCAAATGAAAACAACAAAATAGCAAGCAGATTATGTACATGGCACGGGCGTCGCCCAACCTACTGAAACTAGTGTTTGAGGACTTGGCCGTTGACAGGAAGATTATCAATCCTCCCATTAAGTGATTGCAAATGATATGTGTGTGAGCCAAGGTTCTCGTGGACCAGTGTCGGTCCACCAGGCTCTTCTACTAGAACCTGAAGACCTTTAAGTGAAGACAACACCACTGTTTTAGGTACTGTGTGCAACATCAGCTCAGATGATGGCACAGTGTAGTTGTTTTTATTCCAGGAAGGATTCAAGTTTCTGAAGTCAATGAATAAGAGGATCTTGCTAGATTTATTATTTGCAGGATTTAAATTAGAACAACAAGTATGATGACGAAATTTTCAAGTAATTCAAACACTTCAAATGTTAGTCAATCTTTTCAGCAAAAGGAGGACAAACAACATGTATGTGTTACCTGTTCTTAGCCAAAATGGATTGTCTCCTCTTTTACCTGGAATCTCATGTTGTATTGCTTGGGTGCAATGGGTACTCAGGTCATCATCTACTAGTGTAGACCCATCTCGGTACTGTTTGATCAAGTGGTCAACAATTCTTTGTTGTTGTAGTGTGTAACTTGTACCAAGATTGGCCATCTTCGGATCATGGTGAGTTCCTAGTTTTCTCTGTTTGTTCATGGTGTTGGTCCTTTGTGTGTTTAGCATGAATGCTTCAGCATCATAGTTTGTGACTTCAAACTTCAAAAAACTTGAAATCGCGCATGGTTCATTATTTTGGATGGTTGAGATACACTCAGTCCTTGAGCCATTATGTGTTCCTGATTTTCCAAGGCTCATGGCCCACAGCTTGTCTCTATATGGACCATTCGCCGTGCTGGTACTACTGCTACTACCATTTTTGCTACTACTACTACTATCATAAAAACAAACTGTACAAGTTTCGTTATCATCAGTTGTCTGAGGAAGGAGTCCCAATTGCTTGTTTGATGAGGTTGGGGTTGGTCATGTAAGATAACACTCCATTGTCTTTTCCAGGAAGCAGTTGCCAAACATGAGTTCTGGGAAGGCAAATGGTTTGTTCTCGTTGTTAAGGGGAGTGACATTGTGTTTCATATACCTCTCTGATAACACCCAGATCTGGTTTCATTTGACCTTGTACTGAAGCCACATGTGAGACAAGTCTATGGCAAAGTATCCATTTAGATTGTTGGACCAGTCTCTGTTGAGCAGCAGACCATATGCTTCTGGCACGTCCACAATAACCATGTTGATGCACTGGTGGACTTGACTATTATGGGATAGTCAGATGATCATGTCTTGTAGTTCACCAATGGCTAGTACTGATTTTATATCAATTTGGATGATTCTTGTGGATGTTTCGCTCCATCGTGCATTGATCTTCTTAGCAATGGAGAGCAGCATGACATTGGTTGCCACGCCAGAATCAAGCAAGAAGTTGTGGACATTGTAGTTGAAAACTTCGAATGAAAGTAGTAATGGGGGGGAAACATGAATTTGCTTCTTCCATCCAGAGTGTATTGAGCACAATGGATAGTGATCCAGATGTGTGATTGCTCCCTTGTTTGTGGAGGTCGTGTTGTCTGTTGTTGTTTTTCCTAATGCGCACGGCAGGATATCTTGCTGACTTTGGACTTTGTCTAGTTCAAACAAACTGATATTCGCTCATGTTTTCTTCATGTCATCGACTATGTTGTAATCCATAGGTGGTAGGCTCACCAAGGGGTCCAGGGTGGAATGAATGCTCATGTTGTCTGGCGGACAGTTCTACAATTTGCTACATATGGACATGCTCTTATCCACCGTTGTCTTCCCAGACTTGGTTTATGTTTGTTTCTTTGAGGCAGCTGGTGGGTCGGCCTTCTTTATCCACTATCTCACCTTCTCTTGCATCTCCTCAAGTGTAGGGGGAGCCCCTTTGCTCCTAAGATGGTAAAAATCACTTTTACTTTGGGGTTTCTTCTCGATGTTCGTCTTCGAGACTACTTGCGAGCACTAGTATGTGTTCACCACATGCCTAGAACTTGGTGCTTCATTAGGTGCAACCTATTCATTATCATCAGTGTCTTCCGACTACTCCTGTATGTCTCCATCCACATAGAGTGTATGAGTACAGACAGAGATAACAACTAGCTTCCAATCTAAACAAGAGTTCTCTAGGTGAAATTCTTTACGGAAGGAACAATACTTAGGATCAACACATTGATCGAGTTGGAACATAGGCTTTTGCACAAATTTGGAACCAAACCAGTTTTTGCTTGATGAGTCAGTTGATGAACTACTTGCATGTATTTGTCTGGGCAGATGAATATTCGTGAATGTCTCTATATTCCGTTGCTTGAGTTCAGGCATTTCGGTGGTCATGTTCTTGACAACGTGAGTGAGGGTCTCAATGTCAGTTTCTTCGTCTCTGCCTTTTCTTGTCGTTTCTTGGGGATTTCTTCTCACATCCTTGGATTCTTTTGTTGATTTTTCATCCTTGATGACTCCAATGGTGCGTAAGTCTTTCTCAACAACAATAGCCTCTACGCAACTTTCTAAAAGTGTTGGCTTTGCAACTCACTTAACGAACTACACAATGGTGGTTGGTAGTGCAGACATGTAATAGTTGAAAGTGATGGAGTCATGAGGTTTGGTGTCTACTGCAAATGTGTTCAAAATATGCATAAACCTTTGATTGAAATCTTTCACTTTCTCTTTTCCCTCCCTCAGGCTTCCTAATTCTTTGAGTAGCATGGCTGGGGTCTTATCATCAGCAAAATTTTCAAGGAATATATGTTTGAAAGAACCCTAGTTTTGTATGGAGTTGGGTGGAAGGCTGTGATACCAAGAAGCTGCATGGTGGTCCAAGGTACTTGGAAACAATCTACATGGTATGTCATCATAACGTACCTCAAGGGTCTGCATCTATAGGTAGAAGTTGTCTAAGTGGTCTTCTGCCTTCACCGTGCTGTCAGGGTTGAACGTGGTGTTCATTCTCTCTGCTCGCTTTGATATCTTGTGTAGAACAGTCAAGAGATCCAATGGTCCCTGAGTTATCCATTCAAGATTTGGGTTAGCCATCTCTTCATCCTCTTCATCTCCTTTGAAATATGATGGTTTTGGATCTGAGTCTGTCGGCTCGTCTCCATCTCCACTTCCTCTGCTGCCTTCCCCTCCACCTCCTATACCATAGTTTGATCCCAAGACCACAAGAGTGCCTTGTTCATCTTCAAAGAATATTGGAGGTTCCTCTCTGACTTCAATAGCTTCTTCCAAACCTTCAAGAGTAGCAAGGAATTCTTCTTCCACCAATGATACAACAACCCCTGTGGGAGTGGCTTTTGGCTTCTTATATGTATGTGGAAGATATTGTATGCCTGGGATCAGTCCGATTGCTTTCACAAACTGGTGAGTGATGGGATGGATGGAGAGAAGGTGTTTATATGAAATATCGTTTTCAATTTTGGGAGGTGAGGAGTAACCAACTGATGAGTCGTGAGAGAGGGAGTGCGAGTTATTGCCTTGACTAGATGGTTGATGAGTGAGTACGAGGGGAATTTCAGCCATGATCAAATGGCTTCCCTTCTTCTAGCGCCATAAATGTTGACGGTGCTGGACTTGCCACCATTCAGGGGGTCACCTCAGTATGAAGTCCCAACTAGACCTCACACTGTTTGGTGTGGGAGTCCCATATGGTATGATGGCCTGGTAGCCATTATCTTAAGGATTTTCCTCAACTCTTGCTTGCCAGCATAGGAGAGTGGTTCGCTTTGTCTTCGAGAAGTGAGGTTAGCGTGCCTGGTGAGTGTAAGTGTACTTATGTCAATGTTTCTTTCACTGTGAGGGGAAGAAGGTGAAGGCGAGTTCCAGGTTGAAAGGGATTAGCCCAAACTCAACTAGGAACACACATCACAAAGGACATACACAGCTTCTGACGAAGTAGTCCACTTAGATGCAGCAGTCACAACATACAAGGTAAGATAACATGTACAACTCTCATGGATCAGTCCGAACGAGTGGAATAGTTATTACAACAAGGTTCATGTGAAAAGTTTGTCTGATGTTCGGTAGAGTAGCTGACATAGATGGGGACAACATTAACATCATATACAACACATTTCCATTAATAGATTATTCATTACAATAAATGAATCAGTTCAGATGTAGAACACGGGTTAAAGCAACATGCAGTACAAGTGTTAAAGATCCTTCTTACAAAAAATACAATACATGTGTGAAAACGTACTGGCATGTTAATAGGCTTATGAATTAAGAAAAAGTTCCAAGACACATCGTTACACCATACATCACTAACCCCGCCAGTAGGGCGTTGGAGCCACTACTTACTCCTCAAAGAAAAGATTACAGACTCTCTTGGCTATGTGGGAGGAGCTGAGGTGAAAAGTCCTTTCATGTATAAATGAGGGGGTTATTTATAGCCAAGGGTGAAATTGACCCTTGTGGTTGTTCAACTACCCTCACGACTATTCAAGTATTCACTTCCATGAATTTTTGACTTACATGACTCCATGTTCAACAAGTGGGTCTCTTGGACTTCCACGTTACATCACATTGATTGAAAACGAGCCCATATTGGAGATGTGGGCAACATGACTCATGACATGACTCGACATGACTTAACATGACAATGCTTGTACATTCGTGCTGCTGCTGGAGTGCATGTCGAGCTATAATGATGATGAGTGATGAATGTCTTCATGGTTTATCATAGCTTCACCTACACATGGTGAAGTGCGCAGAGCTTTTGATGGTCCTTGGTTCACTTGATGAAGCTTTAGCACGTTGTTCCTCGCTTTCATGCTAGAAGGTTTGACAGGCTCACTTGTTCACGAAGGCACATGTTTGTCGTATTCATCCGCTTCACATGCTTCATTCATTCGTCCATTGGTGAACCTATCCATCTACATGTGCTCCCTTCATTCATCCCGTTCATCATCTTGACATGTTTTTTGGTGTACCTGTACCTGCAGCCATGATGAGATGACATCAAATCCAAAACCTCCTAGTCTACCATGACACATGATCATTCGGATGCAGGTGACCGGGAGAGGCAATAGGGATGTGATGTAGGATGATGGCTTCGGGAAATTGCTGATGAAAACTGGCAAGAGTCACTGAGAGATGGAGATAGACAATCTGAGTCGATAGTGACTGTCTGCAAGGCCTAGATCGGCTGGGAGGCAAAATTGCGCAAATTTTGGGATGGACAGTCTGATCATCAGGAGGGCAAGGTAGGCATGCTCTGCACATTTTCTAGAACGAACAATCAGCAGGGGTTGGATAGCTAGATTTGTGCAATTTTCCATAGGAACAGGTCGGGCTACATGAAGGGTCAGCAGCAGAGATTGTGTAGTTCTTCTGGGGAACTACCAGGGAGACTGGCAGCCAGAACTGCACAATTTCGAGAGGGAATTGCCAGTTGGCTATTAGGGTCACTGGAAACCAGATCTGCACAATTCCCAGAGGGAATTTCTAGTTGGCCACTGGGGTCACTGGCAGTCAGAACGACGCAATCCCAGAGGGAACTTCCAGTTGGCCGCTAAGTCACTGGCAACAAAAATTGTGCAATTCCTATAGGCAACAAGCTATCTATTGTTGGCTTGGAAATTGCACTAAGGCCAAGAGGCCAATCTGCTGATCATCTATGCGAAATTTCTTAGTTGATCTGACTGATGGGCAGTGGGAGGTCTGCTCATGAGCACTACACAAATTTTGAGATGAACAACTGATCGACTGTCCGGGTGGCCAGCATGAGTGCTGCTTGACTTGCTTGCAGGCAGTGCTGCTCGAAAGAACTAGCTTGGTGCTTCTACATTATTCTGGTTGAAATTCGATCAAGTTGAAAGCAGGGTGATGGTTTGGTTGTCGGTGAGGAGTTTGGTCATCAGAAATTCACTAAAAATGACTAATTGTGTGAACAGTAGAAAGATTCATAGGTGATCATACAATTCAAACACTTGCATGACTTGATGACGAAACGACCAAACCATACAGATACACATGTTCAACGTGACTGACTGATGATACAAGCGACAAGCGTGACACTTGCGATTAATCGTTCATGATCGAGATGATGCTTGCACACCATTGAATATGACTACGTGTGTGAGTGTGATAGATCCTTTCATGGTGAACACAACAAACACATACGAAGAAAATACTTTGAGCATAACCAAAACACAGTTGCAAGCATGACTTAGACATCAACATGTAGAGAATTGAGTGTCATAAACAAGCAAGGTGAATGTAAAGACTCACATGAGCTCACGGAGTGAACCCAAGTGTGTGCAGTCATCAAGTGAAACTATCTAAGGGAGGCTCTGTGTAGGCCAAAATTTTGGAGGGTGGTTGTAGCCGCTACAACACAGTCATTGATGCTCTATTGTATCCTAGACCTATAGGTTGCACTGATGCCAAGTGTTTAACAGAATTCCAGTCATGGTTGGGGATGGTCAGAAGTTGATTTTTGGTTTATTAGTCTTATCATCATGTGTTTGATGGATTATGAAAGCTACAACAAGTTCTGGGCAGTGGCTGAAATTCTGGGCTAGAAAAGTTCCTTAAATTTTACGTATGTTGACACAAGTCTATTGGGGGAAGTCCCTGGACACTGGCTTGCAGGACTTTAAGAGCATGTAGACTTCCTTAGATGCTGGCATACTCATAACATGAAAGTTTCCAGAGATTAAGAGGTCTAAAAGATCAGTGGGACCCAGGGGTAGGATGCCTGAGTGGTTGAGATTTCTCTTGGGGGTGTTGTTTCTGATGTGGAAGGTATGGTTAATGTGTTCCATCGATTCCATTTCCTTAAGGTCACTAAGGTGTTTGAATCCCATCATAGTGGCCTCTCTCATTGTATGTTTACGCTGGTTGGCTAGTTACTTGGGTAGATGTGGGAGAAGGGTGGTGACAGATTGGTATCAGAGCATGGTTGTGCTCTCCTTGGGTGAATATGCTTGTCATGCATTCATGTCAATTGCACATGTGCGATTCATACTTGAATGATTGTTTCATATGCATGGTGTTGGTCATGGTCATAGTGATGTCACCATGGGAATAAGGATGTCATTGTGTGGTGTTTTCATGGGCATATGATTGGGTGCATGTTTTTTTTGTTTGCATATGATCAGTATATAGTGATATGGTTGTGTTGTCATGTATGAGGTCATGGTATGTGTAGTTGATATAATTATGAGTTGATGATCGGACTCTAGCTAGGCTAATGGTTACATGGTTATATGCTTATGTATCATATATATATATATATATATTATGTTATACATGTATCATGATGATTTGATGATCTTGTAGATCAGATATCCTCTCCGAACTATGGTAAGGTACATTGGTTTATTGTGATTTTGTTTAGCTAACATAGTATGCCTTGTAGAAGCAAGATTAAAATGGCTAGCAAAATGGTACACTACAAAGAATCTCCCTATTAATGAAGAGAGTAGTGTGGTGTTGGGCACTCTTTTGATTTTGCAGATACATTGAGAAGCTTGAAGGAAGAAATAAGGAGTTGTAAGGCAAAAAATGACAAAATCATGCAGGCACAAGAGAAATAAGTAGAGGTTAATGGAATACTACTTTAGAGTTTGTCATAATTGCAGTGAAAGGGACCACTTTGAATTAGCCATGAACTAGAGGATAGGACTAATGGGGCATATGGTAGTAGGTATTATGGTGGTCGTAGGTCGCACAAAGATGACATGATTGAAGATGGAAAGCTGTTGGACACTCCATATAGGAGAGGTGATGGACATAGGTACTACTCTAGTTCTGGTTTAGACATGCTTCATGATCATCATTGTTATCATCCTTACAAGAGGAGAGACAATGGATTCTTTCCGAATGAGTTTAAGAAATCAAATCCACCTACATTTGATGGAGAGAGGAATAAGTCATAGGATGCAAAGGCATGGTTTCTTGGTATGAGGAAATTCTTTAGATTGCATGAATATTCAGAAAACATGAAAGTAAGGATAACCACTTTTAGTCTTAAAGGTAAAGAAAATATTTGGTGGGAATATGTGAATAATGTTAAAGGTACACATGAGGATGATTTCACTTGGCATGAGTTTGAGAGACTCTTGAAGAAGAATTATTTTTTGGATAGATACTTTGATGACAAAGACAAGGAGTTTTATGAGTTGTGGGTGTGTTACATGACAGATGACGAGTATACTAGTAGGTTCTTGGAGCTATTGAGATATGCGCCTTACCTCAAGGAGGAGAAGGCCAAGGTTTAGAGATTTATCAGTGGAATACTAGTAACACATAGAGACCGAAAGCCTATATCATTGGAGGAGGCCATCTAAAAGTTGAAACATTTTTATGAGCAATAAACACACAATGTTGATCCTAAGCATGACTTGAAATGAAATGAGAAAGCTAAAATAAAATGGCCACCAAAGTGGTGAAGACCTCAAGATGCAAGTGAGAAAGAAAAAGTAGTCCCTTATAAGAAGTTCAATACAACTGAGAGGGGACATGGAGAGAAGCAGACTAGAGGCATTGGTAGAGAACCATTGCAGTGTTGGATATGTGGTAAGGATCATCATAAGAGGGATTGTCCATAGTATCAGATTGGTGGTAGAACCTAGATCTATAGTGCTCAAGAGGCACATACAGTTGGTGATGTTGGTCATATCATTCCTTGGATCTATGTAGTTGTGGACAGCATGCAGGTGGATCATCAGGCATATATCATTGAGATGGATGGAAAGCTTTGTGATCAAGTTGTTTCTATTTTGATTGATCTTGGATCTAACTATAGTTATATTAATCCTGACCTCGTGGATAAGTGTGGTTTGAGAAAAGAAGTGCATGCAAAATCTTGGTGGGTAAAATTGGCTACAAGTAAAAAGAAGAGAGTTTACCATTGGGTAAGAGCTAGTGCAATTGAGTTAAATGGTATGCCTATAGTAACACATATGAATGTACTACCATTGGGATCGTATAGTGTGCTTTTGGGTATGGATTAGTTGTACCTTCACAAGACCAAAGTGGATTTATTCAAAAATTCCATTGAGTGTGTGGATGATAATGGGGAAAAGAGAACTTTGTAGTTAAACAAGAAGCCTACATCAATGAGGATGGTTACCATTATGCAGGGTAAGTGTAGTTGCAGGAAAGGTTGTGTGTTATTTTACATAAATAGTTATAGTGACAAAGGTAAGGAAGTTGAGGAAACATATGCTTTAAGTAGGTAGTTAGTTCTACAAAATTTTCAGGATGTGTTTCCTGAGGATATTTCAAAGTTGCCACCTCATAGGGAAGTAGAATCTTCTACTGACTTAGTGCTAGGGGCTGCTCCAACATCAAAAGTACCGTACAAGATGAGCATACTTGATTTGGTAGAGTTGAAATTGCAGTTAAAGGAGATGCTTAACAAGGGATAAGTTAGGCCAAGTGTATTTCCTTGGGGTGCACTAGTGGTGTTCATAAAGAAGAAGGATGGTACTCTCATATTGTGCATTGATTACCAACAACTGAACAAGGTAACGATCAAGAACAGGTACCCATTGTCGAGGATCAAGGATTTGTTTGATCAGTTGAAGGGAGCAACACTGATCTATAAGATAGACTTGAGATCGAGATACCATCAAGTACGCATCAAGGAAGACGATATCTTGATGACTACATTAAGGACCAAGTATGGGCATTATGATTTTTTTGTAGTTCCATTCCATTTGACTAATGCTCCATCTACATTTATGTGTTTGATGAATAATGCATAAGTTTTTTATTGTATTCATTGATGACATATTTGTATATTCTAAAAATGAGGAAGAACGTGACGAGTATTTAGCAACAATTTTGATATTACTAAGAGATCATCAGTTATATACAAAGCTTAGCGAGTAAAACTTGTTTCAGAAAAAGGTGCATTACTTAGGGCATGTCATTTCCAAGGAAGACATAGGAGTAGATGCAGAAAAGCTAAGGGCCATCATGGAGTGGGAAGCTCCTAAGAATGTGGATGAGGTGAGTTCATTCATGGGATCGGTAGGTTAATAGAAGAGGTTCATCAGGAAATTCTCATGCATTTAATATCTTATCACATCATTGCAGAGGAAAAGTAAGAAGTTTGAAGGGATGGAAGAATGTGTAGCTAGTTTTGAGTGACTCAAGTAGTTGTTAACACATGCACTAGTGCTAAACATTGTAAATCTGAACAAGGAGTTTGTAGTGTGTACAAATGGTTGCAAGAGAGGACTTGGTGGAGTTATCATGCAAGAAGGACATGTAGTGTGCTATGAATCACGAAAACTAAAATGAGCATGAGCAGAACTATCTACAACATGATCTTGAGCTAGCAACGATCATACATGCATTGAAGATGTGGAGGAACTATCTTCCTGGAAGGAGGTTTGTATTAATGAGAGATCACAGTGGGTTGAAGTATCTGTTTGACCAGCTAAATATAAATGCTATCCAATCTAGATGGGTGGCCACCCTTAGTGAGTTCGAGTTCGAGATCAAATACATCAAAGGAAAGGAGAACCAGGTTGAAGATGCTCTTAGCAGGAAGGTACAGGTAAATCCTATAGCAGTTATGAGCTGTTATGGGACATAGTTACATGAGAGGATCTTGTAGGTAGGACAATGGGATGACAAGTACATGGATATCATGCATAGGTTACAATGGAGCACATGTATAGTTATAGGTATAGGTGTAGGTATAGGTACTAGTATAGGTACAGGTGTGAGTGTAGGTACAGGTGACCAGGATGCAGGCTATCATCTCATGGTAGATGGTTTGGTGAGATTCAGGGACAAGATCTATGTGTCAAATTGCAGTGAACTCAAGAAGCTTATCTTCAACAAGTTTCATGTGAAGTCATATTTGGGTCACCCAGGATATCAAAAGACATTGACAATGGTGAATAAGTTCTATATTGGCTGAATCTAAAGAAGGAAGTGGTAAAGTTCATCGCTAGATGTTTATATTTTCAGTAGGTAGAGGAAGAATGTAGGCATCCAAGTGGTCTATTACTATCTATTATGGTTCCAGAATGGAAATGGGAGGTCATTTCTATTAGTGCCTAAATCTACCTCAGGCTGAGAAAGGCAGGTCTAGGGTAACATCAAACCACACTTAACCTGGTAGCTAGCCCTACCAGGTCGGGAGAGGGCTCTCTCCTTGTCAATCTGAATGATAAATATCAAAGAAGGCTTGAGATGACTAATATGAATACTAATTTTAGGCTAGTTATGTTTTCTCAGAGGATTTTGATTGATTTTAATGGTTGGTTGCTCGATCAGATGGGGAAGACAACTTTGGGTATAGGAAATCAACTCATATTTGTAGAGGTTTCTGTGGGGCGAGGTAGGCAAGTGTTTTAGCACTTTGAAATGAGTGTGTTGGTCAGTCTAAAGACTGGTGAGGAGTTGGAGAGGGCATGAAAATGTCACAAGTCCTCTTCAAATAGTAGAAAACATTCAGAAACTAAATAAACCCCAAGGCAGAGCATTGAAACACCAATGGATTCCACCTTTACACTTGATTCATTTAGTTATTACATAATAAGAGAGATGATGGCACACATAAACATCAGATAAAATGAATTACAGAGAAGAAAACAATGCTAACTCACATTACCACAAGAATCCCACTAAATGTTTCAAAACCCTGGTTTATTTCCTTGCCAAACTAGAGAAGTGATGTACAATAGTGCTCAATGCATCCACAAGAGTCCAACCTTGACAAATGACTAAGAAGTACAAGATATAGGCCTCAAACCACCCATTATAGACATTAGGGGTCGAAACCATGAGTTAAGTATTTGTTTCAACAAGATCTAAACTAGGAACTGAAAAATAGGTAGTGGAACAGCTTGCCTCTAAAACTATGGAAACTGATTCATCCAGTTCAAAACCACCTATATATGAGGTATCTACCTCCTTAAGTCATTTTTCATAATTTTTAAATCAAAGTACATCAATTTACATCATAAAAGTGACCATGATAGAGAAAAAGTCAAACTGGTAGAAAACTAGGCGAAATTTTGAGCAAACAGGCAAAATTGGCAAATTTTCCTCTTATGCGTAGCGCCATTTTTCCTGCTTTTTCCAAGCCACTTTTGGAAGGCTTCCAGAAGTCCAAATTAGGTACCGGATAGCTCATTGGAAAACTTGGTGAGTCTACTTTCTGGGAAAACTTGCATTTGTTGATTTGGAGTCCATTTGCCCCTCCAGAAATGAAATCTCCCAAGACTGCTTCCTGTGTGGCAAAAACATGTCAGAAAGGGCATTTTTAGGTGTTTTTGGCCCTTTTGGAGGTCCAAAACTTGTCAAAAATTCCTAGCCATTTTTGAGAATGCATAATTTTTCATTCTGATTCCAAATATGGTAGCCATTTTGCAAGAAGATTCCTCCATCAAAAGTGTAGCGCCGATAGTGCTACACACCTGTCAGAAAAACCTGTCTTTTGCCTCAAAAATGCAAAAATGTCCAAAACTTCACAAAATTTCTTGAAATTTGGTATGAGTGATATTTTTTAGGTTCTATGCTGGGCCAATGATGCTTCAGCCAAGATCTTGAGCTTAACTTGCTCTTTTTAGCTCCTCAAAGCTCTCTTTAACTTGGTTTTTAGGTACCTTATCCTTGTCTTACAAATTTTTTTCTGGGCCAAATAACGGTAAGCCATGTGTCGCAACATGTTCTTCTCCTTGTTGGCCTTGTCTAGCAGCTTCTCAAGGTGGATATTCACTCTTTCCAACCATGATTCTCGGTCAGCCTCTATTTCTTTCTCTAGTGAAGTTAGCTTGATTTTCCTTCTCTTTTCCAATTGCCGGTTTTCCCTTATGTTTTGCAGCTCCATGTTTGTTTTTTTGTCCTCCAATTTCTTGTTCTGTTGCTCAAGGTAATTAATAATCCATTTATCCCTCTCAAGGTTAAGAGATAAGGCTTGGATCTCAGCTTCTTTCTCCTTGATGACCATATCCTTGAGTCTTGAGCCTTGGGAGCCCAAATCAGTGTCCTCATCCTCAGCCAAAATGAAATCTCTATATTGGCCTTTAGAAGGCCCTTCATCATTCAATGGTTTCTTTCCTCTATCTTGTACCTGCTCTGCTGAAGAAGAAGGCAAAGCCCCTTTCACCCCGAGTGAAGATAGCATTTTCTTGTTGTCTGGAGAAGAGAACGAGACCCCTTCCACCCCTGGTGGAGATAATACTTGTTGGGCAGCAACAAATAGTATCCTTGTTCCTTTCTGATAAGTGGCAAATATTGGCACACCTATAGGTTCAGTCTCATGAACATCTGGCTAGGTTGACGACCCTCCTTCCTCATGAAGCACTGATGGAGTTTCCTGAGGGCTTTTGAATACCTCATGTGCAATGAAAGTATCCCATGAAATATTCAACAAGCTTAGATGATGCAAAATAACAATATTAATCAATGAGAAATGGTAAATGCTACTGAACTGCTGAGGAAGAAGTTTCCTTTGCACATATGTAGCCATCTTCTCAATGTTTCTACATATGAAATACGGGAGGTTCATCATCCTCACTCTAGTGAATTGCATCAGCAATCTAACATGGTAAGTATACAAATGAGAAAACCTCCCCTCACAGGTGAAATATTTGATAATGAGCTTCATGAGTGGAGCATAAGTGTCTTGTAGGTATCTGAAAGGAAAGACCCTACTAATTTTCTTTTGATAACTAGCCTTGATGTAAGGCTCATAATGCTCTTTGCCCACAGGCTGTCCTTTGTTCCACTGTTCACCCACATTTGGAATACCTGTTGTTGCAGCTATGGTTTCAGGTGTCAAAGTGAAGGAAACACCTGCTAAGTTCACTTGGCCATTGTGAAGATGAAGGACAAATAGTCTAGCAAGTTCATGGTGGTATTTCACCCTCTCCACCATCTCACAAAATTGGTAGCCCGACTGATGTTTAAAACATGTTACTACAAGAGGGAAACCTAGTAACTCTATGAGTGTGGTGGGCTCCTCCCAGATGTGTTTCCATCCCTTATGTGGTTTTCTTGGTGCATGTACTTCTTGGGAAGAATCACTCACAGTTTCTTCATCCCTTTCATAAGCTAAATCTGTTTCCTTATTTGCAAATGTGGAGTGTAGAATGATGAGTACGAAGAGATTTTCTTGAAATATAGGTGACTGTTATTTTCTTCTTTGGGATTTGATGGGTTGACTGATAATATAAATGCAAAGGAGGGTTCTGATGATGGCTGTAGGGTTACTAGGGAATGATAGGTTTTGGGAAATGAAAATTAGGGTTTAGGGAATAGTGGGAAATATGTATAGGGTTTAGGGTTTGGTGATAACGGGGTAAGGTAAGTGTCAATGGGAGAGGGAAAGGGGAAGGAAATTGGGAAAATTTAGTGCAAGGGGATGGGATGTGGGAAAATCATACAAGGGAGTAAAAACAACAAGAATGACAAAAACCCTAGACAATTTTGCAAGACAACTTTGAAGCAACTAGGGTTTGATTTTTCACCATTCAAATCACTATGATGGATGACAAAATCTCTTGCTATGGAAGATGGGAGGGTGTACTTACTTGAAGAGATGCTAATTGCAAATTTATAGGCTTTGAAAATCGATGGAAAGAGTTTTTTGAGCTCGGTTGACAGGTGCACTGCACCAATGCCCAGGTGCGTAGCGCCTAGCAAGTGTGTAACATCCATTTAAAATACTTTGGAAAACTTGTGCCCAGTGCATAATGCCTGGCAGGTGCATCAAACCGAGAGAAAACTTGAAATTTGCTGCAACTTTCACTTATTTCTCCTCAAATGTGATTTTTCCTCTTTCTCTCTCTCTTTTGCACAAAATGAGGTCTTCTAACACAAAGGAGCACTTTATATACATTTTGACTTTAGTTTTTCATTTAGAAAAAACCCACTTTCTAAAGTTTCCTTTTCACTTTTCTTTTAAAAACCCTATTTTTGCAGTTTGGCTCTTTTTTTCCATTTGATGGACAAATGCTTGGATGTTTTTGTTTCTTTTACAGTGGCTAGAGTTGGCAAGGTGACCAAGGGCTATAGATGATGTTTTATTACATATGAAAACAATAAAATTACATAATATTTTTACATGAAATAGAAAAACTATGTTTTCACCTCAAAACAAAGTTTTGAGGTAAAAACCCTTTATGGAGCAAATCATCAGTAGAATTTGTGATTTTATGAACTTATTAGACATTCTCATGTGCCTGCGGACCTCTTATTAAACTTTTGAAGACCATGGTGGCAAACCCTAGACCTAATGAGACATGAAAACCCTAAAATGACTTCTGCAAGTGTAATGATAAAAAAATAACTATAAATGACCTGTACATGTGAAAATAGGCCAGCAGGTAAAGACCATGAGGGAAATTTGATAATGAACCACTTACACTAGTTGATCCATGAACTAATGGAATGCAGTTGATCGAATGGGACACCTAAAATGCATGCAAAAAGAGAATTTGATCATTGATGGAAGGATGAAGATACTGACACTAATATTGGCTCCAATGAGGATGGTATCTCCTTGGAGGTGCCAAGAACTACAAATCTATGGAAAGAAGACAATGCCTCTTCCATTGGGTTATGGAGTCAATAACTTCAGCAAACTAAAACCAATATCTTGACTGAAAACTGACTCAATTACAAGACTGAAAATTGGTTTAAAACTGACTCAAACAACCCACACTAAATAACCCAAAACTGACATCAGAGCTTCAGTTTTATAGCCTTCACTTTAGGCCCCAAACTGAATGAATGATGACAATACAAACCGACTCTAAAACTATCTTGAAACTGACTAAAACAAAAAATGACTCAAGACTTACTTAACTGAAATAAGTACTTACAAATATTTTTAATGGCAGCAAACCATCGAGATTTTATGGTTTCAAATCAAAATGACAACCACCTGCCTACTGATGAAATATGTACAATCATGTGAAGTGGGCTTTCCAATGTAGCCAATCCGGCAGATGGCCACATACTGAAATTCTGCTCTCACTTTCCTTGTGTAGATAGGACGATGTACATGTAGGCAACTCACAAAAACAACTGAAACCAAGGCTTATGCTAATGAACTAGGCAACATTCATCTTCTCTAATGCTTGCAAAATAATGTCGAAGGGATCTGGAAAATCTTGAAGCACTAGCTTGTCTTGAGATCCAGCAACAAAAATACAAGTACTCCCTTCATTTTGATCTGAAAGAACAATTGGTTGATGAGTGATAGGAAGGCATAGAGAGGTATAAGCTTCTACTATCTGAATGTTAGCTATGGATTCCTCAAGCATGAGAAATTCTGGCATATTGTCTCTCTTAGGCTCATATTCCTCAATTTCATGGTGTAGGTCATTCTTAAACAAAAAATAATCTTCAAGATTATCAAACATGACAACCTTATTATCTTCATGAAAGAAAATATTATCTGTTCGTTGATCTATAAATCTAATTTCAAGACTGTCATCATTTTCAAAAGAAGAAAAAGTTTCACCATCACCTTCTTGACCATGTGCACACTGAAGACCTGCATAAGCTTGGGTTGTAACCTGAACTTTCAGGAGTCAATCTGTTTCATCTTCAGACAAAGGAGATAATACTTTCTGTTTTGTTTTTCTCAAGTGATTATTGTATTATTGAAATAACATGAAAAACATGAAAAACTTGAATGACAGTCCTTAATTCCCTGGTCTTCTGAAATTTGAAAACACTGTTGATCATCTTCATATGACATGGCAATCAATCAAATATTTGGAACAAAAATGAACCATTCTGTTGTAGGAAAGTGGCGCAGGATGAAGGAGAAGATGATGATCTAGACTGTCGACCAATAAGTAGGACCAGTAGCCCTTAGAAGGTAGCAGGAGCTAGAATGAAAGCCCCATCGGCTTGAGTAGGGAAAGATGTTCAAACCTCTGCCTCCTCAAATGGCAAGAATAGGAGAGAAAGATGTGAAAACCTCCATTACCCAAGCTAAGTTAAGGGCCCATCCTTTACACCTAGAGAACATATTCAAACTCATTTTGCCTCTCCTGATTGTTGAGCCCTGCCTTCCTCTCCCATTGGTCGAGCAACTCAAGTTCCTCTCCCTATCATTTACCACTGAGTTATCAAAAGAAGATTTTTCACTTACTTGAACAAATATCTCATCTTGTTTTTCATAAAATGACTGGATTACCTCCTCATGAAGGCTTTGTGCTAATGAAATGAGAAAACTTGGGTCAATAACTCTGTCTTCTTCATCCCAAATGATCTCAATAGCAGAGCTCTTCTTCATGGGATTCAGAACAAGGTACTCTTCATCATCATGATCTGAAATAGCTGACTTGAATTTATCACATTTTGAAATTGAAACTTGAATTTACTGCATGCTGTCTTCTTCTATGGACAGATTTGAAATAAAACCTTCTCTTTCATCATTTTCCATTGTACTAAGATTTTGATCCTGCTGCAAATTTTCCATAGCATCTTGATAAGTATCCTCTAAGTTCTCTTTATGCTGTTGAAAAGGATTTTCGTACAGAGCCTCCATGATCTCATCATCCATGAAGTCATCATCTTCATAATATTTCTCAAGGTTTTCATTAAAACTGTAAACATGTCTACAACAGTTCTGAACTAAATTTAATGATGGATAATATTCTTTATACCTTTCAAAGAACATGGCATGAAAATCCTTTAAACAATAAATACAAGTAGGCAGCAAACTTTCATATCAAGATCGGGCTTCACCTTCTAGAATGACCATGAATATCTTCATCAAGAAATCTTCAGGAAAATCAACCTTCGACTTGCAAATATGTATGTGAAATCTAACCAGATGTAAAGCAACATCCTTCCTATCATCATCTTTAAACGTAGGCAAATTCCTTTACCAATCTACCTCAGGAATTTTATTTGGAAAACTTGGAATGTGATCTCAGCTCATGGGAGCATACCTTCGAGCAACAAATCCATTTTGATAACAATGAATTCACCAAGAAATTCTTTAGGCTACTGGTTCTTGAAGAGTGGAGTTGCCATAAAAATTCTGAACCTTGAGATTCTTCGACACTAGTGTTGCTAGGTGAATGATTTCAACCTTTCGGTGTCTGATCACTGTCCACCATCAACAATCAAATCTAAACTTGATACAATTTTGCTGAGGAACATAAAACTATGTTCCGCAGTATAGTCGCCACTATGTTAGTGCCTAAATCTACCTCAGGCTGAGAAAGGCAGGTCTA
Source organism: Pinus tabuliformis (assembly GCA_031772625.1). Classification (NCBI taxonomy): domain Eukaryota; kingdom Viridiplantae; phylum Streptophyta; class Pinopsida; order Pinales; family Pinaceae; genus Pinus; species Pinus tabuliformis. Next base: position 196,965,181 of record CM062811.1, read on the forward strand.
GAGTAACATCAAACCATGCTTAACCTAGTAGCTAGCCCTACCAGGTCGGGAGAGGGCTCTCTCCTTGTCAATCTCAATGAAAATTTATCAAAGAAGGCTTGAGATGACTGATATGAATACTAATTTTAGGCTAGGTATGTTTGCTCAGGGGATTTTGATAGATATTAATGGTTGGTTACTAGATTAGATGGGGAAGGTAGCTTTGGGTCCGGGAAATCAACTCAGATTTGCAAAGGTTTCTGTGGGGCGAGGTAGGCAAGTGTTTTATCACTTTGAAATGAGAGTAATGGTGAGTCTAAGGACTGGTGAGGAGTTGGATAGGGCATGAAAATGTCACGAGTCCTATTCAAACAGTAGAAGACATTCAAAAACTAAATAAACCCCAAGGCAGAGCACTGAAACACCAATGGATTCTACCTTTACACTTGATTCATTTAGTTATTGCAGAATAAGAGAGATGATGGCACACATAAACATAAGATAAACTGAATTACAGAAAAGAAAACAATGCTAACTCACATTACCACAAGAATCCCACAAAATGTTGCAAAACCCTGGTTTATTTCCTTGCCAAACTGCAGAAGTGATGTACAATAGTGCTCAATGTATCTACAAGAGTCCAACCCTGAAAAATGACTAAGAAAGTAAAATATATAGGTCTCAAACCACCCATGATAGCCATTAGGGGTTGAATCCATGAGTTAAAGAGATGTCTCAACAAGATTTAAACTAGGAACTGAAAAATAGGCAGTGGAACAACTTGCCTCTAAAACTATGGAAACTGATTCATTCAGTTCAAAACCACCTATACATGATGTATCTACCTCCTTAAATCATTTTTCATCATTTTTACATTAAAGTACACCAATTTACACCAATTTACATCATGAAATTGACCATGAGAGAGAAAAAGTCAAACTGGTAGAAAAATAGGCGAATTCTGGGCAAACAGGCAAAATTGGCAAATTTTCCTCCTATCCGTAGCGCCATTTTTTCTGTGCATAACACTTTTTCCAACCAACTTTTGGAAGGCTTACCGAAGTCCACATCAGATGCAGGATAGCTCATGGGAAAGATTGGTGAGTCTAATTTCTAGGAAAACTTGAATTTTTTTATTTGGAGTCCATTTGCCCCCCCAAAAATGAAATCTCCCAAGACTGCTTCTTGTGTGGCGAAAAAGTGTTAGAAAGGGCATTTTTGAGGTGTTTTTGGCCCTTTTGGAGGTCCAAAACTTGTCAAAACTTTCCAGCCATTTCTGAGCATGCATAATTTTTCATGCTGATTCCAAATATGCAAGCCATTTTGCAAGAAGATTCCTCCATCAAAAGCGTAGTGCCGATGGCGCTATGCACCTGTCAGAAAAACCTGTTTTTGCCTCAAAAATTCAAAAATGTCCAAAACTTCACCAAATTTCTTGAAATTTGGTATGAGTGATGTTTGTTAGATGCTATGCTAGGCCAATGATGCTTCAGCCAATATCTTGAGCTTATCTTGCTCTTTTTTTCTCCTTAAAGCTCTCTTTAACTTGGCTTTTAGGTACCTTATCCTTGTCTTACAAATTATGTTTTGGGCCAAATAGTGGTAAGCCATATGTCGCAACATGTTCTTCTCCTTGTTGGCCTTGTCCAGCAACTTCTCAAGATGGATATTCACTCTTTCCAACCATGATTCTCGGTCGGCCTCTATTTCTTGCCCTTGTGAAGTTAGCTTGATTTTCTTTCTCTTTGCCAATTGCTGGTTTTCCCTTATTTTTTGCAGCTCCATGATTGTTTGTTTGTCCTCCAATTGCCTGTTATGTTGCTCAAGGTAATTAATAATCCATTTAGCCCTCTTGAGGTTAAGAGATAAGGCTTGGATATTAGCTTATTTCTCCTTGATGACCATATCTTTGAGTCTTGAGCCTTGCGAGCCCAAATCAGTGTCCTTATCCTCAACCAAAATGAAATCTCTGTCTTGGCCTTCAGAAGGCCCTTCATCATGCAATGGTTGCTTTCCTCTATCCTCTACCTACTCTACTAAAGAATAAGGCAAAACCCCTTTTACCACTGGTGAATATAGCATTTTCCTATTGTCTGGTGAAGAGAATGAGACCCCTTCCACCCCTGGTGGAGATAATACTCGTTGGGCAGTAGCAAATAGTCTCCTTGTGCCTTTTTGATAAGTGAAAAATACTAGCACACCTATAGGTTCAGTCTCATGAACACCTTGCTGGGTTGAAGGCCCTCCTTCCTCATGAAGCACTGATGGAGTCGCCTGAGGTATTTTGAATACCTCATGTGCAAAGAAAGTATCCCATGAAATATTCAGCAAGCTTAGTTGATGCAAAATAACAATCTTAATCAATGAGAAATGGTAAATGCTACCGAACTGCTGAGGAAGAGGTTTCCTTTGCACATATGTAGCCATCTTCTCAATGTTTTTGCATATGAAATAGGGGAGGTTCATCATCCTCACTTTAGTGAAGTGCATCAACAATCTAACATGGTAAGTATACAAATGAGAAAACTTCCCTTCACAAGTGAAATATTTGATAATGAGCTTCATGAGTGGAGCATAAGTGTCTTGTAGGTATCTAAAAGGAAAGACCCTATTGATTGGCTTTTGATAGCTAGCCTTGATGTAAGTCTCATAATGGTCTTTGCCCACAAGTTGTCCTTTGTTCCATTGTTCACCCACGTTTGGAATACCTACTGCTGTAGCTATGGTTTCAAGTGTCAAAGTGAAGGAAACACCTGCTAAGTTCACCTTGCCATTGTGAAGATGAAGGACAAATAGCCTAGCAAGTTCATGGTGGTATTTCACCCTCTCCACCATCTCACAAAACTGGTAGCAGGACTGATGTATAAAACATGTTACTACAAGAGGGAAAGCTAGTAACTCTGTGAGTGTGGTAGGCTCCTCCCGGATGTGTTTTCCTCCCTTATGTGGTTTTCTTGGTCCATGTACTTCTTGGGAAGAATCACTCACAGTTTCTTCATCCCTTTCATAAGCTGAATCTGTTTCCATATTTGCAAATGTGGAGTGTAGAATGATGAGTATGAAGAGATTTTCTTGAAATATAGGTGACTATTGTTTTCTTCTTTGGGATTTGATGGGTTGACTAATAATATAAATGCAAAGGATGGTTTTGATTATGGTTGTAGGGTTACTAGGGAATGATAGGTTTCGGGAAATGAAAATTAGGGTTTAGGGAATAGTGGGAAATATGCATAGGGTTTAGGGTTTGGTGATAAGGGGGTAAGGTAAGTGTTAATGGGAGAGGGAAAGGGGAAGGAAATTAGGAAAATTTAGTGCAGGGGGCTGGGATGTGGGAAAATAATAGAAGGGAGTAAAAACAATAAGAATGAGAAAACCCCTAGACAGTTTTGCAAGACAACTTTGAAGCAACTAAGGTTTGATTTTTCACCATTCAAATCACTATGATGGATGACAAAAGTTCTTGCTATGGAAGATGGGAAGGTGTACTTACTTGAAGAGATGATACTTGTAAATTTAGAGGCTTGTAAAATCGATGGAAAGAGTTTTTTGAGCTCGGTTGATAGGTGCACCACGCTAATGCCTAGGTGTGTAGCGCCCATTTAAAATACATTGGAAAACCTGCGCCCGGTGCGTAGCGCCTGGCAAGTGCATCGCGTCGGGAGAAAACTTGAAATTTGCTGCAAGTTTCACTTATTTCTCCTGAAATGCGATTTTTCATATTTCTCTCTCTCTTTAGCACAAAATGAGTTTTTCTAACATAAAGGAGCACTTTATATACATTTTGAGTTTAATTTTTCATTTAGAAAAAGCCCACTTTCTAAAGTTTCCTTTTCACTTTGCTTTTAAAAACCCTGTTTTTGTATTTTGTCTCTTTTTTGCCATTTGATGGACTAATGCTTGGATGTTTTTGTTTCTTTTGCAGTGGCTGGAGTTGGAAAAGTGACCAAGGGCTATAGATGATGTTTTATTACATATGAAAACAACAAAATTACATAATATTTTTACATGAAATAGAAAAACTAATTTTGAGGTAAAAACCCTTTATGGAGAAAATCATCAGTAGAATTTGTGATTTTATGAACTTATTAGACATCCTCATGTGCATGATGACCTCTTATTGAGCTTTTAAAGGCCATGGTGGCGAACCCTAGACCTAGTGAGACCTGAAAACCCTAAAATGACTTCTACATGTGTAATGATAAAAAATGACTATAAATGACCTGTACATGTGAAAATAGGTCAGCAGGTAAAGACCATGAGGTAAATTTGATAATGAACCACTTCCGTCAGTTGATCCATGACCTAATGGAATGCAGCTGATCGGATGGGACACCTAAAATGCATGAAAAAAGAGAATTTGATCACTGATGGAGGGATGAAGATACTGACACTAACAATTTCCATGGATTTCATTACAGGTCTTCCAAGGACAGGGAGACAACATGATTCTATTATGGTCATGGTCAACAGGTTAAGCATGGTAGCTCACTTCATTCCAGTGAAGACTATATATTCATCCAGTGAGGTGGCACATGTTTTTATCAGAGAGATAGTGAGATTACATGGTGTTCTGAAGAATATTGTGTCAGACAGGGATGCAAAGTTCACTTCCAAGTTCTGGAAGGAGCTATTTGTAGGCTTAGGTATAGAGTTGGCCTTTAGTGAAAATTATCATTTGTAGACAGATGGACTGATAGAGAGGGTCAATATGATCTTGGAGGATATGCTGAGGATGTATGTGATGTACTAGCAGAGGAGATGGGAAGAGTATCCTCCATTGGTTGGGTTCTCATACAAAAATGGCTATAAGGAGTTATTGAGGATGAGTCCTTTCAAGGCATTGTATGGGTGGAGTTGTAATACTCCCATCTGCTGGAGTGATCCAGTGAACAACGTACTTATTGGACTAGATATGTTGGTAGACATGGAACAATAAATACAGGCTATAAAGAAAAATCTAGAGGCAACACAAGATAAACAGAAGAGTTATGAAGACCAGCATAGGGTATTCAAGGAGTTTTAGGTTGGGGAGCATGTATATTTGTGCATCAAGCCCAAGAAGAGATCTTTGAGGATTGGATCAGATGCCAAGTTGGCACCATGGTATTGCGAGCTTTTTGAGATCCTTGAATGGATTGGACCAGTGGCCTATCAACTTACACTATCTCCAATAATGAAAGTCCATGATGTTTTCCATATTTCATTGCTTAAGAGGTATAAAAAGGATGTTGATCATGTTATTAATTGGTTTGTATTGCAGGTGGAGCAAGAAGGAGAGTTCCAACCTGAGCCTCAATGTGTATTGCAGTAGAAGCATGTCATGCCCAGGAACATAGCCATAGAGCAAGTTAAAGTGTAGTGGAAGCACTTTAGGCCCGAAGAAGCTACATGGGAGATGGTGGATCAGATGTGGGCTATGTATCGTTCATTTTTTTCTGGTTGAGGCAAAGCAGTTTTGGCTTGATGTTTGGTGTATGTTTTGCTGATGTTTTGGTATATGCATTATATATATGGATGTAACTACTGCTATGATCTAAGTTATAAATCTCCATTAAGTGGTATGGTTGTTATTTTTTCATGTTGTCATGATGTTTTAATTTTGAGAAAATCTTTCATTGTAAATATTGTAATGAGTTAAGTTATAAAGCTCTGTGGGAAGTATGTTTGTTTTTCTATGGTTTTTCTGAGCTCTTGGTGTGGTTTAACACTGAGGATGGTGTTCCCCAAGGGGGTGGGTTCTATGAAAACCCTGGTGAAAAGTTCATGTAGTAAAAGTTAATAAAGGCAAAATAAGACCACAATTAAGGGACATGTATTCCAAGCTAAATGTTGGGAAAATATATCCTAGTGGGCATCACCAGATCTATTTATGGCTAAGGAAATTGGCAAAGGCTAAGGCAAAGGCATTAAAAGGGAAAAAGGAATTTTAGACACATTTATTTCTGAAAATAAAGGAAAATAGAATAAAATTAAGGTGAAAGGTCACATGTTGCATGTGAGGATGAAATTGAAGGAAAATAATGGAAAATGAAGAAAGTAAAGGCCTCATTAATAAAAAGGATTATGAGGATTAGTTAGCCTTTTGTTAGTTCAATTTTTGGAGCTCTCTCATTATTCTTTCTCTCTCTCACTCTTGGTCACTTAGAGTTTTATTGGAGTACTCTAGCTTTCAATCAAGGAAGGAAAATCAAGCAAAGGGAAAGGAAGGAAAGCAAGGATCAAGAAAGGAAGAGAAGGATCAAGAAACTTCAGTAGGAATAATTGCAGGTAACATATTTCATGTGTGATTCCCTAGCTAGTTTTGACATGCATGGATTTGCATGTTGGTGTATGGTTCTGTTGTTTTCAGTGGCATGTTTTGTCAGGTTATGATAGTGGTTTTCAGTGTAGCCTTTTCTTTTCTGGATGCCATGGTTTGTTGGGATGTTTATCTTGATTTTGAGATTTTGATTTGCTAGATGGATTTCGGAATTCGGGGTGGAGGTGGTCTCAAGGTTCATTCCCGAAGGCCTAGGAATCCCTTGACTAGTTTTGGCAGAATACATGGTAAAGCCTAAGGGACGAGTCTCGGTTTAGGGGATAGTGATCCAGGTTTATATTGCGGTAAAGCTTGAGAGACTCGTCTTGGTTTACAGCCTAGTGATATTATATTGGATTGCAATAAAGCCTGAGAGGGAAGGAGACAAAAAATTCATCAAGGATAGTGATGGACTCTAGATGGAATTCGAAGCTTAGTTAGGTTTTGGTGATTGGAGCACCGGTTTTGGTGTGATCGCAATTTGGTGAGGGTGTAGGTGTTTTAACCTCTAGATTCCCTTGGCTATTTTTGGATTGGTTCATCCATCAGATCCCACATTCATGCTTAGAATATGGCACGGGGGTGACTGGCTAAAAGAAACATTCGTTTCAATCATGCCTACATTCACGTGGTACGTGGAAGTCCCAAACATGGTCTGATTTTCATATTATTAATGAAATATTTTTTCTCTTTATTTCACAATTGTTTATATGTGGATTTAATGGATGTTATATCTCTATTATTTACATGGTTTTATGATGGTTATAAGCATGGTTGATTGTCTAGTTCATGTCATGGTTATTTCATGTATTTAGTTTTAATGGCTAAATGATGGATGGAAGACCTAATTGATGGCATAACATTTCAAGGGAGAAGTTGGTGATCCTTCTTATCATATTTCAAAAGATTTTTCAATCATTCATTCTTTGTATTGTATCCTTTACCTGTAGGTTGCATTGATGCTAAGAGTTTGATAGAATGTCAGTCTCAATTGGGGATGGTCAAGCCTAGTCTTGAAGTCGAGTTTTGGTTTATTAGTCTTTTCATCATGTGTTTGATGGATTCTGAAAGTTATAGCAAGTTCTGGGAAGTGGCCAGAATTCTGGGTTAGAAAAGTGCCTTAAATTTCATGGACGCTGGCATAGTTCTGTTGGGGGAATTCCCTTGACGCTGCCTCGCAGGCCTATCAAAGCATCTAGAGGTCCCTAGATGCTATCATGCCCATAGCATGAGAGTGTCGAGAGTTCAAGAGGTCTAAAATATTAGTGGGACCCAGGGGCAGGATACCTGAGTGGCTGAGATGTCTCTTGGGGGTGTTTTTGTTTATGTGAAAGTTATGGTTGACGTGTTCCATCAATTCCATTTCCTTAAGGTCACCAAGGAGGTTGAATCCTTTCATAGTGGCGTCTCGCATCGTATGTTTACCCAAGTTAGTTGGTTACTTGGGTAGATGTGGGAGGAGGGTGGTGACAGATGTGAGCAAAGCAAATCCATTCAAGAAAAACTTAATCAAATACTTGACCTAACCAGGCCCAACCATGAAAGTCATTTCATTAAACACATTGTGAATATGTAATTTATAGGGCATGAATGGACATATGCACATAGGGCTTTGAAATTTATCTGATATTCACCAAGAAGGTCTAAATCCCTCTCACAATATTTGCAATAACATTTGTTAGCTCATGCATTCATTAACCTTTCATCAACTAATCAAAACATATTAAGAGCCATAGGTAGAACCTATTATGGAACCGTGCTTATAACCAGGATAATAACCATGATAGAATAACCATCAAATCCACATAATAACAAGTAAAATTACTCATAAAATGCAATAGAAAAAGAGCTCTTATTAACATATGCAAAATACATTCAAGTCAGGGACTTCCATGTACCACCTACCCATAGATTGGGCTAAACCAAATCTTTCTTTCATCCAATCACCCTTGTGCCATATTCCAAGCATGAATGTGGGACTCAAGACATAAATAACTAGGGCTTCTCAGAGATTAAACCACCTCCACCCTCATGCTCTTGTAATCTCGCCAAAATCAGTCAAGAGATCACATAATCCAACCAATACATAAACAACCAGTGCTTCCCGAAGATTAAAACACCTCCACCCTTAGGCCACCACGATCCCACTAGAACCAGTCAAGAGATCACTAAGCTCAAAACAAGCTTCGATGCCTCAGAATTTCTTCACTAATACCTTGAGGAATTTTCCTGTCTCCACCCACATGTCAATGCACCACAACCCCAAGCATGAAATGTCCATAAACCAAGGACTCCTAAGTCCCTAAAAGTGTTGTTCTAACCCCTAAAGGAACAAGGTCAACAGATTACAGCTTCTCCCAGAAGTTCTCCATGAAAAACTGCTCAGAATTGGTCAAAACAGGATCATTTCAGTTGCTCCACTGGCTAAGTGTGTTGCATCTCACCTAAATACACTGTGAGGGTGCGTTTCATTTCAAAAATCCCTTCTATGGGGTGTCATGGGCGAGAAATGACAAATGGCAGTGTCATTCCGCGAGGTGGAGAGGCAATGGAAGCTTCCAAAAACTTCTCCTGTGACACTTGCCTCACTGAATTCGACCAAGGATGAGTAAGAGACCATCAATCTCCAAGTGGAAGCAAGAAATATCAGAGGGAGTACACTAATCAAATCATGAGCTGACTCATCTCCATTACAGACATCTATATATGGATCCCTCATCCCAGAGATCCAGAGGCTGGAAGTTTGCATATTGTAAGGAATTGCTGTTGGTTTCTTGAGACAAACATCAGATTGTTGGGTGATCTAAGCTTTGTTTGAGGTGAAGAGGGGCTTTTTAGCTGGGAGGTTGATGCTGGGTCAGAACAACTGGTTGTAACTCCTCTTGGCTCTTTCTTGTTTATCAATAAAAGCTATTCAAGTTTTCCTCCATGCTCTTGTGTCATTGATGCTTGCTACATTTGTATGGTCAATTTACATCTGATCCTAGATTGTTTATGATTATAGATCCATGTCTTTGTATAGTGCTATGCTTTTGTGATCTTATAGGTACTTTGTGAAGCTAGGCGTACAAGGGAGCAGGTAGATAAAGACTATCAAAGAAGAGGGGAATCAAATCAGGAGATTAGCGCAAGACAGAGGTTGGTCTTTCTGTTACTCTCTATCTATAATTCATAAAGGAAAAACGAAAGTAGCTTTTCTCTGTTTGTTTCTAAGGCAGCTGTCATACCTTAGTGGGATAGAGCAGTTCTATATAGACACTTTTCCCTGAAACAAAATGGCGACTCCGCTGGGGAAGTATTAGTTCGTTTGTTTATCATTCTTTATTGTCTGTTTCATAAACTTGCAGGTAGTATTCGAACTGCATTTGCCATAACAAATGCAAAGTAGATAACTGCTACTTCAATCCATCTACTGGATCTGTTTATGATTTAAACAACTGATTCAGAAACTATCTGATTGCCCTTGTGATAGCTCTTAGATCCTCCTTAGATCTACCCGTGATTGTTGCATTACTGATTGCTTTTTGCTATGCCAAAACCCAAGAACTGAACTGTAAACTGTGACCCGGAACCCAAACAGAGTCTCGTTTCTGGCCCAGCGCAGGTACTGTTCAGAGAATCTGAAATTCAGCACACTTCCCTAGTGGACAAGGTGCGCTGCATTTCAAATTCTCTGTGTTACAGGTGCGCTGATCAGACTAGGCTGTGTGCAGTTTTGGATTCTGTGATTCATTCTTTCCAATTCTATTCCTGAATTTTGCTGCCTGTGATCAGTATATGTCTGTTTGAAACCCCTTTTCCTTGATGTTATTCCGCCTCCTTTGTACAAAAGAACTGTAGATGTTTTTGTGTGTTTGTTGAGTCATTTACAGTTCTCCTTTGCAAAAGTAGCATAATCGTACTGTCGTCCTTTGATTTGAAACTGTCGCAAGTGTCGATTTCAATCATAGGAAAGAGTTTGATTGCTGTTGATAGTCGATTATCCTGTTACTATTGTTTTTGGTCTGAATTTGTAATTTTTCTAGTGTCGAAAATAAGTATTCATTTCAAAATCGTAAGGTGTTGTGATCGTCTCCATTTTTTATTTCGAAAAGAAACTTGTTGATATTTGTCGCTTGAAAAGAAATTCAGATTTGTGCATCAACTTTATTTTTAGCATTCATATACTAAGAAAGTCGAAAACAAATACATGCATGTGCATTTGCATATAGACAGTCTGATTGGCTTGATTTAGGAAAGTCCATTTAGAGTGTTCTCTTTGCTCTTTGTGAAAAGATTCTATATTTCTTTTCCTTAGTAGCTAGGATTTTCATTGCACAAAGAAGATAAAACGTTTGTTTATCATCTTAGATTGCATTTTAGGAATTACATCTACATCTCGCGGTGAACCTGAAAGGAAAACTTCATAAACAAGATCAACTATAAAATAAATTCAATGAATCTAAAAACGCTTTGGAACTTAATGCACAACATTTAGAAGTCTAGGCTAGAGACGTATTCCAGCGTCATAAAGCCTGGTAACTATTGTTCTCACTGATGGTTGGGTGATTCCTCCACTTTGAGACGATAAGTGCCAGTACGGACTTGTGCTCCCACGTACCGTCGAGTATATTTTGGGAGACCCCAATAGGCTTAATCCTTTATCCATAGGAAGTCGTGTCTTCTGCCCTATTGATCATAAGGCACTGAACACAGCATTCAGGAAGATTGACTGTCGTACCATAAAAAGTATTCTGCAGTTTTGTGATTGGTTTGTGTCATGCGGAAAGAGCCAATTTTGCGGACAAAACCGACCTCCCTAGAAGCTAAGGCTTTCTAGTGACAAACAAGACAAATAAACACTACCTTTCTCTAAATATGCATTTAAGATACAAGTAATAAGGTGATAATAACATACCTTTAGTCCAACGCTTTGTAGTAGTCCAGCCTCGCCGATCCGGATGAGCTCCTCCTTCTCTTCGAAACCTGCATTCACTAACAAGCCAAAAGATTACATAGCACCTAATAAACTTATAAAATAACACATATTCATCATACAGACCAAGGAGTATATGAAACAAATCATGAATAACAATCTGTTGAGAAAAATGAGTTCATTTGCATTAAGTGGAAACAAAAGAAACCATTACAACCTGAGCGTTGGTGTTGTGCAGGTCCCTCCTAAGGTCCAGCAAGAGTTTTCCTTTACTTTGATCAGCTCACCCACTTCCAAATAAGGCTAGGAAAGGATGGAAATCTCTCCTCTCAAGCTCTATAAGGGAGTCCTAATTCCAGCAGCATCTACCCTTAGGAATGTTCAGCTTTCAACCTCCCCTCCCTCTGGCCCAATGCCTGTATTTATAGTGCTCTAGAGGAAGTTAATCAGGTCCACCATCAATGGGATAAGCCCCTCTTTGGATGGGATAGCTCCCCTCTTGATGGGATAAGTTCCTCTTTCATAGGGATACATGAACCATCTGGAGGCGCTCAATACACGTCAAACAAGCTTCTAGAATGCTCTAGAAATGACCACAAGTAACTTTTTTGAAGTGAAACTTGCACCTTTTGACCTTTACGGGAGTACGCACCCACCCCTTTACAGACAGAGCGTACAAGTACGTAGGTGTTGTGAACTTGGGGTGCGTACACGCAGGTAAGGCTAAGAGAAACTGCGTACCCAGAGATATATAGATTTTTAAAGACTTTCTCTCTTTCTTGGAGTTTGACATGAAGAGTAGAGGTATGAGACTTGCCAAGGAGGATAGTATGACAGTTGATGGAGCCATACTAACTGCAAATAGTCATGGTGACAAATTTTAGTGTAACAGATTGCCCCCTAAAGTGCGAAGCCTGTAGTAGATTAGGGTTTCATATCATCTAGGAAGGGTGAAGTACTTTATCATTTCAAGGATTATCTTATGGAGAGCCCAGTCGGAACCTGCAAGTATTCAACACAAAATAAATATATAAGATCATATCATCGCTGAGGTAGGCATTCCCATACTCAGATTGAAAACTTTAACTAAGAAACTAACTACTGCTCTGATACAGGAATGATTTTGCAGTACATCATAATCATAGACTCTTGTAGACACAGTATGGACGCAGCCATCTGTTTATGATTAGTCTACTGTATAATGAATACAAAACTCCTCACATCCTGGATGGTGGAAACTAGATCCAGCGTCTTCATATCTACTTCCCGAACAGGTACGATTCTATCCATGCGAATAAATGAGTTGATGTCGAACATGGTAGAAACCACTTGATTACCAGTCAATGATGTAAACTGTTAACAAGTGTGAGAGAGACCACCAGTGATGTCAATGGTTCTCAAAGTACCCAGTACAATCCATGAGAAGTGAATGAATGAGTTGATGTCGAACATTTCACAGAATCCTTCGAACGAAAGTCAATGATGTAAACCGTCGTCAAAGGCGAGAAACCTGCCATTGATGCATGCAAATTTTCAAGGTACTGACGATTTCTAGGTCATCTTTCTAGATAATGTGCTGATGTCGCTAGAAAGCGACCCGTTGCAGGCAAGCCCACAACACGAAGTCATAGATCAAGTTGAAGAAATGTAGCTGTAAGGACTGACTCAGGGATGGTCGAGATGGATGACGGGTATTTTGCAGATGAATAGTTTATTTGCAGTGACCTCTTGAACACATAACGACACAAAAGATGGCTTGGTGACATTTGACCCAAAGTTAATACCCGACTGAAGACTTTCAATGTGGTTTGATCAACTGTTAGGCAAAGGATTTCCCAACCTAGGTGAATGAAAAAGTGTCGTGTTCAAGAGTGGTGATAAGGTTTCTTCTGAGACAAAGGATAACAAATAGGCTCATTTTTCTCTCTTTTCCCCCACCATTTTTGGCAAGTACCTCTTTATTTTTTACAAGCTGTAGGAGGATAACATGTGCTTGATTATAAGCTCATCCTTCGGATGAGTCCAACTTAGTTTTGATTCGAACCCTAAGAAGGAGTGGTCCATTCCTGTTTGTAATCGAACAGGTCCTTTACTGTGAAATTTTAACGAGTCCAGTATAGGAGAAACTCGAAGTTTTTCAATTTTAGAGAGTCTGAAAAAACTTAAGAAGACTCCAGAGTTGAACTTTTTTGTAAATTTGTGTCTCCCAAGCCCGAAAAAAGTATAAAATAATACTTGAGAGAACCGCTTGATCTTGCGACCAAGGAGTACTTTCATGATTAGTGTCTTTGACCTGAAAAGTAAAAAGTGATCAAGGACACGTCGTTTTATTTCCAATATCGAGTTTGAAACGACAAAAACCCGACAATCTTTTCCTGTTTTTACGGTTAGAAAAGGGCTATAAGAGGACCGTCTTTTAATTCCGTTTTAACGAGTGTAAAAGAAACGCTTGGCAGTCTTTTCATGTTTTAGGAGTCAGAAAAGGGCTTAAAAGATGACTCTGATGTTTTTGTTTGTGAAAAATGACATTTTCCCTGAAAATCCTTTTATCCTGCGCAAAAACCAACACATTACTCATACCTGTTTAAATATAGATAAAAATGCTTTGAAAAATACCTTTTCATGGTGGAAAATAAACAAATTTGACATTTATTTACTCAAAAAACCTATAAAAAGGGATTTTACCATTTCATTTTTACCATTTTACTGTTGAGGAGAGAAAAAGGGCTTTTGGCAAGAAACTTCCCGTGGATATTGCGGAGAATCCGACCGTCGAAACCGAATGCCGTCTCATCAGGTATTCTACAACATCCTCCTTGCATTTCCATCCGTTTAGAATTTGTTTGTAAGCTTTAGTTTCATTTTTTGGAGGCCTTGGGGGTTTCAAGGTCCGCTTTTCGGGGTACGCAGGTGCCCCATGGGTGACCTGCGTACCCCGACATTTTCTCAGTTGGGAAAATGCCGGGCGTATGCAGCTTGCCTTAAGAGAACCTGCGTACAGACGCTCTGTCTCTAAAGGCGGGCTGCGTACCCCGCGGAAAGGATTTTCAAACCCCTATTTCTCCAAAATGAACCAATTTTTTTAATTTTATGGACTCTAACATATGTTTTATGGTGTGTAGATTGCCCACCATGCTTGATTGGCGTGAGAGAGAACACGAAGATGTTGATTTGGCCGCGATTAATCACCAACCTTCCATTGATGCTTTGAAGGCATGCGGTCTTTACAAATACTGGGCCATACCGGGCATGAGGGCCCAGGTGCGCTTTCTAGAGTGGCTGGTTGAAAGGTGGAACATTCAGGATCAGTGTTTTTACATTGGAGGGCACCAGCTCGAGATAGAGCCCTCAGATATTTACTTCCTCACTGGTTTTCCCAAGAGGGGCGAACAATTGACTCTGTCCAGAACTAGGCCGGGTGGCCAGTCCATTGCTAGCCTCCGGATAGAGTGGTGTAATAACCAAAACCAGGATAAGGGGATAGAAATCAAAAAGATATCCCGACCTGAACTTATGGTAATTGCCTTTACAGTTACCAGACTTTGCGGGGCTGCCGCTTTGCACATTGCCACTGGATCCCAGATGCGGATGGCGATTGATTGCTATCGGGGCACCATTTTCAACTGGTACGATGCTGTGTTGGCCAGCTTAAAGGGCCAACTGACTAGGACCAAAAACGGACAGCTGAAGACTTTTGTTTATGGGCCTTTAGTTGTGAGTTTTGCCCTAGAGAGGGTTCCGATGCTGATCCCACAGCAGCTCACTGTTGAGGTTGGGCCTCCCCGAGAGCCTAAGTTGATGCGATGGGTTGCGGTGATGGCCCGTCATCCTGACGAGGGCACGGAGGTTGTCCGATTTAGACCAGAGTATTTTCACTGGTTGGAGAACCAGGTCTTCTCGATACAGGATTTTCCGTATGCCGGAGTTGATTTTCGTGGAGATCCGGACATGGTTCTTCCACCGGGAGAACAGTGGGATGACACAGGTACTTCATTTTTCACAAGTTCTTAAATTATCTATTTTTTTTGTTTTTATATCGTCTCAAAACTGACAGTGACAATTTTCAAAATGCAGATGTAGGCCCACAGCGTCCGGCTAATCTCCGACCTTTCGAGAGGAGAGTACCAGTTGCACCGGCACCGACCCCACAGGACGCGGCCGCAGAGACCTTAGATGAGTTGGAACAAGACCTAGAGCGTCTTACGGCAGACATACCAGAGACGACTATAGATGATATTCCTATTAGACTTCAGCGCTATGTGGTCGCAGTCCCAGGACCTTTTAGGAGGTTCTTGTGTAGGGTAGCCCGTGCAGTGGTGTCGTATAGAGAGCACCACCAGTGATTGGATGGTCACTTTTGTAGACACATGTGACATTTTGGTTTTTTGTACTTATCATTTTTGCCGATCATAAGGTGTTTTTCAACCTATGATCGAAGACGATGTATTTTTTGACACACTCCTATCTATATATATCATTATTACCGGCTTATCTTGTTAAACATGTGTGATGAAATGTTTTTAAATTTACATGTATGATTATCGCAAATGTATGTCTAACATTCGAGAAGCAATTGCATCTGCTAATGTATTTAAAGGCCTTGGAATATGCTGATATTCAATGTAATCAAATTCACGTTCCAAGAGATGCACTCTCAAAAATAACCTTAATAACACTGGATTTCTAATGGCATAGACTCTATTAAGCTGTAATACAATGAGTTCAGAATCTAACCTCACTATCAAACTCTGAATCCCAAATGAAATAGATTCAGACAATAACTCAATCACTGCACTGTATTCTGCAATGTTGTTTGTTGTTTGACCGAGGCTCACCCCATGCATAGAAACTAACTCGTCAGAGGGCGAATAGATAACCCAAGCTGCGGAAGAGATATTCCGTGTACTACGACAAGCACCATCAGCGAATCCAATGTACGTTTGGAGAGGCGTCAACATCTGCAATATCAAGAGTGAAACCAAGATAAGCCAGAATAACGACGAAAAACACACTCTCTAAGCTAAGAACACTGTCTATACTAACAAACACACCAACTAGAAAGAAAAAACTAACCTAACTAAATCTCCATACCCATCATTTAAGCATAATACCTCTTTAGGTAAAGGCCATTTCTGGGTTTACCCAAAGAGTCCCTGTCAAAATCTACCAGCTCATAGGCCCCTTTTGCTAGCTTTCGCTTGAAAATGTAGGGCCCATGCCACATAGGAACGAATTTTCCAGCACCTAATTTATCGTTAGCTTGATCATATAATAGCACTAGGTCTCCTTCCGAAAAATTTCGAGGGGTCACGTTGCGATCATACTGAGCTTTCATCCGTTTTGCGTGAGTCTCGATTGCCAATGCAGTGTCACGTCGAGTCTCATCTAATTGAGCTAATTATAATAAACTCTTCTCCTCTTCGGAAGTAGCTAGAAGTAATTCGACAGCCATTTGAAGTGACAGGATTTCGCATTCAATGGGTAGCACAGCTTCCAAACCATAAACTAGTTGGAAAGGAGTGAACCCTGTTGATGTTTTCACTGAGGTTCGGTACGCCCAAAGCGTGGAAAATAACATGTTGTGCCAATTCGACCAATGAATACCAATGATTCGTCGGATCATGATAACTAAAACTTTGTTGATGGACTCAACCAGGCCATTGGTTTGTGGATAATAAGGAGTTGAGCTATCGTGACGCAAACCAAGCTGGCCTGTAAGTTCTGTCATCATAACGCTTTGAAAATGGCACCCATGGTCAGTTATTATCGCTTGTGGGACACCAAACCTAGCAATAATGTGATTGAATATGAAAATTGCAATTGTCTTGCCGTCTGCCTCGAATGTAGGCATCGCCTTGGCCCACTTAGTAAAATAATCAACCGCAAGGATGATATACGCATGCCCCCCGGCCGAGTGAGGGTTGCATGTAATAAAATCGATACCCCATTTAGAAAAAGGACCAACGGAAATTATAGGGTGGAGAGGAGCAGGTGGTGCACGCATCTTGCGATCAAACACTTGACAGTTGTGGCATTTCTGGACCGCAATAATATAGTCTTTAAACAAGGACGGCCAGGAGTAGCCAGCGTGCAATATCTTTTGGGCTGTGGCATACCCAGACATATGACCGCCACACGCTCCAGAGTGACAGTCATTCAAAACCCTTTCAGCTTCCTCGTGAGTTAAGCAACGACGAAAAACCAAGTCCGCCCCACGGCGATAAAGAGTATCTCCAATAATTTTGTACTGTTGGGACTGGAATCGAATTTTCCGACGTTCCGACTTTGAAACTTCGGGCTGAAAGGATTGGGTCTGGAGATAGACGATTATATCTCCATACCATGG
Source organism: Pinus tabuliformis (assembly GCA_031772625.1). Classification (NCBI taxonomy): domain Eukaryota; kingdom Viridiplantae; phylum Streptophyta; class Pinopsida; order Pinales; family Pinaceae; genus Pinus; species Pinus tabuliformis. The sequence goes on from CM062811.1 coordinate 196,982,719, forward strand.
ATCTAAAGTGCTGATGAGAAACAAAGATTCGTCCGCAATGGGTTCCTCTGCCACAGTTTCTGTGTCAGCACGTGGGAAGTCACACATCAACTCTGCAAAAACTAAAGATTTCTTAGACGTAGATTTTTCAAATTCCAAGTTGAACTCCTGCAGGATAACGATCCATTTAGAGTACTTTCCCCCTAGCAATTGTTTAGTCAAAATGTAGATCATAGGGTTGCAATCCAAAATGACTGTAGTTTTATGGAGAAGAATGTAGTGACGAAAACGTTGGACAGCTTGAACGGCTGCCAAGGCCAATTTCTCCACATGTGAATATTTGAGCTCAGTAGGATTTAACGTCCGACTAAGGTAATAGATCATATGTTCCGTTCCGAATTCGTCTTCCTGTACTAAGACCATTCCAATGGTGGAATGAGCGGTGGCGAGGTACAAAAAGTAATCCTAGTTGTAGTTGGGAGGATGCAGCAACGGTGCATGGGTCAACGCGTGCTTGAGTGCATCAAAAGATTTCTGAGCTATCTCATCCCAAGAGAATTGAGCGTTTTGTTTCAACAATCAGGTAAAACCCTTGGTAATCTCGGCGTAGTTAGGAATGAATCGGCGTAAAAAGTTTGCTTTCCCCTACAAACTTTGGAGTTGGCGAAGACTCGAAGGAGGAGGCAATTTGATGATAGCTTCTACCTTCGAGGGATCGACGCGGATGCCAGCTTTTGAAACTACAAATCCCAGAAATCGTCCCACTTCTATGCAGAAGACACATTTGTGTGGGTTCAACCATATACGATAATGCCGACACCTCATAAAAATTGCTCGTAAATGGACAAGGTGATCGAGATACGGTTGCACAATGTGTTTGATGTCATGAAATGCATAAGACATTGCCCTTTGAAAAGTGGCTCCGGCGTTCTTAAGCCCAAAAGGTAATTTGCAATAAGAAAATGTCCCCCATGGACAAATGAAAGTCATTTTTGGTTGATCGGCAGGTAGAATATTGATTTGGTTGTAACCGGAAAAACCGTCCATAAAGGAAAATATTTCACCGCCGGAACAATCATCAATTATTTGATCGATATAGGGTGTTGGATAGTTGTCCTTGGGACAAGCACGATTGATATCCCTATAGTCGATACATATTTTTATTGTTCCTTGTTTTTTGTTAATCGGAACAATATTCGATACCCAATCCGTTAACGGGATCGGATAAATGAAACCTGCTTTCAACAGCTTCTCAACTTCTGCTTTAATTGCAGCCGCTTTTCGTGGGTGAATCTGACGCAAACGTTGCCGAACGGGTTTAGCGTCTGGGTAAGTTTTGATCTCATGGACAACAATTACGGGATCAATTCCTGGCATTTCCTCATAGGACCAGGCAAACACGTCGCGAAATTCTTGAAATAGGGCCTTGTATGTTTGAATTTCGTCATCTGAACACGAGGCACCTATATGAATGTGCTCAACAATTCCGGGCTTGACTGAAATGTCAATGGGAATAGTGCGAGAAATGTTTCCCAAATTCAGCTCTGAATCAGGATGTTTCATTGGACTCTGAGCTTCTTTGACATATTCAGCTATAAAGATTGATGAGAAATCGTTTTCAAAACGATCATCCTCAGGTAAAAACGAAGATCTATGATGGAGATCTTCCCATGGTAAATCGTCTACGCACACGACTTCACAAAGTTGCTCGTCCGATGACACAACTTCGGGAAACGTTATTAACTCCGAGGTTGACGTGAAAAGTGATTCCTCACGAACCACATTCATTTGGTCTATTTTGGTTGAACTTGGGTCGGTAAAAGACTGCACGGCTTCATAGGCAATTTCATATGGACTCAAAGGCATTGCATCCCAAATGAGTCTATCTCAGATTCAAAAGGAATGATCCAAGGATCGTCATAAACAATGGTGTCTGAAGTAATCATATGAATAGATGCAAATGAAGACACGGCGTTGATTGGAGGAAAAGGAAAAGTTCCCAGTAAACCGGCACCTTTAACTAATCCTACGCCAACATCCTTGTAAGGGATAGTCGTTTTTCCGACATGCTGGATACTCTCTGAAGAGGCTGGGTCGGATGAAAAGTAAGCTAGCTGGTCTATGGTTACGATCTTTCCATTGTGTGGAAACTTTATTACTCTAAAGACCGATGAAACGACCGCTGTCATAGCATAAGACCAACTTCGACCCAAGAGAAGGTTGTAGTCTAGAGGGGCATCAACCACCTCCACATCTAGACTAACAGTTTTTCCTTCAACCCCTATAGGCAAATCCTATAGAATGCCAAACAGATGGAACCCACGGCCATCAAAGGCCTTAAGAATTGTCGGGGATTGATTTAGTGAAGGAGAACCAAGCGATCTCCAGCACTGTATCGACATAATATACGTGGAGGCTCCCTCATCAATTACAGTCTGATGAATAGGCCTGTTTTTGACTATCACTGGGATCTGGAAAGCCATCTGATGAGGCAAACGCGGTGTACTATTTTCTAGATCAAAGATTATTAGGTTCGGGTCCTGAACATCAACAGTTCCTATAGCCGACAAAAGTAATTTTCGTTGTGCTGGGCATGATTGCAGCACTTCTAAAGCCGACATTGCTGAGGGTGAAACAGCTAAATCCTCAACAATGTTGTAATTCTGGGCCGCTCTGGCATGTGGATTGAAAGCAGACCTTCGAAGTACACCCTTGGCGGGCAGTTTGATTACTAAGTCAGGGTTAGGTTTCTCGATCTGTAGTGGATCGGAACCGAGAGCTGAGGTTGATGGATTTGAATGAGAAGATTCCGCTTCTTTCGATCCATCAACATGACTTTTACTACCATAATCTTGCGATCGAGTCGCAATCCTTACATGAGACATCATCAATATGGGTTCTTCACTGGCATTCGAGGAAGAACCTATCATCTTACTCTCCTGCTTTGGAAATGGATCTTTCAAAACAGTAGGAGTTGGGGAACCCTTGACGATTTTCACAACCTCGGCCCGATGAGGGCAATCTCTTGTAAAATGATCCTCTTCACAAATAAGGCAAGGATATCGAGGTTTGCGCTTTTCGTCATTGGTTTCCGACTTTTTGTTTTCTCCTTTGGAGTCTTGTCTGCTTTATTCTTCTTCTTACCTTTCTTCTTCCCACCGTTTTTTGATTTAGCCGTAGATGACTCTACAGCGTGAATATCAGCGGAAAATTCAGGAGAAGATTCTCCTGTCGGGGAGTCTGGTAAGGTTATAATGGGCGAAGAATTCTTTGAAGATTTCTTCTTGCTTTTAGTATTTACCGTACCAATCATGCCATCAGCAGCATGAGATCCCGAAGGAGCAACAGCGATTTGATTTGACTTTGGAAGATCTGGGATCTTTTCGTGTAACGTACCTGACTAAGTGTAAACTAAGTCAAGGTACTGCGCTTGAGAAATCACTTGCTCCTCAGTAACTACTCTGGCCTTAGCTACGTCTTCAGTAATCTTCGGTAATAATGATTTAACAAACCATTCAGCTAAGATTTGGTCCGGGATAAAAACTTTCACTAATCGCCTTCGACGTCTCCATTCATGTATATGATCGGAAATGTAAGTGGACGTCGACTATTTTAATGAAGTTAGTAGCTCTGTGCCATTATCGTATCTGACCGGCAACTGAAAATGAATTAGGAACGAGGTAGCTAACTGACTAAAATTGTAAAAAGAGGCCCGTGGTAACTCAATGTACCACTTGGCCGCGAGACCAATGAGCGTACGCTGGAAAAGACGTAAGCAGATCGAATCATCCGAGATGGAATTTGAAGCACACCAGAGGTGGTAAGTCATCACATGATTTGACGGATCCTCTCCAGACTTACCTTCGAACTTGGGTATATCACTGGGAAACTTATTTGACATTGGCGGCCAAAACGGAAGATAATTTATTGGATCGTTCGTTAGGCGCGACAAGTCCGGTAAATCCAAAGTTGCGATAAACGGTAATTGCCGATTAGGATCCCTAAAACTTTGGGTCACAAGACCAGTCCCAGGAGGAGGATATCCAAGATAACTTGGAATAGGTATCGCATTCGGGATATTGTATCCTCCTGGAAAACCAGGATTAACCGGACCGTACTGGGGTTGCTGAGGTTGTTGATAAGTGTACCCAGGATACGGTTGATACTGGTAAACTGGCTGTTGGAAAGTAGGCCCGTATTGGTACTGTCCCTAGTACGGTTGATAAATGAATTGTGGTTGACTAGTGACAACCGCACTTAAACCAGGCTGTCCTACAGGCATCTGAACCGTAGTTTGAATCGTGGATCCAGACAATGGTAAAGATGTCTGAGGAGTAGTTGCAGCGACAGTAGAAACTGGAGCTATCGATACTCCAGAAGTAAGTGTGGTGGAAGGAACAGATGTTGCGGTAGTTGCAGCAGTCGTTTGAGATGGAGTACTAGGTGCAATGGGCGACTGAGTAACTACCGAAGGTACAGAAGTTTGAACATTAGACTGGACTGGTTGCTGGGGTGAACCAGAAACTAAGGGTTGTCCAGCTTGAGATGAAAACTGTACACTTGGCTGCAATACCTGTTGAACTTGCGATGGATCCCACACTATGTTCATTCCGGGGTATTGACCCACGACAGGTTGAGGATATTGAGATCCATAACTGGATTGAGGGTAGTATTGATAATTTTTAGGTACAGTTCCCGTACCTTGAACATAAGATTGACCTTGGGGTGGTTGATAACCTTGATTTGAGTACTGACCTTGAGGTAGATACCCTTGAGGTAAGTACTGATACTGGGGTTGACCTTGAGCTATAAATTGATACTGAGGTTGACCTTGGGGTACATATTGAGGCTGGGGTTGACCTTGAGGAATGTATTGTACTATGGGTACATACTATCCTTGAGGTTGCCCCCCAGACGCAATTTGTGTACCTTGAGGTTGCCCCCCAGGCGTTAATTGAGGCTGCCCCCTAGGCGGTAACTGGCCACCTTGAGGTTGAGAACCGGGAACTGAACCTGACATCATGTAAATGTCTCCTACACCCAACGGTTTATTACCATTGTTTCCAGCTAATAACCCATGTTCAATGGGTTGAGGAGATGCTCCCGCAAAAGTACCAGAAAGTGACTGATACCCAGAGGGAACAGAAGGACCGCCGTACAAGAAAGATTCAGGAGATTGAGTGAACATGGACGACTGACCAGACATATTTACAGGAGTATAAATACCTCCAGGCGGATAAGGAGTACGAGGTGGAGAAAAACTTGACCCTGAGTTGTCCAAATAATTAGTTAATGAAAGATACCAAGTAGTGCTTCTAGGAGGACTGTAAAAGATGGATTCACGCTCCCTTAGATCAATAGTAGGTTGATCTTCAAGGATAGAGACGCCAAATTCTTCTTCTGGAGCAAGTTCTTCAAAAGCTATCAAACCAGCAGGAAGATTTTCGGTGATGGCTCTTTCTACCCTAGGTGAATCAGGAGCACTAGAAGTTAGAGTAACAGGTTCAGATATTTCAGGTTCTTCACCTATATCACTAGTAGATGAAAAACTACCAGCAAGCTCGGAAACTGCAACAGCTTCGGGATTATAACCTGTTTCTAGACCTTGGTAATCTGGATGGACTACCAACGACGACTCTCCTTCTTCAGGTGAACCTACTTTACTGCCACTAGGAGTTACAAGGACTTTCAAACCTTCGCAATGACCCAGAACATCTTCAGGAGGTTCGCCCCGAAGTCTACGGGACTTCCTCAACAAATAGGCCACGGTAACAATCTCAGGAGACTTGCCCCGAAGTCTACGGGACTGTCTCGGTAATTCAGCCACAGTTAAAAACTTTTAACTATTGCACACGCAAACAAAGTAAAATCTCAAAGCAAACCGCCTAAAGTCTCTAAAGAACCAAACAAATTCGAATCACACGCCTAAAGAATCTAGGGCGTCAAAGCATACACAAACAGTAGCCTTCCGGACCGAAAACACTAGTTGGTGATGAAGCCCAACATCGCCGAATTCAGTACAGAAGTGGTGGGTGGAACAGTTACCCCGTCAACCTGCTTAATGAATAGACCGGCACAAGTTCCTCCACTTTAACCATCTCGAGTGAAGTGAACCCCCCGGAAAATCCAAGTGAGTCTAGCCGACGTCTGCTCCAGGTACAGTGGGATCTTCCCTCCACCGTCACCTCAGTAGAATCCTAAAGATAATGGTCACTAAGGTTACCAACAACAACAAATATACCTGGGGGAAAAGTCTGCGACCCGATAGCACGCAAGGGCAGAGTAACAAGCTCAATCCCCTTGCCGGCTCCTTGACAATAATCCAAGGTTTAACGACAAGTGACCCTAGGCTCCTCGACAATAATCTGAGGTTTACCGTTTGTAGTACGTGCGTATCTGGCGTCTTTCCCAATGAAGGAGGATTGATCCCCTCACTGGTTCGGACACGGTCTCGTGCTTCTCCTTTAAGAGGAGCTTTCCCAGAGTACAAATGAAACAGTTGGATTTATCCTACCACAAGATGAGCTACTTGTTTGGTTTTACTGTCTTGGAGAGTTAATTACTCTCCTACTCCAAGACACTAGCTTGATCTATATTGTTGTTTCAGAGCCCTAGTAAATAAAATTTACTAAGTTGATTTTACTTTAAGCGTTAATTTTATGGCTTTTCTTTAGGACAAAAGGTAGTGGAGATGAAACTGATGGTGTGTAGACTCGACTGAAATCCACTAAAAAGATGCACTTAGGATGATTTATAATAATTTTCTTTTTCAATGAATTCCCTAGATAAGAGAGTTGGAGAATGCAAAATCGATATAAAAACAACTTTCTTGGCAATGAAAATCAAAGAAACAGACTCTTTATCTTTTCCAAAATATATAACACATGACCACTAATTACTTCACGAAAATTCCTTTTCTTTTCAAAGACTCAAATGCTACTAAAGCAAACTTTTCTTCAAAAGAGTTTTTTTTTTTTCCTAATTAACAAAGCATGTAAAACTTACTTTAACAGAAATCAAAGTTAAAAAATCTATGGCAATCAAATCAACTCAATTTCACACAAAAGCAAATCCAAGAGAAATGCACCTAAAAGTAAATCTAATGAGGCAAAATCCTACCAAGTATGAATCCAGGATGTTTTACTCAGTCAAAATTTAACTAAGGACTAGTTAATGCAGAATCAAAAACCAGTCAAAAACAAAAATCAAAATTTTTTGTTTTTTTCTTAAGAATAAAATTCAAAGTTCAATCAACAAACTTTTTCGAGATTCGGAAAAGAGACAACACAAAGGTAGGTTTCTCACAAGGGTAGATTCTATGAAAGGTCCGACTCCTAAGAAGACTGAAAATACCAGGGAGATCCAAGGTTTTACAACTTCTAAGGCCAAAGTCACTACAGGACCAGTGCAAAAATCAAACCCTAAGGAAAAATCTCTATGAATTTCACTAAAACTCTTCACACTGATGAAACAAGCTTAGGTGAAGATTTATGACAGGAAACCAGTAGATCTGGGTAGAAAAAACAAATTAAAAACAAAATCTAAAAGGCAAAAAAGAAGAAAATTGAAATTTTCTCAATTTTGACAGGGTACGCAGGCAACCTGTTTGCACAGGTGCGTGTATGCTCTGTGCACAAAGCTGCAGTGCGTACAAGTACGCACTGTGCTTAACTCAGAGGGTGCGTACTGCTAGCAAAACTAAGAAAAACTAAAATCTAATTTAACCCTAAGCTAGCCCACCCAAATACACAGTCAAACAGACAAAAACCAGAAAACAAATGACTTTTCTCAAATCAAAGTTTCACACAAAGGAAAAATCATTCACATCAATGGAGTTCCCCAGTGGAGTCGCCATTTTGTCACGCGGAAAGAGTCAATTTTGCAGACAAAACCAACCTCCCTAGAAGCTAAGGCTTTCTAGTGACAAACAAGACAAACAAACACTACCTTTCTCTAAATATGCATTTAAGATATAAGTAATAAGGTGATAATAACATACCTTTAGTCCAACGCTTTGTAGTAGTCCAGCCTCGCCGATCCGGATGAGCTCCTCCTTCTCTTCAAAACCTGCATTCACTAACAAGCCAAAAGATTACATGGCACCTGATAAACTTAAAAAATAACACATATTCATCATACAGACCAAGGAGTATATGAAACAAATCATGAATAACAATCTGTTGAGAAAAATGAGTTCATTTGCATTAAGTGGAAACAAAAGAAACCATTACAACCTGAGCCTTGGTGTTGTGCAGGTCCCTCCTAGGGTCTAGCAAGAGTTTTCCTTTACTTTGATCAGCTCATCCACTTCCAAATAAGGCTAGGAAAGGATGGGAATCTCTCCTCTCAAGCTCTATAAGGGAGTCCTAATTCCAGCAACATCTACCCTTAGGAATGTTCAGCTTTCAACCTCCCCTCCCTCTGGCCCAATGCCTGTATTTATAGTGCTCTAGAGGAAGTTAATCAGGTCCACCATCAATGGGATAAGCCCCTCTTTGGATGGGATAGCTCCCCTCTTGATGGGATAAGTTCCTCTTTCATAGGGATACATGAACCATCTGGAGGCGCTCAATACACGTCAAACAAGCTTCTAGAATGCTCTAGAAATGACCACAAGTAACTTTTTTGAAGTGAAACTTGCGCCTTTTGACCTTTACAGGAGTACGCACCCACCCCTTTACAGACAGAGCATACAAGTACGCAGGTGTTGTGAACTTGAGGTGCGTACACGCAGGTAAGGCTAAGATAAACTGCGTACCCAGAGATATATAGATTTTTAAAGACTTTCTCTCTTTCTTGGAGTTTGACATGAAGAGCAGAGGTATGAGACTTGCCAAGGAGGATAGTATGACAGTTGATGGAGCCATACTAACTGCAAATAGTCATGGTGACAAATTTTAGTGTAACAGTTTGGTAATCCCTCTACCTAGATTTCTAGAGCAGTCTCTTTCGTTCCTTTTCAGACTCCTTAACAGAAAAGGTCCATTTGAGCACTTGTCACTTCAGGCTCATTAAAAATCGAAGGAGACTAGAGTCATCTTTTGCTTTTTCTCGATTCTTAAAAATTGAAAAAACAAGTTGTGTCAAAGCGTCTAAAATTTATTTTAAACGGAATATTCATTACCCTTTCCTATGTTGATCTTGGGTTGAGGAAATGGAATCCACCAACCAAGGAATTCCCCTTGGAGGAAATCCTAGTCCCTTCTCCTCATGGGGAGATGTTGGTGCGCCCCATATGGACACATTGTCGCTTCCAGGACTGACAATTGGCTTGCCTATATGGCTCTTCTCAACCTCTGTCGTTCAGAACACCGCAATTCCTAAACAATCGAATCAGCAACTAGACGAGTCCAGAGTTACCCACCAACCTTCTACTTCCTCTAATTCTTCCTCTCCTCTTTCCTCTTTGCTTGACAGGGCTAGTAAAGCCAAATGTCAAGTACCTAAGGAGAAGAAAGAAAAGAAGAAGAAAGAGAAGAAGAAGAAGGAGCCAAAAGCGAATGGGGGCAAACGAGCGTCGTCTAGCGAAAATCCACACACTACACCGACCAAGCCTAAATCGCCATGTGTCATTTGCAAAGGAGACCACTATCACAGAGATTGTCCTTGCACCCCTTGGATCTTAAGGGATTGGTCTCCTCGTTTGCACAACCCGGTGTCGTCAACCTCTGATGGTCATGTTGAAAACACACCGTCAACTAGTGAAAGTGAAGCCCCAGGACGAAAAGGAAAATATAGATTTCCTTGTAAACTGTGCGAAGGCGATCATGCCGTCCACCGCTGTCCCTTCTTAGACGAAGCTAAAAGAGTTTTGGACGATCGTCTGGTTTCACCGTTACGACTTCCTCCTCGATATAAGAAACTCTTGCCGAGTCCGTCACTGGTTGAAAATCCGGCTGGCCCGCTCAAGTGGTCGGCTGAAGCATCTATCATTGAAGACAAACCATCTGAACCCATACCAGACGAAAGTCAAAAGTTCGAGGCGACAGTTGACTCGGTCTTGCCTTCAGAGGTTCCATCTTCAGATGATACAATCACCGAAGAGAACAAGGATGACACCGTTCAAATTCTTTTCATAAGCACAAACTCCAACGAACATGGGGGCAATTTACCCATTCCTTTACTGCAGGAAGGAAGTTCTTCAGAGTCATACCCGACCGTCTATTCGGTCCCACCTCCAAGCAACCTAGTTGTCTCCTTCAACTGGAATCAACTAGGTAGACCCCGTTTACCAGATAGTATACAATTTCGAAGCATTGTTCAAATGTATAGAATGGTTATGGCCGGCACCATCATAGATGAAGGGGCTTCTATGAGTATCCTTTCCTCAACTACTTGGAAAGCGCTTGGTTCGCCATCGCTTTTGCCTGAGATGAGAAATCTAACAGGCTTTGATAAAGGAACCAGTCGACCATTAGGGATCCTTCCCAATGTGCCCATAACATTGAGAGGGAAAACCGTTCACATGAACGTGATGGTAGTTCAAGGACCCCTGGATTACAATCTACTCCTTGGACGAGACTATATTTATTGCATGAGAGCTATTGTCTCATCACTCTTTAGAGTGATGTGTTTTCCACACGAAGGAAGAGTGGTCAAGCTCGTGGACCAGCTTTCATTCCCCGGATCACGCATAGCAAATAGTCATATACCATCCCTAAATGGTCTTTTCACGCAAGAAATGTCTCAATCTCCAGTCTGTTCGCCCGATGAGCGCGAGTGATTCGGGGGACATGACTGAAACCCAGGGGGCATGCACCCTGGTCTGCTTCGTCAGGAAAACTTCAAGTATAGGGTAGGTTTCTGCGAGAGAATATGACTAGTATGTACTCCCGTCCGTGATTGGAAGAGGGGGTTATTCTAGAACAAGATTCTCTTGTCAAAGTTATGTGGGTGGAGTAGCCTCCTTCGCTCACCTTTGTCTATTTCGGTAGACATCGCCGAAGAAGTGTTTTGTTTATGCTGTAAATAGAACAATCTTTGGTACCCTGTAAGAGGTAGGCCTCTCTCGGTAAAACAAATGTTTTAACGGAATAAAGAAGGGGTAACCTTGAAACTCTGTTTTATACCTGGGGGCATGCAAGACTTTTGGCGTGCAAGCGAAGAGCGACTATTTATTTTTTAAATTTGTAGGTCCTCTAACCCTTTAAACTCGTAGGATTGGTCATTTCCTAACTTGCATAAAGAAAGGATGTGGGGAAAAACTCTAAACATTGTCATTTTATATGAGACATTCTTATCACACGACTGGATTAATCGAGCAGTGTTATCGCAAGGTTCAAGCTCGTTAAAAAATAAACATAAGCCATGAGCAAATGTTTCCCCCCGCGTTTAAGCTCGTTAAAAAATGAACTATTCCCAGGTAAATAACCATTGTGAATGTAGTACTTCAGCGATTAAAGCCTTGGTCGTGTTTGCACCGTCACCTCCACTTTTGCATTGGCCGATCATTCACCTCCATTTGATTGTTTACCCATTTTGAGGAACAGTTGCGAAGAGTGATCTCACTAGCCATCCTTGTAACACTACCATGATTGGAAAATTCCAAACCTTACCTGGAATCAGTTGCTACCCATTTTATCACTCGTTCCCTAAAAGACGAGTCTCCTTTAAGCTCTTTTCAACTGACTCGTAAAATATGAAAAGATTGTCGAGCCATTGGCCTCTCCAGCTTGTTAAAGCGACCGGAAGTGCTATCTCTCCTCTATATTTTAATCTTTTTGGACCTGAGAGATTATTACACAAAAAGATCGAGCGCTTGTTTTGTTTGGCTCGTTAAAAGTATCAAAAATTCATCCCTTCTGTATTGTTTTATACTTTTTCGAACTTAAGGGATTAGATGATGAAAAAGGAATTTTGGAGTTACCTTTACGTTCCTTTTCAGACTCTCTAAAATTGAAAAGGACCGAGTTATCTTTGTCGTTAAACTCGTTAAAAGTGTAATAGCGACAAACTTGTTAATAGACGAGAACGAGTTTAACTATTGCTAGGCTCGTTAAAACATAGCGATGGGTTTGCCAGAAGGGAAAATTATAGAACAAGCATATGTTATCCTCCTCAAGCTTGACAAAAATAAAGAGGTACTAGTCAGCAATGACTGGGGAAATTGGGAAGAAAACTTGAAAAAACTTTGTTGGTAGCAAGTCGTTCTTGAAAATGACACTTCCACTCCGTGTCCGAGTCGGGTTGGGTTGTTTCATTCACCAGTCACATCACCACGGTCCCATCATACCATCCACATTTGGGGTTAATGCTACCAATCCATCACATCAGTGTCGCCAATATGTTCAAGAGAAGTCATTCAGAGAATTCACCTGTGTCTCACCCACTACCATACATTTATACTCCATTCTTTCATGACCACCACCCTGAACCTTATGTCACCAGATCGTTTTCACCTCCATTAAAGTCATTTGCTCCATTCTGTGTCATTGATGTGGGATTCATTAAGGCCCTCCTGTGATGGATCGCTTCTTGTCGACATCAGCTCATTATCCAAGAAGTTGATCTAAGAACACCCCATTCAGTACTTTGAAGCTTGCATGCCTCAATGGCAAGTTTCTCACTTCCGGCGACAGGTTTACATCAATGGCCTTTGACCGAAATTTTTTGTGTGGTGTTCAACGCCAAGTCCTTTATTCACACCACATGAATTGTACTGCAGTACCTTGAGGGTCATTATCATTATTGGTGATTCCTCTCGCGCCTGTTAACAGCTTACATCATTGGCTGGTAATCAGGCGATGTCTTTCCATGTTCGACTCTAGAACAACTTTCACATGGATCGACTTGTACTTCGAGTGAAGATCGAACGAGATTGAAGACCCCGGATCTAGTTTCATCCATTTGGGCTGCGATATGTATTCAAGGAAATAAAGACATCAAATGTACATCATTGCTGCACAGATAATCATCCAATCAAAAGGATGATGGCTCTATTAGAATTATCAGTCTACACTCAGACGATTGTCTGTCCTATGTACATGAAAATGAATTTATAGAGCTGAGCATCGGAATTCCCACCTCAGCTAGATCATGAAAATATGATGAAGATAATGTATTGTATTGTATCTTATTACAGGTCTCCTCCCAGCTTGAAAGAACTTCGAATCCTCATAATAAAGAATTTCACCCGACATCAAAATATTAATGACCTCACGCTTTAGGGGGCAACTGTTATAGACATTTTTGGGCACCACAACCCCAAGCATGAAATTTCCATAAACCAAGGACTCCTAAGTCCCTAAAAGTGTTGTTCTAACTCCTAAAGGAACAAGGTCAATAGATTACAACTTCTCCCAGAAGTTCTCCATGAAGAACTGCTCAGAATTGGTCAAAACAGGATCATTTCAGCTGCTCCACTGGCTAAGTGCGTTTCATTTCAAAAATCCCTTCTATGGGGTGCGATGGGCGAGAAATGACAAATGGCAGTGTCATTCCGCGAGGTGGAGAGGCAATGGAAGCTTACAGAAACTTCTCCTGTGACACTTGCCTCACTGAATTCGACCAAGGATGAGTAAGAGACCATCAATCTCCAAGTGGAAGCAAGAACTATCAGAGGGAGGACACTAATCAAATCATGAGCTGACTCATCTCCATTACAGACATCTATATATGGATCCCTCATCCCAGAGATCCAGAGGCTAGAAGTTTGCATATTGTAAGGAATTGTTGTTGGTTTCTTGAGACAAACATCAGATTGTTGAGTGATCTAAGCTTTGTTTGAGGTGAAGAGGGGCTTTTTAGCTAGGAGGTTGATGCTGGGTCAGAACAACTGGTTGTAACTCCTCTTGGCAATATATTTTTTATCAATAAAAGATATTCAAGTTTTCCTCCATGCTCTTGTGTCATTGATGCTTGCTACATTTGTATGGCCAATTTACATCTGATCCTAGATTGTTTATGATTATAGATCCATGTCTTTGTATAGTGCTATGCTTCTGTGATCTTATAGGTACTTTGTGAAGCTGGGCGTGAAAGGGAGCAGGTAGCTAAAGACTATCAAAGAAGAGGGGAATCAAATCAGGAGATTAGCGCAAGACAGAGGTTGGTCTTTCTGTTCCTCTCTATCTATAATTCATAAAGGAAAAACGAAAGTAGCTTTTCTCTGTTTGTTTCTAAGGCAACTGTCATACCTTAGTGGGATAGAGCAGTTCTATATAGACACTTTTCCCTGTAACAAAGGGGGAGAGATATCAAGCATGGGATTAAGCGGAAGTTCCAAGTTGGTTTCATTGTCATTCTCTTATCTATTATACATAGAAGAAATCATGAATTGCTTTTAACTGTTGTTTCTAGGGTAGCTTCCAAACCTAGAGGGCTAGTCGTTCGAAAAGACATTAGTTTTCCCAGAAACAGAGTGAGTCTCAAGTCAAAAGGGAATATTCCCAACTCGGTTAGAGACATACAACACAACAGGATGTGCACAAATTCTGGAAGAGTAGTTCACATGGATGCGGTAGTCACAAACACATAGTGAATGGATAACACATACAATACCCATCGGAATAATCCACACGAGGGCAACGATCGTTATAACAAATATATGAGAATGGTTATGTCGAGTGTCCAACAGAATAGTCCACACGGGCAAGACAATGTTAACAAATGATACAACACATTTTTGAAAGCATATGTACTAGAAAACCGAAATAGTTTCAACTGTTTTAATATAGGTTAAAGCAACATGCATTAGAAGCATCCAAAGAATAGTCCTACAAACAAATAAATACATGTGTGAAAACATGTTGGCCTATTATCAGGCTTCTGAATTAGGAGAAAGTTCCAAGACACATCGGTACACCATTACATCGCTAATCCGGTAGTGGGGCATTAGAGCCATTTCTTGAACCTCAAATAAAAGACTACAGACTCTCAAGGCTATGTGGGAGGAGCCAAGGTGAAAAGTCCTTTGCATGTACAAATTAGGGATATATATAGCCAAGGGTGTTATAGAAATATTTGGGCACTACAACCCCAATCTTATATGTCGATAAACCAAGGGCTCTTTAACCCCTAAAAGTGTTGTTTCATACCCTAAAGGATCATAGTCAACTGATTATATCATTCCCCAGAAGTTTCACCTGAAAAATCACTTAGAACTGGCCAAAACCGGACCATACTAACTGCTCCACTATCAGGGTGTGATGCATACTGACTCCTACACTAGCTAGGTGCGATGCATACTAAAGAGGCCTTCTGTGGGTTGCGGTGAGCGAGAATAGAGAAATGGCTAAGACAGTTTGCTAAGTGGATGCTCATGGAATCTTCTAGAAACTTCTCCTATGACACTTGCCTCTCTGAATTCGCTCAGGGATGAGTAAGAGATCCAAGAAATCTCCAAGTGGAACCAAGAACTACAAGTGGAATCACACTAATCAAAAACCCAGAGATGACTCACACCCTTGCAGACATCTATAAATGAATCCCTATTCTGAGAGATCTAGAGGCTGGAATTTTTAATTTGTAAGGAAGTGTTGATAGTTTGTCTTTGAGAAGGAGCATTGTATTGTTGGGTGATCTCGCTTTTCATGAGGTGAAGAGGGCTTTGATGTTGGGAGGATGATGCTGGATCAGACAGCTAGGTTATAATTCTCCCTTCTACTTTAATAAAGTTCTTTGAGTTTTCCTTGATATAATCGTGTACTTGTGAATCTTGTTATTTGTAAATGCCATTGTATGTTCAATGTATTTCTGATTCTGCAATGTTTATGATATAATAGATCGAGATGCTTTGATGGAATTCTGTTACTTTGTTTCTACAGGTATTCTCTAAGCGGGACATGTAGGAGAGGATTTGCAAGCACTATCAAATGGGAGAGAAATCGAGCAAGGAGTCAAGCAGAAGATCCAGGTTGGTCCCTTTACTTCTCTCTTATCTATCATACAGAGAGAAAATCACAAATTGCTTTGATTGTTTGTTTCTAGGATAGCTGCCAATCCTAGTGGGATTAGCAGATTGAAAATATCAACTCTAATCAAATAATCAATATTTTAATTACTTGATTATTTATGTGCCAAGGTGAAAAGTCCTTTGCATGTACAAATCAGGGATATATATAGCCAAGGTTGAAACTAAAGATTCTGCCTGTTCGACTTCCTTCATGATTGTTTGACTCACATGAGTCTTCAACTTTACATGACTCTTTAAGTTTACATGTGGGTCTCTTGGACTTCCATGTTACATTACATTGATTACAACAATATGGACCACAATAGTGATGTGGCTGAGATGGCTCATGACATGACTCGACACGATAGTGCTGGTATGTTCATACTACTGGTGGTGTCCATGTCGACCTGTAGTGGAACTGAGTGATGCGTGGGCTCTTGGTGTATCATGGATTCACCTTCGCATGGCAAGGTGTGGAGAATATTCTATGGTATTGGTGTTCACTTGATGTTGTGTGTGCATGTCTCTCATTCACTTGTATTTGGCATGCTCCATGTCTTCATCCGTTCACGAACAAGTCTCAGAGCATGTGCTCCTTGTTCATCCCATTCATTCATGCAACATGTCTCATCCGTGTACCTATATCTGCAATCACTCATGAAGAGCCAACATCAAATCCATAAATCTCCTAGTCTACCATGATACATCATCTTTCGTTTTTCGGTGCAGGTGACTAGGAGAGAGGACAAGGATTTGAAACTTCATAGAACACATTTCAGGCTGGGATGCGGGTTCCTCACACTGTAAAGGAAAATTGTGTAGAAGTCACTGGGAGGCTGAAATGGGCAGCCCGGATCAGCAGTTACTATCAGCGAGATCTAGCTTTGTTGAAGGGCATATCTGCATAAATTTTCCTAGGAGGTAGTGCAGAGAGGAGGGAGGACATTGGCAGTGAAAACTGCACAGAAATGGGAGGTTGGCCTGTACGAGATCTTTGCGTAGTTTTTGGGCAGAGCAAGGTGTCAAGAAGCTAGAGGAAAATCCATGAAAATTTCATAGTTTTTAGGAGGAGCAACAGGTCAGCTAACATGGTGACTAGCTGACAGAAATGCACAAATTTCAAGGACAGT
This sequence comes from Pinus tabuliformis, assembly GCA_031772625.1. Classification (NCBI taxonomy): domain Eukaryota; kingdom Viridiplantae; phylum Streptophyta; class Pinopsida; order Pinales; family Pinaceae; genus Pinus; species Pinus tabuliformis. The sequence continues at coordinate 196,999,720 of CM062811.1, forward strand.
GCAATGACAGGCACCAGGTGCCTGTCCTTCATCTATGCACAATTTCTTTAGTCAGTGGAGGCGAGCATGCTGGTAGCTTCTAATTTTTTGGAGGAGTGAAGCCTGGGGTCACTACTCGATCACACTCTCCGGTTGACTAGTAGGAAGCTTGATAGATTTTCTTACGGGCAGTGTAGATTGAGATGGCTTGCTGAGCAACTTCTGCACTATTTTGGGTGAAAATCAATGATATTGATTCGAGGATTGCACAATACAGGCTTCCTTGGAGGCATACTCAAGATCCGCACAATTCTGTGCAGCATTACATGATCAATGAGGACTAAGACTATACATTGCATCTCAGCAGAGGTCCGATTGTTGGAGGGTGGTCTGGTCGACAAAGTTTCAGCAAAATGACTAAGTGTGTGAGCATATGAACTTGTGCATGCATGACCTTGCGAACAAACACTCAAAATGACTCGAAGACAAGACACCTCGAACCATCATGACATCATACACTCAGTGTGACTAACCGAAGGGTGCGAGAAACAAGCGCGACACTTGAGATGGACCGTTGAATGACTGTGACGACACTTGCACAACATTTCATACAACTTCGAGTGTGAGTGCGACAGACGCTTACATAGCGAATACAAATTGTACACATGAAGACAGACTTTGAACATAGCCAGAACATGAATGCAAGCATGACACTGTGACCAACATGCTAAAATATGTCTGGTGAACAGTTAAGTGATGAGGGCGTGAAGACTCAACACGAGCTCATGGGATGAGCCTGAGTGCTTGCAAACATTAAGGAAAAACCCAAGGAAGGCTCCAAAATTGGACGCAAGCCAAAATTTTGGAGGGTGTTGCATCCACTACAATAGATACACTAGAGAAACATCTCAAACATAAAAGTCTTCATCCACCATCAAACGCTATCCAAATGCAGAAAAAACAAGTCATCTAAGATTCAATAATGCAGCAAAAACTAGTCAGCAAAGCTTCAGTCTTCAACAAAAGAATAAAGGAATTCCAATAGTAAATCATGTTCATTCCAATCCAAGGATGAACAACAACAGAAGCACCAGTCAGAAGGTAAACAATGCCAGAAGATTCTATGATCATAGAAATTTCTTCTTTAATGGACAATGCTTCTCATGTCACAATTTTGGTCATAAGGTTGCAAAACGTGTTGTATACAAAACCATCTTGACTAGAGAAGCAAGAAAACAGAGGAATGAGACAGAAGTCAAGAAGAACACCTATGATAACTTCTCACCTCTTATAGATGAAATTGAATGCTCATTTTGCAATAAATTTAGAAATGAATAATCTAAATGCAGGAGCAAATTATAACTTGTTATCACTCAAAAGTTTTCCTAGAAGTTATAAAAGAAGGAATCATCCGAGGTAGCCACAAATCAATCTTTTAGACTCAGGTTCTAGCCAACTTAAGTCCATAGAGGGCTCTCTCTTTATGATTTAACTTTTTTTTATTAGATTTTAGGCTAGTTCTTAGTGTTCATGAGGATTTTGATTTTAGATTGAAGGTTGGGTGGTGGAATTATTGGAACAGATGGATAGAGCTAAATCTTCAAGCCATTGGGCTATGGAGTCAATCAAAGGATAACATAACTAGACCAGATCATTAAAGGGAATGTTCACAGGGTAGGCTAGCAATGCAAAAGGAAAATCTTCAGGTCTAATGGTTGTGATGGTTCTAACTAGGGTGAAATGGCAATAACGAATCCTTTGACTGGGACCATAATGAAAGAAAGTAGGTGATCATGAATAGAGGAAAATTAAGAATCCATTGCTATAGACCAAGGGGAGAAACTACGGAAGCAAGGGAGTAGTTAAGAATTCCCTAACTAAGATAGTTTAGTAGAAAAGATTTAAAATGTAAATAGTTAAGACAGAGTGCATTCAAGAAATTTATGAAATATCATTCCATGTTATACATTTAGATTTTAGATAAACAAACAAAATTATGGAGACACATAAGAGAAATAATAGTAGACAAGAGAGAATACTTATTTGTATATCGCTTTACACAAGAACCCTGTAAAATATCTGAGCTTTATTCCTTGATCTAGCAATCTAATCCAGTCATTAATACAATAGAACTTAGAATTAAGAGAGAAAGTCTATAGAAATGTCTTAGAATCCACCCAAAATACTTCGAAAATGAAGTATTTATACAAAAAATATTTACAAAATATCTCATAACAATTTGAGATTTAATCTAGGGAATCAAAATATCTTCAAGCATGAAGGTAGGGACAGATGGAAAACTGCATCATGTTGTCCCTTTTATTGTGGTAGTGCTGGCTGTTGCAGTTGAGTTTGAGCCCTTTAAGCTGGCTGATATTTGTACGTTGGAATCATCTTCACTTTGATCTTTCACTGATACTCTTTGAACCTGTTGATCTGTCTTTTACCTGCTTCACTTGGCTATCTTCAGATTTACTGTGGTAATTTTCTGCTGTAAAAATTTTCAAAGCAAAACTGTCATTTTTTCCCACCATTCATCCTTAGGTAACTTTACTTTCAGAGTTCTTCTGTAAATTTTGTCTGCCTCTGTGTATTTAGAAAAATTGGTCTTGGTGACAAATAGATGTTTCACCTCATGTTCTAGGAAAAATAGATTTTCGAAAGTATCATACAATACTTTTCTAGTTGTCAGGGCTTTTATACCTAAACTGTTGGCTTTCTCCTTAGCTAATTTCCTAATTCTGTCAGTGTAGTCCAATTGGGTCATAAGTTTATCATGGATGACCATAGGACTAGGAAGGCCTTTTCCCTCAAAATTTGAAATTTGGCCATGAATTTTTCAATGGCCACCTGCATGTTATGGCATTTTTCTTCTAAGTTAACCATGAGGTTTATTTTGGAAAGAACCTTTTTAACTTCCAGGATGGCTTCAGTCCTATCCTCTATACCAAGCTCATTAGGCTCATGTCTGTTCTTACTATTCAGGAAGTGGATGAGTCGATTTGCATCCTTAGGTTGGTCTCTTAAATCTTCCCTTACTTTCTAGAGAGCCTCAGTGGCTAGCTTTACCAATTCAGTTTGCTCAAATATAACTTGAATTAATGGCCAACTATTATTGATTGAGTCAATGATATTGGCCCATAGCATTTCTTTGGTTTGTCATAGTGGTTTCTGAAATGTCTAATCTTTCTCTAGGAATTTGATCTTCTCACCCATCCTTAGGGCTTTCTGTGTTTCTTCTCTCTGCTGAATGTGTACAAGCTTACAGTCAGTTTCTAAGCTTACCACTTTCTCCTTTAGCCTTTTGAGCTCTATTTCCTGGATTGACTTCTCCTCCATGGCTTTCACTAGCTCTGTTGTTTTCTCTATTGATGTGCCTGCTGCTGTAGATTCAGTTGTGATTGGCAGTGTCGTGGCAGGTGGAGATGTAGGTGCCAATGATGCTGCCAATGTAGAAGGAACTGTTGTTGTCACTATGGGAATGGCAGTTGTAGAAGTGGTGTCCAAGTCACTTTATTTGGAATGAATCAATGTTTCTAACTCCTTCTCTGTTTCATTCAGTTGGTCATTTAGCTTTAGGACGAAGTCCATGAGCTCTTCTTGTCCTTTTTGTGTCTCCAAGACCTTTGCTATTTATGGGTGATGTAATTGTGGAATCTTGAGCTGCTTCTTCAAAGTAGCTATATCTTCATTCTTCTTCTTTATCAATTTTTCAGTGGCCTTTACATCTTTGGGATCGTGTCCCAATTCAATGACTAAGTCCTCTAAGGACTTGATTCTTGTGTCTTTGGCCTGTGAAGAGGTCTTCTCCAATTTCAACTGAGCTAATATATTATTCATGGAGTTTTTCCATTGATGGGCTGTGATGGATTTCCTTGTCAAGGTCGAGTAAAGCATCTCCCCTATCTATTTGTGCAGCTCAATCTGGTCAAGAGGATGTAGTAATATAGAAAAAGGTCGTACAAAACTGAGGAATACTTGAATACTCTCTCATTACTCATCCTAAGAAATTGGTCATGCATTCTATCATCTATGAGCTAGGCATAATCATACATGATAGTAGGAGGTTTTCCTGGAGTGAAAATGGACATGAAGGCTAAGATTATTTCATCTCTATACTCACTGGTGGTATAGCCTAGGATACTAGATATCATTGCTACAATGTCCTGGCCAAATTTGGAAAATATGGTATACACATATTGGGGAGGATCTTTTGGAATATGTTTCACTTCTATAATAAAATTTTGGAACATTTCAACAAGATTTGTAGTGGTTAGCTTGGGGAATCGGTCCAATAGGTCTCCAATAGAATTTGGGGTTAGGTTTTTCCCTAGTTGTAGTTGCAGCATTTCATTGATTGACTCGGTAGTGATGGTGAAAAGTGTGGTTTGGTTAAGGGACATCACTGCTCTTTGACTAGGGATGTAGTTTGCATCGCAATAATGGAAAATTTTTGGAAAGATGTGCACCTCAGGGAATTGATACTTAGGCAAATTAGACTCCCAAAGACCTATTTTATCAGCATGGTTTAGGTATTGGTCTCTATATTGGCATTATACTTTGATAGGGGATTCATGGACAGAGGTGTCCTTGATTTGGAAGTCTTTATCAGCAAGAGGAAGGTGGTCCAGTTCTAGGTGAGGAGTGGAAATTGGTCTGACATCCATGGTAATCGGGGCAACCATTCTCAGTTCGCGTGGATTTGAGAATGGAGGAGGTAAATTTTCAATATTTTAGGGCAATGGTGATTCAATTCTGGGTGGGTTTAAGTTATCAGAGTTTCTCTTTAATTTCAATTAAAAACACTGAGCAATTGGCTCTGAAATTGATAGGGTTTCAGTGAATTATGGTTGAAATACTTGGAATTTAAAGAAAACCGGGTCTGAACCAGGTGACTGGCAACTGTGAACGGTTGAAAGGGCTTCAAGCAGGCTGGAAGGCAATCACGGAGCTTTGTCGTGTCTTCAGGGTGTAATTTTATGTGGGTTGATAGATTCAACGTTCACAAGTTCGTGCATGGAAGTTTTCAGTTAAAATTCACAATAAAATGAATGATTTTGGGCTTTTTGGCTTTATGCGGGAAAGTCAAAAGTGGCGGGTATGGGTGAACAGTAGTTGTTTTGGTGTGTAGTGGGGTGGTGGTAAGTGGTTTTCTTCGCACGGCTTTCGGGTGCTTGATTGTGGGGAGGCCGCTCGATTCCATTCATTGAGTGCCACATCGCCTCGGGGGCCCAGTGGAAAACAAGTCTTTTCGGGCGGGTAACGTTCAGATTTTGGGCCCTTTCGAAATCAATATACCGTCAGATGGGGGGGGGAGAGATCGTGTGGTGGTCGGGTAATGGAGTTGCACGGAAGGTAATGGGGGGGCCCGACAGGCGTTTAAGCACAACGGTTTTGGTGTAATGCGAGATTAAGGCAGGGGTTAAGGTATCGAGTGGGATTTAATTGGGTTTTTTAACTAACTTAATCAAGGATCAATTAGTTAGTGGGTCAGGGGTAGAAAACCTTAGTTTATATAATTAAACTAGGTTGGGATTAATCAATATTGCGGGAGTTAATATATATACAGGAGATGGGTTTTTTGTTCGGGATTTAATAAATAAATTAATAATTAGTTGAACAAGTGGAAAAGGGGCATAATATCCCAAATATATGATATCTCATGTTTTAATGCTTTCCGATAATCACATAAAGACTTAGGATATAGTGTTTTTATGGGTTTTTGATATGAAAATGAGTTATGTGGTGGCACAAATACTTTTCTTAGGTAAAAGTGATTTAACCTTAGGGCAAGAGTATTATTAGGGAAAATGAGGGGGAATGAAGGGAGATGAATTTTTATGAGGGGATTTTAGTACTTATTTCCTATAAGTCATTAAGTCGAGGGTTCGGTCCCTCAAAAAGTCAGAGAAATGCTCTAAGCCTTTTTGATTTAAGGTTTTTAAGTACTCTGAACTTTATTGTGGGAAATTAGTTAAATAAAAGGTGAAATGAATGAGGGAAGTTAATTATTTGCCTTTGGTATTCAATCTCATGCTTGATTTTCCACTTATCTATAGAACTTTCATGATAGAAAAGATAATAAACATGTTCTTGTCTAATCAATCACCATACTTATGCAACATTTCTACTACTTAGCCATATACTCATCCTACCATTTTTTCTTCTCTTTATTAGGGTGCATTTAAGCTAGCAAACCCTTATCAAACATTTTTCTTTTTCTTTACAAAAGTATACTAACTAAATCTAACCTTATTACATTCAAGGGCTCAGATTAAATAGTTGAGCTCCTTTTATTTACTCTACCTATCTAATTATCTACCAAGTTTAAATAGTTTGGACAGATTTTATTCTCTATCTATAAACATGAAATTTAAAACATGAAATAGTCAAGTTTAGAACATTTTGACTATCATGGATTGTGGCAAAGGTCACAAACTGCACACAATCATTTATTATGCATAAAAGTAAATAGTAGTGGCACTTTGGCTTTCTCACTTTCATGGTCTTTTTTCTATTCTTGGGGTTCATATTTTTCATCTTTTTTGACCTTTTTGTTCTTTTTTCCCTTTGATTATTCTTTTAGGACATACCCTATTTATCGTTTTTAATTTTTTGAATATGGAAAACATTTGTAGAAAGCAAACGTATGTATATATTACAGGTTTAATCTTAGCCATTCAAAAATTATGACTCCTATTGGTATAGGAACCTCACAGTGGCTCCACTTGGGGATGACATTTCTTGGTGAAATGTCAAGAACTTTGTAGGCCAATGGCCTTCTGAAATGTTGTGATGTTATCTGCAAATTTTCCTTTGCATATTTCTACATTATTTCTATTTATGACAGTAAAAATTTTGAAGCATAGGGCCTTCTCTTCAGGCTTCAACTCCAAAATTACCATCCAATCAACTCTAGACTTTTGAAAAACATAATATGTACAAATTATTAGTGAAATCAGTAACTAGGTTCAATGTAGTGTTTAAGAATTTGACCATTAATTGGTCCTCCTTCTGCTTCTGTGCCATCCAATTCTCTAAGGAAGAAAGCATTACCCCTGAAAGCATAAATGATATAGGGAAATTTCCATAGGAAATCAAATTTCCCATGTTCACCTTTATCCTCTCTCCTTGAATCCCATTTTAAAAGTTTTTCCCATAGGTAAAAATCTTCTGCCTTAGTCCTTTTATCAAAAGCCTTCTTGATCCTTTCATGCACAACATGAGATCTGATATACACTTCTTCCGTGGTTTGCTGTAAGTGAACTGTTTGGTTGATTCTTCTTTGGATGTCATTTGGTTCAACCTACAACTCTTGGAGCAGCTTCATTACTGGTGGTCCTAAGGAAGATGGGAAAAAAACCTCCATTCCATAAACTAATTGATAAGGACTGGTACCGATGGATTTCTTTTTGGTTAGCCTATCTGCCCATAAGACATTTAATAGCTTTTTGTTCCATGTTTTCTTTTTGTCTTCTAATAATTTTTTGATGATATTTACCAGACTTTTGTTTGAGGACTCTGCTAGTCCATTTCCTTGGGGGTAATAAGCTATGGAATGGCCCAAAGATATATGGTACTTATTACAGAAATCAATCATTCTCATAGATTTGAAGGTTGTTGCATTATCTATGATGATCTTGGTTGGGCACCCAAATCTAGATAGGATGTTGGATTCAAGGAAGGTTATTATAATAGTGTCAGTGGCTTGCCTTGATGGTATGGCTTTTATCCATTTGGTAAAATAATCTGTAGCAGTGAGTATCCATTTGTGTTGGGTAGAGGAAGGTGGGTGGATTTCACCAATGAAGTAAAGACCCCATTGTTGAAAAGGTGCTTCAGCACATATTGGTTTTAGGGGCAGGGGTAAAATATTTTTCTCTCCTTCAAAAATTTGGCATCTAAGACATGAGGTTACAAATTTCTTTACATCAGAAAATAGAGTGGGCAAATAGAAACTCGCTCTGAGAATCTTGTCAGCAATGGTTTTCTAGTAAAGATGTCCTCCACAGTCGCCTGCATGAAACTCTTGTAACACCTTGTCATATTCTTATTTCAATAAAAAGTTAAGAAGGATACCTTCATGATTCCTCCAAAAAAAAGCATTGTGAATTATGAAAAATTTTAAAGATTTCATTTTTAAAAATCTGCTTTTGGTCCTGGATAGTTCAGGAGGAGCTTGTAGATTTTTAAAACATATATGATGTCAGCATACCATGGTGATTCAATAATGGCTTGGCTGATTGGTGGAGTCGCCATCTCCTCCTCATTATCCAATTCTGCAATAAAATTATGTCTAAGGCCTAACAGTTCGATTCAGCCATGAGCTTGGATAAACCTTGGCCTTCGATTAACTTTGTTGGCTTAATTTCTAGGTCATATTCTAATATAGTATCAATCCATTTCCCTCTCTTTCCATCTGGACCATCCTGAGTTAGGATATCCTTGACTACTGAATTGGGGACATAGGCTATTATATGAGAATATAAAATGTAAACTCTAAAATCTTTGATAGCTTTGACCAAAGAAAAAGCTTGATTTTCCATTATATTGTATTTTAAAGGGGCATCTCTTGGGGCTTTGCTAAAAAAGGCAATAGGTTGTTCATAACCCTCATCATTTTTTTGCAGTAGGACTGCAACAATTGTTTTTTCTAAGGCAAAGGAAAATATAATGAAATCTATATCAAACTTTGGACTGATCAAAACTGGAGCCTTTATTAAGGCTAGCTTAATATCTTCAAAGGATTTCTTAGCCTCAACAGTCCATTTTATGGTTGAATATTTCTTCAACATATTGTTTAATGCCTTAATTAATTATGTTAAGTTAGAAATAAATCTTCTAAGAAAGTTTATTTTCCCTAAAAAGACTTGTAATTCCCTTATGCTCCTAGGGTGTTGTATATGTAAGATGGGTTCAATTCTTGCAGGATATATTCGGATACCATCTTTAGAGATTATATGGCCTATCAATTTTCCCTCTTCTAACCCAAATAAAGATTTTTTAGGATTCAAAGAAATTCCATACTTGCTACATTTGATGAAGACCTGCCTCAGATGATCTAAGTGTTGTTTATCAGATTTTGAGAATACATTGATATCATCTAAGTATATTACTAGGAATTCATGAATTTCCTTAGCAAAATCTATGTCCATAGCTCTTTGAAAGGTGGCCCCTGCATTTTTTAATCCAAAAGGCATCTTCACATACATGAATGTGCCCCAAGGAGTAGTGAACGCAGTTTTAGCCTCGTCATCTGGGTGGACTAAAATCTGATTCTAACCAGAAAACCCATCCAATCATTAGATTCTGGTTGACCCTACTACCCATTGTAATATATGATCCATTTTAGGGAGACGGTAATTGTATTTAAGTGAAACTTTATTGAGATTCTTGAGATCAAAACACAATCTGATCTCACCAGTTTTTGTCCTTGTTGGCACCAAATTTGAAACCCAATCAGAGAACCTAATTGGTGCTATTATCTTGGCCTCATACATCCTTTTGATTTCCTTTTCAATAGAAGGCAATAGGATGGGATCAATCCTCCTAAGATTTTGTCTGAAAGGTTTCTGGTTTTCTTTTATGGGGATGGTGTGTTGTATTATGCTATTGTCATAGGACTTGATGTCCTCATAACTCCAAGCAAAGAAATCCTGGAATTCCTTTAATAGTTCAATGTATTCTAGTTTTTTAGTAGGAGGTAAAGATTTTGAAAGTTTGATCAATTTTGGGTTTTCCTTAGTGCCTATATTACACTCCTCTATATCATATTTTAAGGGTTCCATCTTTGGTTTTCTAGGGACATCATTTGAATCAAACAAGTCTTCCAAAGGGGTTAATCCTTTGGGAAAAAAGTTGTCTTTGAGATTAATGATTTCAGAATCTTCGTTAATTATCTCATCAATTTCAACTTGCTTTAGGTTTTGTATATCTAATTTTGTAAATTTAGTGGGAGGGAATCTATCTACCTCTTCATCTTCTATTTTATTAATTTCTATTTTATCTTTAAAATGAGGATCTAATGTTATGTCAATATCTATATTACTATTTACAAATTCCTCCTCTAATGTTAAAAAACTATTTATTTGTTGGCCATTAGCAAATTCTGGCCAGTTTTTCAAGTTATCTAGGATAGTAAGTCTGTGCCTAACCTCAACAGTGTATTGATGGTTAGGTTGGAATGTTAACTTACAAGTGCTAGCAAACATTGCTAAACTATGAGGCTGCATATTATGCTTCCTAGAAATTACAACAACTTTGGTTTCTAGGAAAGTGTTTAGTATTTCTATAATGGTTCCTCTATAACAACTTAATCTACGGTCTTTGGTCATATATATAGCTTTAATTTGATTTATCACTAATTCATAGTCTCCCATAATAGAAACTCTTATAGCTCCTAACTTTATAACTAATTTAAGACCTAAAAGAAGTACTTCATACGCAACCATGTTATTAGTGCATTTGAAATTCAGTCTGTAAGCATGGCCCTCTGGGTGATCGTTCTCCAGATTATAAATCCACACTCCTACTCCTGCTCCTAACTTTTTCACTGATCCATCAAATTCAAAGTGCCATAATATCTCATGTTCATAATTTTCACTATCAGGGGGGAAGAAAATTTTCCTTGTTTGAGGTGTTTTGATCATCGTTTTTATCTGAAATCTCTTGAGTTTAGACAGTCTCTCTTTCAGCTGTTATTGCAATTTCTTTTGGTTCTGAAATAATGTTGTTTGAAGTGGTTTGTTGTGTTTGTTCAACATTATACAAAATAATAAAATCAATGTGAGAGTGCATGGAGTAGATAGGGAAGTTTTGAGGTCTATCCCAGCTGTTGAACACATATTTCATTAAGGTCTTTCTGTACAGCTTTTTAGGTTGTCCAAAGACTGAGATTGTGGCATATGACATGTCAAGTTGCAAATATCCTTGGAGTTTGGCCCCCTATGATCTAGACAAGAGCATGTCATATTTAGGTTAGATGTCAGCTACTACTATATCCATGAGGATAGTCTTAGTAGGGTATTGTACTAAGGAAACACACAAGTTTTTGATTAACCCTAGACACTTTACTTGACTTGAATCAAATGAAAACAAGTCTTTGTAAGGTCTAGTAATATCCAAATTTAACTTTTCCATAATTGATTTAGGCATTAAATTGTGTGAAGCTCTTGAATCTAACATTGCATTATGTAAGATTTTATCATGAATGCTAAGGCTAATATAAAAGGGTGGCATCCCTCCTTCTAATAGTTTGCCATTAACATCAGGACTGAATATAAGCTCAGGCTGATCATCAAACAAGTTAACAGAGTCTTCATTCTCAACCAAGTTTAAGGTCTTGTTTATTTGAGACTTGTAAGTTTCATTTTTAATCAAATCTATTATGGGAACTGAAATTTTTAGTTTAGCTACCTCTACCACCAAATTGAAAGGCAAAGGGGCTTTTTCTGTTTGAGTGTTTGGAATTTTGATCGCAGGATTTGGAGTAGGTTGCTCTTATTTTTCTGCATTTGAAGTCTTTTTCTGTGGATTTTCTATTATGGTGTTTGGAGATTTCTCCACTGTCTCCTTGGAGGGGATTGAATTGGATGGTTGATCATCAGGGGGTTGGTCATTAGTTATATCTATAATGGTGGGACGAGAAGAATTCTGATTTGGTCTAGGGAGGATTTGGAGAGTCTTAGCAACTGGAGTTGTTTTGATTTTCTCAGGTTGATTTAGCACTGTTTTCTTGGCCTGGTCACGAGTATCAGAATTATTTTTACTCCTTAGATTGTATTGTTTGTATACTTAGAAAATGGCATAATCATACCCTTGCTTGTAATCAAATGATTCTCTGGATTGGGTCTGCAATTGCTGCAACATATGAATTTCCTACTCATCTTGGGTCAAAAAGACATTTTCCTCATCATATAATCCCATCAAGTTAATTTATGTGTCTTGTTTAGAGTCTTTTGAATGGGATGTTTCAACATAGTTTTCTTGAAAAGGAGGTCTAATATTCTGATCAAGTCCATTATTCCCAGTGCTTTGATTTTGATTCTTCCTAAAGTTTGGATTTCTCACTGGAGGTGCCTATTGATTATCCCAGTGAGGCTTCCTCTCAATTTTCTCTACTCTATCCATCGGTTTTTTCATACCATTGGTTAGAACATCTATTTTAAGGTCAGAGGGTGAGGATTCATCTTTGGCAGATCCTCTCCTCTTATTCCTAACTCTAGCTCTTTTTGCTAGCAGGTTAGCTTCTACACTAACTGCTACACTTTGCATATCTTCTAAAGTTTGGGGATTTATCTCTCTAAGTTGGAAGGGCATATCAGTATCAAACCCATCAGGAAAATTTATCAGAGCTAAGCCAGGTGGGGTTCTAAGATTGACTAGTATTACATTGTATATATTGTTAAATCTGGTACAGTAATCCTAAACTGTTTCATTTGGTCCTCTCCTGAAGTTTTCATATTCTGAAAGGATTTGCAGAGGGTTCTTTTTCTTTTCCCATCTATTTAAAAATTGATAATAAAATATTTCTAAATTATCTATACTATTATCAAGTAAAGCTCTAAACCATCTTCTTACATCACCAACTAGAGTCTAAGAAAAAGGTCTCATCTGAACATCTCCAATATCAATTTCATGTAATTCAAATTAATCTGTCATTTTGTTTACATGATGTTGTGTTGTATAAGGTCATAGGCCATCAAATTGGATGATTTTGTTCTGGTAGTCTTGTGGCATGGGTCCAAGTGGGGTAGGTAACACAAGATGAGCATATCTATTTGCCACGGCTCTAAGTTGGGCAGGGCTAAGAAGTGGGGTTGGGGTACCAGGAGATGATATAGTAGTCGATGAAGAAGTGGGAGTAATAGGTGATTGATGAGTAATGATAGTTTGGTAGGGAAGTGAAGATATAAATGGATGTGAGGAATGAACTTCAGAGGTGGAAGGTTATAATAGTGAACTAAGGGTAGTTAACACTGGTTCAGAGAGCTTGGGGATCTTAGCAGTAGTAAGGGATGATTGAGGGGAATTTAGAATATATTGATCAATTGAATGGCTTGCCTTTTGGACTTCAAGATTCTCAATAAACTCTGGATCTAGAACTATGCCATCAAGTGCACTTTCAGACCTGGTTCTAAATAGGGAAAGGCCAAATGACTCATCAAAGGGGAGGTATTCTAAAAACAACCACTCATCAAGGCATGAATCTGCTTTGATTGAAGGTATTGGACTTACTGAACTCTCTTGTCTTCTAGATCTTCTCGAAATCAGGTTGGGATTATCCACTACTCGGGTAGGATTTGGATCTGGGTTGGCCCTAGTATAGTGATTTGTCCTTGAAGCCATAGTTTCGAACTTTGCTAATTACTTTGTTTTTATGAAATTTTTGTAAATAACTTCTAATAAGCCCTTCAAGAGGCTTGAAATAAAGATTTGAAATTTCTCAAAGGTTTATTAAAACTGAGGATTTGAGTCCCCAGTATGGTTGCCACTATGTTATCACTAAGGAGCTTCCCTAGAAGTTATAAAAAGAAGGAATCATTCGAGGTAACTACAAACCAATATTTTAGACTCAGGTTCTAGCCAACTTAAGTCCAGAGAGGGCTCTCTCTTTATGATTTGAATTTTTTTTTATTAGATTTTACGCTAGTTCTTAGTGTTCATGAGGATTTTTATTTTAGATTGAAGGTCGGGTGGTGAAATTCTTGGAATAGATGGATAGATCTAAGTCTTCAAGCCATTGGGCTATGGAGTCAATCAAAGGATAGCATAATTGGACCAGATCATTAAAGGGAATGTTCATAGGGTAGGCTATAAAAGCAAAAGGCAAATCTTCAGGTCTAATGGATGCGATGGTTCTAACTAGGATGAAAAGGCAATGGAGAATCCTTGTACTGGGATTAGAATGCAAGAAATAAAGTGATCATGAACAAAGGGCAATTAAGAATCCTTTGCTATAGACCAAGGGGAGAAACTACGAAAGCAATGGAGCAGCTAAGAATTCCCTAACTAAGATAGTTTAGTAGAAAACATTTAAAATGTAAACAGTCAAGACAGAGTGCATTCAAGCAATTTCTGAAATATCATTCCATGTTATACATTTAGATTTTAGATAAACAAACAAGATTATGGAGACACATAAGAGAAATAACAGTAAATAAGAGAGAATACTTATTTTTATATTGATTTACACAAGAATCCTATAAAATATCTTAGCTTTATTCCTTGATCCAACAAGCCAATGCAATAATTGATACAATAGAACTTAGAATTGAGAGAGAAATTCTATAGAAATGTCTTGGGATCCACCCTAAATACTTTGAAATATGAAGTATTTATACAAAAAATATTTACAAAATATCTCATAGCAATATGAGATTTAATCCAGGGAATCAAAATATCTTCAAGAATGAAGGTAGGGATAGATGGAAAACTACATCATGCTATCCCTTTTATTATGGTAGCTCTGGCTGTTGCAGCTGAGTTTGAGCCCCTTAAGCTGGCTGATATTTGTACGCTGGAATAATCTTCACTTTGATCTTTCACTGATACTCTTTGACCCTACTGATTTGTCTTTTACCTATTTCACCTGGCTATCTTCAGATTTACTATGGTAATTTTCTGCTGTAAAACTTTTCAAAGTAAATCTGCCATGTTTTCCCACCACTCATCCTCGGGTAACTTTACTTTCAACATTCTTCTGTAAATTTCATTTGCCTCTGTGTATTTATAAAAATTGGGCTTGGTGACAAACAGATGTTTCACCTCATGTTCTAGGAAAAATAGATTTTCCAAAGTATCATACAATACTTTTCTAGTTGGCAGGGCTTTTATACATAAAGTGCTAGCTTTCTCCATAGCTAGTTTCCTAAGTTTGTCAGTATAGTCCAATTGGGTCAGAAGTTTATCATGGATGACCATAGGATTTAGAAGGCCTTTGTCCCTCAAAATTTGAAATTTGGCCATGAATCTGTCAATGGCCACCTACATGTTATGGAATTTTTCTTCTAGGTTGACCATGGGGTTTCTTTTGGGAATAACCTTTTTAACTTCTAGGATGGCTTCAGTCCTATCCTCTATACCAAGCTCAATGAGCTCATGTCTGTTCTTACTATTCAGAAAGTGGATGCGTCAATTTGCATCCTCAGGTTGGTCTCCTAAATCTTACCTTACTTTCTCGATAGCCTCAGTGGCTACTTTTACCAATTCAGTTTGCTCAAATATAACTTGAATTAATAGCCAAATATCATTGACTGAGTCAATGATATTGGCCCAAAACATTCATCTGTGTTGAAAATAGCAAGAAGAAATGATAAACATAGAAGTGATAAATTTAGTACTGCTAGAAATAGCATTTCGGGATACCTTCCTATTTTAGTCAGTCCCTAAACTAGAATAGTGAAGTAAAATTCGAATTTGATCTTAATAGTTGGTTGTAAAATAATTAATTAATTCACCATGAGTTAATTAGTTGTAGAAAATAAAACATGAAGTCTATGTGGGGACATGCAACAGTTTCTCCATTAATTGAGGAATTTATCCATCAATTAAAGAGATAAGGATGAGTTGTAATTTGAGTTGTAATTAGTTGGCTCAGTTAATTGAGTCAAGTCCAGTTAGATTAATTCAAATAGTTTGTTGAATTAATTATGAGTTCAGTTAGTTAATGCATGCATGCATGTGACTGTTGCACTTCAGATAACTGAATATTCTCTCATAAATAACTCATGCATGTCAGTGCAGACAGAGACCTAGTTAATATCAGATGGAGGGATAGTGTACTATCGGTTGCTAGAATATTCCATGGTGAATATCCCTTGCATGCAGAAGGAATTCTTTCCTTGAGGATTTCATAGTTACTTCTTTAATTTTTGTGAGTGTGATGAGGCCAATTCACACATGTGGCATCACTAGACCCCAAGAAAAACCACGCAAGGAAATAAGATGCTTTGAGGGCTTTAGGGGGACATATACTATGTCTATTCAGTGTGTGAGTTGTATTGTTTGATTGCAGAGATAGAAGGATAGCTTGAGATCTGATTCTTTTTGTAACCTGAAAAATATTTCCACTTGTATGATAATACAGAGATTGGGGTTTTAGTCTGAGGCTTTCCCCGACTTATTTCTTCTGTGTTATGTGTGAATGATTTCTCATTCTCAATTATATGTGTTCTCATTGATCGTGCTCAATTTGATTAAGCTTCCACATAGTTTGTTGTAGAAGTAGATCTTGTATTTTGCTTTAGTCTATTGCATAATCTATTTATCTACAGTTGGAATTTCTACATGGTGTCAGAGCAAAGGTGATCAAGGCAAAGAACAATATACAAGAAGGGAGAAGTTTGAAGTTTGGGGTTCCTGAATATAGAAATCGAGTTCTTATCACATCTTAATTTCACCAATGACATTCAGTGGTTTAAGACTCGAGTATGCCCTTGATGGCAACTTGAATTATATAGCCTGGAAGGATTGCATGGAAGTAGTATTAGAGAATAACGGTCTAAAGGACTTCATTGATCAAGAAGTCCCCAAGCCGATTGATGCTACTCAACTGGAGGAATGGAAGAAATGTGTGGCTAGAGCAAGGAGAATCCTCCTGGAGGGAGTTCGAGACCACATTGTCTCGAGCCTTCATGGGAAGGAGACACCATTTTCAATGCAGAAAACATTGAAAGATCTATATCAAAACAAAAACGATTAGAGGAAG
Source organism: Pinus tabuliformis (assembly GCA_031772625.1). Classification (NCBI taxonomy): domain Eukaryota; kingdom Viridiplantae; phylum Streptophyta; class Pinopsida; order Pinales; family Pinaceae; genus Pinus; species Pinus tabuliformis. Next base: position 197,016,407 of record CM062811.1, read on the forward strand.
CTGGCGCTGAAAGATAAGCTTCGTAAGATCAAGTGTGAAAAGGGCGACACGATCTCTACATATTTGAACATGCTCACCACCTACAGGGATGAGATTGGAAGTGTAGGGATCATGACCGTTGATGATGACATGGTGAGTCTTGCACTCCTTAGTCTTCCTAAGAACTGGCATAGCTACTAAGACTCGGTTAATGGAAGAGAAAAATTGCTAGATTGGGAACGACTTTGTTCAGATTTGACGCAGGAGGAAATAAGAAGAAGCACCAGAGATGGATCCTTATCGAAGCAAGATGATGAGGAAAATATAGCCTTAGCTAGTAAGGCGAGGAAAGGGAAAGGGAAGGCATCCCATCCCAAATCAGATTCTTCCCATGCTGGGAAGAATATTGACAAATCGAAAGTGTGATGCTTTCATTGTCATGAAGTGGGCAGTTATGCTATGAATTTTCCACAGAAGAAATCCCACAAGGGTTCCTTGAAGGGATATAATGGTGAGGCACTGGCCTCGAAGTTTGAGTTGGATTTCTCGCTTATCACATTCATGGTTTCATCCATGGTGGGATGTTTATGGTACTTAGACAATGGAGCTTCATTCCACATGTCAGGTGAGAAGAATATTTTTAGGACCTTGAAGATAAGGATCTCCAGATGTGGATCGAGATGGGCGATGATGGAAAGTCCTGTGTTTCAGGTGAAGGTACGGTTATGTTTCAGAGGGAGCTTGGAGCTCCCCTCACCCTGACTGATGTAAAGTATTTACCAGTTCTGAAGAAGAATCCTGTGTTTGTCACTATGATAGAAGATAAAGGCTATGATGTAGTCTTTAGTAAAGGAAAGGTATTCCTGAGGCATATTGGTACTGGATAGACAAGCGAATAGGGAGTCGAGTTAAGAATCTCTACAAGCTGGAGGTAGATGATTGTGCTGCATTAAGTTCCAAAGCTGCGATGGTGCAAAGGCAAGATGTTGGTGAGCTATGGCATAGAATACTGGGCCACTTGCACCATGGGGCCCTGAAGACCATGCAACAGATTTCTACCGGATTACCCAAGGGAAAACTTGACTAGACGACTACATGAAAAGGTTGTACCTTGGGTAAGTATGCAAGATCTTCCTTTCCGGATCGAGATAGTAGAGCTGGACCAATCTTGGAGTGAGTTCACTCAGATGTTTATGGACCTTTCTCTACAGCCTCCACCGCTAAACAAAGGTACTATGTTATTTTTATTGATGATTTTTCTCGTAGATTCTGGATCTACTTTATGCGAAAGAAGGATCAAACCTTCTTGAGGTTTTGTGAGTTTAAAGCCTTGGTAGAGAAATAATCTGGAAAGAAAATAAAAGCCTTGTGTAGCAACAATGGTGGAGAGTATGTCTCCCAGAAGTTTAAAGACTTCTGCACTACAGAAGGTATTAAACGGGAGTTGACTGCACCCCATAACCCACAACATAATGGGGTGGCCAAAATGAAGAACATATCAATTGTGGGAGTAGCTCGAGTGATGTTGCATGACCAAAGGCTACCAATTCATTTGTGGGCTGAGGCATGCAATACAGCAGTATACTTGCAGAACAGAAGCCCTCACCGTATACTGGGGATGAAGACACCTATGGAGGCCTTTTCTAGGAAGGACCTGATGTAAGCCACTTCCGAATATTTGGATCATCAGTTTACTGTCATGTGACCAATGATTCCAGGAAGAAGCTAGACCCAACAGCTGAGTTGCGAATACTTGTGGGGTACCAGATACACCCCACAACTATTAGGTGTAGCTACCTTCCACTCAAAGGAGAGTGGTACGCATGGATTTGAAATTCAATGAGTAGAAAGCCATGCGATTATCACTTGAGAGGGACCTCAAGTTGCATGCAGAGGAGGAACTTTCAGTTCCTAAGGAGGAGAGGCCTCAGATTGATGCGGAGTAGTCGCATGCAGAGGATCTAGGAGTGGAGACATCCACTCATGCTATTACTTCCAGAGATGGGTATAAATGCTCAAGAGAAGTTGATAGGTTGATGTTGGATGCGTGGGAGAATGTGGGACAACCATCTTCTCATCACAGACAAAGGAGGTCGCTTGAGCGGTACATTGGGTACATGGCCTTGGTTGGAGAGTGTGTAGATACCAAACCGTCTTCATTCGAGAAGGCAGTGCAGCAACTAGTTTGGGTTGATGCAATGATAGAGGAGTATGACTCTATCATTCGGAACAGTGTGTGGGATGTTGTCCCAAGGCTTTAGGGTAAGTCAGTGGTGAGTTCCAGATGACTTTACAAGGTAAAGCAGGTAGCTGATGGAAGTGTTGAGAAACATAAGGCAAGGTTTGTTGCCCTAGGTTTCTCACAGGTCAAGGGGATCGAATACGATGAGGCTTTTGATCCAGTAGCAAGGTACTCATTGATTAGGTTGATGTTCACACTATCAACTCATATGGGCTAGAAGATCCACCATATGGATGTGAAGACAACTTTCCTCAATGGGAAGATTAAGGAGGAGGTATACATTGAGAAGACAGAGGGTTTTGAGACCTTTGATCGTGAGTTGCATGCGTACCGACTCAAGAGGGATTTGTATGGGATGAATCAAGCACCCCGTGCTTGGTACACCAAGATCGACAGCTATTTCACTGGGTTGGGCTTCACCAAGAGTGAATCAGATGCGAAACTTTACCACATCATGGTAGAAGGTAAACCATTGATCATTGTTCTTTATGTCGATGATCTGATTTTGACAAGTGATGATCAACTGATATAGTCTTGTAAGGAGGACCTTGCATGAGAGTTCGAGATGAAGGACATGGGCCTTATGCACTAATTTCTAGGCATGCAGGTGTGGTATAAAGATGGTGAAGTATTTTTGTCTCAAGGCAGGTATGCCAATGAGATACTTAGGCGCTTCACATGGAGAAGTGCAAGCCCATGCAGAATCCTCTAGCTAGGAACTGGAGGAAGGAGGATGCTACTTTAGGTGAGGTAGTAGCTGCTATTGTTTATCAAAAACTAGTGGGTTCACTTATGTATCTAGTGAACACATGACCTGACTTATGCTTTGCGGTGAACCAGCGGAGTCAAGCTATGGTTCAACTTACCAAGCTATTTTGAAAGGCAAAGAAGCATGTGCTGAGATACCTTAGAGGAATATCTTAGTTTGGATTGTGGTACAGATGGACAAAGGGAGTGAAGCTTCAGGGCTTCACAGATGCGGATTGGGTAGGGAGTCCATCAGACCGAAAGAGCACTTCTAGAGGAATCTTCAACCTTGGTTCAGCTACAATTTCCTGGTACAGTAGGAAACAGAGATCAGTTGCATTTAGCTCAGTAGAGGCCGAATACATGGATGCTAGTCAGGCTGCATGTGAGGCCATTTGGATGTGGAAGATTCTAGTGGGATCATTTGGTTAGAGGATGGATCCAACCGTGATCTACTGCGATAACCAGAGTTGTATCAAACTCTCTGGGAATCCTGTTTTCATGATAGGTCCAAACACATTGATATTTGGTATCACCATCTTCGAGACTGTGTGGTCAAGAGGATCATGTTGTTGCTGTATGTTTTGACTAAGGAACAAGATGCAGATATTTTGACGAAGGCATTGTCAAAATGCAAGTTTGAGTTCCATAGAGACAGGATTGGGGTTTCTGATAATCTCTTTCTTGTTGAGAGGGAGTGTTGAAAATAACAACAAGAAATGCTAAATATAGAAGTGCTAAATTTAGTACTCCTATAAATAGAATTTCGGGATACCTTCCTATTTTAGTCAGTCCCTAAACTAAAATAATGAAGTAAAATTAGAATTTGATCGTAGCAGCTGGTTGTAAAGTAATTAATTAATTCACCATGAGTTAATTAGTTATAGAAAATCAAACGTGAAGTCTATGTGGGGACATGCAACAATTTCTCCATTAATTGATGAATTTATCCATCAGTTAAAGCGATAAGTATGAGTTGTAATTAGTTGGCTCAATTAACTGTGTCAAATCCAATTAGATTAATTCAAACAGTTTGTTGAATTAATTGTGAGTTCAGTTAGTTAATGCATGCATGCATGTAACTTCTCCACTTCAGATAACTGAATATTTTCTCATAAATAACTCATGTATGTCAGTGCAGACAGAGACCTAGTTGAGATCATATGGAGGGACAGTGTACTATCAGTTGTTAGAATATTCCATTGTGAATATCCCTTGCATGCAAAAGGAATTCTTTCCTTGAGGATTGCACAGTTACTTCTTCAGTTTTTGTGAGTGTGATGAGGCCAATTCACACATGTGGCATCACTAGACCACAAGAAAAACTGCGCAAGTAAATAGGAGGCTTGGAGGGCTTGAGGAGGACATATACTGTGTCTATTCAGTCTGTACACTGTATTGATTGATTTCAAAGAGAGCAAGATAGCTTGACAGTTGATTCTTTTTGTAACTTGAACAAGATTTCGACTTGTATGATAATACAAAGATTGGGGTTTTAGGTTGAGGCTTTCCCTGGGTTATTTCTTTTGTGTTATGTGTGATTGATTTCTCATTCTCTCAGTTATATGTGTTCTCATTGATCATGCTCAATTTGATTAAGCTTCTGCAAAGTTTGTTGTAGAAGTAGATCTTGTATTTTGCTTTAGTCTATTGCATATCTATTGATCTATAGTGGGAATTTCTACACTTGTCTATTTCCTAGTGCTTTCTGCAATGTCAAATATTTCTCTAGGACTTTGATCTTCTCACCCATCCTTAGGGATTTCTGAGTTTCTTCTCTCTATTGAATTTGGGCAAGCTTACAGTCAGTTTCTAAGCTTGCCACTTTCTCCTTTAGCCTTTTGAGCTCTGTTGCCTGAATTGACATCTCCTCCATGGCTTTCACTAGCTCTGTTGTTTTATCTGTTGATGTGTCTGCTGCTGTAGATTTAGTTGTGATTGGCAGTTCTGTGGCAGGTGGAGCTGTAGTTGCCAATGATGTTGCCAATGTAGAAGGAACTGTTGTTGTTCCTGTGGGAATGGAAGTTGTAGAAGTGGTGGCCAAGTCATCTTGTTTGGACTGAATCAATGTGTCTAACTCCTTCTCTGTTTCTTTCAGTTGGTCATTTAGCTTTAGGACCAAGTTCACGAGCTCTTCTTATGCTATTTGTGTCTCCAGGACTTCTGCTATTTGTGGGTGATGTAATTGCGGAATTTTGAGTTGCTTCTTCAAAGCAGCGATGTCATCATTCTTCTTCTTTATCAAATTTTTAGTGGCCTTAACATCTTTGGGATCGTGTCCCAATTCAATGACTAAGTCCTCTAAAGACTTGATTCTAGTGTCTTTGGCCTGTGAAGAGGCCTTCTCTAATTGGAAATAAGCTGATATGTTATTTAGGGAGTTTTGGAATTGGTGGGCTATGATGGATTTCCCTATCAAGGTGGAGTAAAGCATCTCCCCTATCTACTTGTGCAGCTCAATCCGGTCAATTGGATGTAGTAATATAGAAAAAGGTGGTATAAAACTGAGGAATAATTGAATACTCTCTCATTACTCATCATAAGAAATTGTTCATGCATCCTATCAGCTATGAACTTGGCATAATCATACATGATAGCAAGAGGCTGTCCTGGAGTGAAAATGGACATGAAGGCTAAGATGATTTCATCTATATACTCACTGGTGGTATAGCCTAGGATACTGTTAGGCCCCTATACTACTAGTGTAACCCATTATTGTTATTAGTGCAACCCACTTATTATATTGATGTACCAATGTAGTTCCCATATTGTTACTATTGTGCCCCATAAAAGCCCACTATTGTTATTATTGTGCCCTTACATTATTATTGTTATGTCGGCTCTGATTATGTTATGACCCCTTAGACTCCTATATATAGAAAGGAGGTCTTTTCATTTTTATCATCCAAGAATTTTTCATTTATGTAATGTAAAGGAGGTTTCCCCCTCGAAGAGGCTGAATTCTAAGGCGCTAATCTATATTTTCTATCTTTTCTTGAGCTGGTTTCATAACATTTGGTATCAGAGCTTTGGATTCTAGGGTTTTGCTGCTCCAAACTCGTGGAATTTTCGCTATCAATTTTTTCCTACGACGTTTCAGAAGCTAAAAGAAAACCCATTTGAGAAGAAACAGCACTGAATCTGGGGTTCAAATTTTAGAACTTTTCGCGCCAGATTTGTAGAGATATGATCTGAGGAACTTGGTCTTTTTGCAGACTCCTGAATTACATTCCAAACAGGTGACTTGGGGAAAATCATCATAACTTTCTCTCTGAGCATCATATTGAAATTTCATAAGAAGGTACAGAAAGAGGACGGACTATAGTTTCTTGTATAAATTTTTTTAGAGCTAAAGGTTGAAATAGTGACATGTGGCACTTCATACAAGTTCGATCTTCTGGAAAGGTCAATAATCAAGTCATCTTGGGAGATTGTGCATAACTCTTTCTTGGAGAATCCAATTTGGATTAAACTGGTGGCATTGGAAAGAGGGCACAAAGGGCTACTATAGATCACTATTTTAGAACTTAAAGATCCAAAAGTATAGAGTTACAGTTGTTTCAATATCAAGATCCTAAAATCAAGAAAAAGCAAGATGAGGAAGTTTGATGACAAGGATCCGGTGAATTGGATAGTTCAGATGGAGCAATATTTTGATCTACATGGTGTACCATTGTTACAAAAGGTATGTATTGCATCTTCATATTTATAACTGGATCAATTTTTATGGTATGAAGGGCTTTTTTCTCGTAAACAACTTGTTACGTGGTCAATTTTCATGGAGGAAATGATAGCACATTATGAGGATACTAAGAGCAACACCTTCTTTAGAGAAACACCACAACAATTGGAAAGACTAAAAGGGCTTTATGACATAGTGGAAAGCAAAATTATGGAAACCAAGAAGCATACCCCTCACAAATATAAAGATGGAAGTGTTGTTTCTCCTAGCCTTCCACAACCTACAAGGGTTACACCACAACAATTGGAAGAAAAAAAGAGAAAAAGGGCTTTGTTACATTTGTGATAGCAAATGCACTAAAGGTCATAAGTGTGCTGAGAAGAAATTATTTTACATAGAAAATGAAGAGGAGGAAGAAAAGGATCAAGAAACATCAAAAGAAGAAGATATACGCCAGGACCCCACCCCAGAGAAAGAAGAAATGAATCAGACGATATCTTGTAAAGCATTGGCAAGAATTACCACTCCTCAAACTCTCAAGATAGAAGGACATATCAAGAAGAAAAAGGTGCAAGAAATGAAATATCACATCAAGAAAGAAGAAATGAATCCAACCATATCTTGTGATTCATTCGTCGAAATTACCACTCCTCAAACTATCAAGATAGAAGGACATATCAAGAACAAAAATGTTCAAGAAGTGAAAGATCACATCGAGCATCAAGAAATCAATCCGACCATATCTTGTAAAGGATTGAAAGAATTTACCACTACTTAAACTCTAGAGATAGAAGGACATATCAAGAAGAAAAAGGTTCAAGCAGTGAAAGATCACATCGAGCATCACCAAAAAGTTCTCCAACTTTTAAAGGATAACGCCACTTCGATGCAAAATCAAACGAAACAACAGGTAGATCAACATTGTAGTGAAAAATGTTTTGATGTAGGTGATTGGGTATTTTTACTGCTACATCTCAAGCAAGCTATTTATGAGAAGGAAATGTTAGCAATACTACATGCACTTAAAAAATGGCGACCTTACCGAATGGGAAGACTCTTCAAGGATGAGGATGTGGAAGCATTGTTTTGTGCTATTTCTATTATCCAACTAGATTGGATAAACGAAGCAAAGGATGAATGGAAGAAGGACGAAGAAGTATGGCCACTTATAAAAAAGATCCCAATTCAAACAATATTTCCAGAAATTGAAGAGGAAGGAAAAATCATATTGGAACCTAGAGCAGTCACAGAAAAAAGAACCCGACAGCTTCGAAAATCGATCAATTTCAGAGTATCTCATCAAGTGGAAGAACTTACCCGCTGAAGATTCCACATGGGAGGACAAGAATTTTATACAGAAGCATCAAGAACTACTCAAGCGTTGAGGACAACACTTTTTGAAGGAGAGGGGCATGTTAAGCCCCTATACTACTAGTGTAACCCCTTATTGTTATTATTACAACCCACTTATTATATTGATGTACCCATGTAGTGCCCATATTGTTACTATTGTGCCCCATAGAAGCCCACCATGATTATTATTGTGCCCTTACATTATTATTGTTATGTCGGCTCTGATTATGTTATGACCCCTTAGACTCCTATATGTAGAAAAGAGGTCTTTTCATTTGTATCATCCAAGAAATTTTCATTTATGTAATGTAAAGGAGGTTGCCCCCTCAAAGAGGCTGAATTCTAAGGCGCTAATCTATCTTTTCTATCTTTTCTTGAGCTGGTTTCATAACAGATACTAGATATCATTGCTACAATGTCCTAGTCAAATTTGGAAAATATGGTATATACATTGGGGGGGGGATCTTTTGGAATATGTTTCACTTCTACAATAAAAGTCTGGAGCAAGCTTTGCAGTGGTTAGCTTGGGGAATCGGTCCAATAGGTCTCCAATAGAAATTGGGGTTAGGTTTTTCCCTAGTTATAGTTACAACATTTCATTGATTAACTCGGCAGTGATGGTGAAAAGTGTGGTTTGGTCAGGGGACATCACTGCTCTTTGACTGGGGATGTAGTTTGCATGGAAATAATGGACAATTTATGGAAAGATGTGCACCTCAGGGAATTGATACTTGGGCAAATTAGACTCCCAAAGACCTATTTTATCAGCATGGTTTAGGTATTGGTCTCTTTATCGATAATATAATTTGAGAGGGGATTCATGGACAGAGGTGTCCTTGATTTGGAAGTCTTTATCAGCAAGGGGAAATTGGTCTGATATCCATGGCAATCGGGGCAACCATTCTTAGTTATTGTGGATTTGAGAATAGGGGAGGTAAATTTTCAGTATTTTAGGGCAATGGTGGTTCAATTCTGGGTGGGTTTAAGTTATCAGAGTTTCTCTTTAATTTCAATTAAGAACACTCAACAATTGGCTCTGAAATTAATAGGGTTTTCAGTGAATTATGGTTTAAATACCCGGAAATTGAAGAAAACTGGGTCTGAACCAAGTGCCTAGAAACTATGAAGGGTTGAAAGGGCTTCGAGAAGGCTGGAAGGAAATCTAGGAGCATTGTGGCATCTTCAAGGTGCAATTGTACATGGGTTGATAGCTTCGATGTTCACAGGTTCATGCATGGAAGTTTTCAGTTAAAAAACACAATAAAACAAATGATTTGGGGCTTTTTGGCTTTATGCAGGAAAGTCAAAATTGGCAAGTATGGGTGAAAAATGGTTGTTTGTCACGTAGCAGGGTGAACAATAGCCATTTTGGCATGTAGCAGGGTGAACAATAGCTATTTTGGCGTGTAGCAGGCTGGTGGTAAGTGGTTTTCTTCGCATAGCTTTTGGGCACTTGGCGGTATTGGGGGGAGGCCACCCGATTCCATTCATTGAGCGCCACATCGACTCGGGGACCCAACTGAAAACAACTCTTTTCGAGCGGGTAATGTTAGGATTTCGGGCCCTTCTGAAATCAACACAGGCCGTCAGATGGGGAGGGGAGAGATTGTGTGGTGGTCGGGTGATGGAGTTGCACAGAAGGTAATGGAGGTTTAAGCATGGAGGTTTTGGTTTAATGAGAGATTAAGGCGAGGGTTAAAGTATCGGGGGGGATTTAATTGGTTTTTTTACTAATCTAATCGAGAGTCAATTAGTTAGTGGGTACGGGGTAGAAAACCTTAGTTTATATAATTGAACTAGGGTGGGATTAATTAATATTTTGGGAGTTAATATATATATGGGAAACGGGTTTTTTATTCAGGATTTAATAAATAAATTAATAATTAGTAGAACAAGTAGAAAATGGGCACAATATCCCAAATATATGATATCTCCTGTTTTAATGCTTTCCGATAATCATATAAAGACTTATGATATAGTGTTTTTATGGGTTTTTGATATGAAAATGAGTTATGTGGGGGAACAAATAGTTTTCCTAGGTAAAAGTGATTTAACCTTAGGGAAAGAGTATTATTAGGGAAAATGAGGGGGAATGAAGGGAGATGAATTTTTATGAGGGGATTTTAGTACTTATTTCTTATAAGTCATTGAGCTCAGGGTTCGGTCCCTCCAAAAGTCAGAGAAATTCTCTGAGCCTTTTTGACTTAAGGTTTTTAAGTACTTTGAACTTTATTGTGGGAAATTAGTTAAATAAAAGGTGAAATGAATGAGGGAAGTTAATTAATTGCCTTTGATATTCAATCTCATGCTTGATTGTACACTTATCTATAGAACTTTCATGATAGAAAAGATAATAAACATGTTCTTGTCTAATCAATCACTATACTTCTGCAACCTTTTTACTACTTACCCATTTACTCATCCTACCATTTTTTCTTCTCTTTATTAGGTTGCATTTAAGCTAGCAAACCCTTATCAAACATTTTTCTTTTTCTTTACAACAGTGTACTAACTAAATCTAACCTTATTACATCCAAGGTCTCAAATTAAATAGTTGAGCTCCTTTTATTTACTCTACTTATCTAATTACCTGCCAAGGTTAAACAATTTGGTTAGATTTTATTCTCTATCTATAGACATGAAACTTAAAACATGAAATAGTCAAGTTTAAACATTTTGACTATCATGGATTGTGGAAAATGTCATAAACTACACACAATCATTTATTATGCATAAAAGTAAATAGTAGTGGCATTTTGGCTTGCTCACTTTCATGGTCTTTTTTCTTTTCTTGGGGTTCATATTTTTCAATTTTCTGGACCTTTTTGTTCTTTTTGTCCTTTGATTATTCTTTTAGGACATACCCTCTTTACATTTTTTAATTTTTTGAATATGGAAAACATTTGCAGAAAGCAAAGGTATGTACATATTACAGGTTTAATCTCAGCCATTCAAACATTATGACTCCTATTGGTATAGGAACCTAACATAGCCAACATCTTAAAAGGAGCAAATATCAACAAATTCTAAGGTATGGAAAAGGAAGGATTTTTAGTCTAAAAGTTGTGGCATAGCATTGTTTGTAGAAGGACAAGAAAATCAATGGTACATTGATAATTGATTCTCAAAACACATGAAAGGTGATAAATATAAACTTATTTCATACAATGCTTTAGAGAAAGAAAAGAATGTCACTTTTGGAAATGATTCACCTGCTGTCATTAATAGTAAAGGTTATATTTTTCTAAAAGAAAACATTAAAGCTAGTAATGTTATGTATGTTGATGGATTAAACCATAACTTGTTAAGTGTTAGCCAGATGCATGACCAAGGAAATGAGGTCATATTCTGATCACAAGAATGTGTGGTTCGTGAACTTGAAATAGCAAAGACCATAATAAAAGGAACAAGAACCCAAAGAAATATGTATATATTGAAAGGTGGCCACGAACAATGTTACCTAGGCAAGGTAGAAGAAAACTGGTTAGGGTACATAAGGTTGGGACACATATGCTTCTCTCAAATAAGAAAATCAAGCAGGCTCAAAGTTGTTCATGATCTACCCTACATCACCATACCAAAAAGTACCATATGTAAGCCATGTCAATTCGGTAAGAAAACTAGAGTTCAATTACATGCCAAAGAAGGATCATCAAGTAAGCCTCTTGAACTTATATATATTGATTTGTGTGGAGTAGTAAGAAAAAAGTCACCTCGTGGAGAACAATACTATATCTTATTCATTGATGACTCTTCTAGAATGTGATGGATCAGTTTATTGAAACACCAAGATGAATCATTTGATAAATTTAAAGTCTTCAAGGCATTAGTTGAAAATGAATATCTAAAAATCAAATGTCTCATATCGGATTGAGGAGAAGAATACATATCAGGTGAATTCTTTGATCTCTGTGAACAACATGGCATAAAGAGACAATTTTGTGTAGCTAAAACTCCTCAACACAATGGCATTGAAGAAAGAATGAATAGAACTGTTCAACAAATGGCTCATGCTATACTTGATGAGTCTGGAACTCTTGACACCTTCTGAGGTGAAGCTACACATACCATTGTAAATATTCTCAACAAGGCTCATGTTTGTGTGAATAGTGATAAAACTCCGTATGAATTTTGATATGGTAAGCCTCCCACTGTAAATCATTTTAGAGTTTTTGGAAGCAAATGTTTCATAAAAAATAATGATGAAAAACTTGGAAAGTTTGAAGCTAGAGCAGATGAAGGAATACTTCTTGGTTACTCATCTAGAAAAAAGGATACAATTGTTACAATAAGAGACTTCGGAAAATTGTTGAATGCATTGATGTTGTGATTGATGAAGAGTGCATAGGTCCCAAAAGGGGATGACGATGATGAATTATTTCTTACATCAAATCACAATGATATAGAAGAAGAAACTAATGAAGCAACACAAGAAGACACATCAGACAAAGAAAAGGCTTCATCCAGGTATTTTCCAAAAGAATCATCAGAAACTAAAATTCTAGGAGAAAATGAATCTGAGGTAGAAACAAGAAGAAACCTTGTAGGATCTTCTAGTTATCTAGCTTTATTATCCACCATTGGACCACAAAATATAAATCAATCTAGTAAATATGAATTTTGGGTTAAGGCCATGAATGAATAACTTGATCAAATTGAAAAGAATGATACTTGGGAATTGGTTCGAAAGCCTCATGATAAAAATGTTATTGGGACAAAATGGATATTCAAAAATAATTTGAATGAAAATAGAGAGGTCATTAGGAACATATATAGCTGGACTTGTTTGTAAAGGTCATGCTCAACAAGAAGGTATATACTTCAAAGAGATATTTGCACCTATAGCCAAACTTGAAGCCATAAGTATGTTTCTTACATTTTCAATTTTTTGAAATTTTAAAGTTTATCAAATGGATGTAAAATATGATTTCCTTAATGGAGATCTAGAAGAAGAAGTATATATTGAAAAACTATATGGATTCATTTTGAGGAATAATGAAAACCTTGTATGAAAACTGAAAAAGGATTTATATGGGCTAAAACAAGCTCCACGAGCATGGTATTATCGTCTTGAAAAATATCTTCAACAATAAGGTTTCAAAAAAGGATTCGTAGAAAACAACTTGTACATAGAAATTGAGGGTGATAAACTACTAATTATTGTTGTTTATGTTGATGATATCATCTTTGGTAGTAATGAAGAATCTATGAGTCAAAACGTTTCTTCTGTTATGCAGTGAGAATTTTAAATATCTTTACATGGGGAAATAACCTATTTTCTTAGTCTACAAGTGCAATAAGAAAAAGATGGCATTTTTCTCTCACAAAAAAAATATCTCAAGCAAATTTTGAAGAAGTATTGCTTTGAATTGGATCCATAAAAACTGTCAAAGGAACCATGACTGTATCAGGTCAGACAAACATCAAAGAATTCAAAACAACGATCAAAAACACCTTGAACCAATGGCAATGGCAGCCAGCATGGAACGACGAGGACCTTGGTCAAAGCGCGTTGACCGAGGCCCATGGAGACTGTGCAGGAGGTCAAAGTAGCCCCTTGGAGCCCCAGATCGAGAAATGGAGGTGATAATCGTGCATCGATGGGCGAACCGGGCCGTAATAGAGTGGCCCCGAGCACTCGAACGCATGGGGAGCTAGAGAATCGTGGGACAAAAGGCAAAAAATGCTAAAAGGACAAAGGTGGGACCTACACTCTAGAAACCCACGATATTGATTGGGGCGCCCTCAAATTGTAAGCAGTTTTGGATAGAAGCAGAGTGATCCCACTCAACGATCGATGTGTGGCAAGAGGAGGAGAGAGAAAACTATCGTTGATCACATGCTAACAGTCGAGAAAGTCAACCGCATGAAACGTGCGTATGGCGTCAGATCTAGAGGCCCCAGATCAGACGGTTGAGGTTGCGCCCGATGGGAGAAGTGGAATCAACAAGGGATTAAGCCGCATTTGTAAATATTTAAGGTCCATTTGATCACCACGGTGGAGAAAGACTTCATCCACGATGCAACTAAAGAAATGAACCAATGAAGCAGGCTGGCACAGTTTAAAAGAGGACATGTGACCACTCCCTAAGCGCTAATGATGACGTCGAATAGGGAACTCTGAGTGCAGCTGCAGAAGGTGATTCGACGGAGGCGGAAGAGGAACTGAACAGACATGGGAATGAATGGCTAAAAGCTATGAACAGAGACAGAATACACAGTCGGAGAACAGTTAGAGAGACAGAGGAACCAGAATCCCGAGAGGAGGATGTAACACATAGAAGAAGACAGTGAAGCAAGGAAAAGCAGAGGGAGGATAGAGGGCCGAGATGAGCAGAGGCAACGTCGAACACCAGAGGCTTGAGAGATCGAAGCCATCCCAGAGAGGATCTTTCTGGACTAAGCACCACATTGGGATCTCTCCACTATAGACTAGAAGGTCACAGAGCTGGTAGGCAAATAGAGTTTGTGCACTATAGTGGCTTGGGGAATCCAAGAACCACCCTGCCAAGCAAACCTGCTTCAGGAGAACTCACATTGAGTCCCTACATTGTAATTCTTTGCTTAAGACACAATAAAATAAGGCCACCACTGAGAGCTAGACCAGAGATGTAGCCCTGGAGAATAGGGTGAACTCCTTATTAAATTCTTGTGTTTTGTGTCTGCTTATTGTATTTCTCCGCTGTCTTTTCATTTAAATGTCTGTTTATTGGCAATCTGATCGATCCATTGCTTAAATAACACATATCACATACTAGCACATGAGTCTGTAATACCTTTATTCAATAAATCTTTAACTGAGGTCACTCATAGGGTGATTATCAAATCAAGTGGTATCAGAGCTCTAGGCTGTAAGGTTAGACAAGCTTATGTTGGTTTAACTGTTGAATGCTCACTAGATCAAAGCTCAAATTAGGAGAAGGAGAGTTGGTGGAAATTAATCCTGAAATTGGGAGAGTCTATCCTCGGAAGACAATGTCAGAGGAAGGTTCTGTGGGGCTAAAACCTCAATTCATAGAAAGTTTCCTAGCTATAAAGTCTATGGTAGAAGAAATGAATAGGGACTTTAGAAAGCATAAGACTGAAGATTCGTCAGGTTCTAAACAAGATAAAGAAGAATATGAGTCTCACTTCCATGACCCCTCCAAAGGAAAAGGGAAAGAGGAAAGCTTTCTCACACCTCCTAATAGCCCTATGCATAATAAGAAAGCATCTTTGATCAAGCTAGATGTTAAATTTGATTTGCCTATATATGATGGAGAGCTAAATGCTGAAAAGTTGGACAATTGGATTAGAAAAATTGATGTGTATTGCAGGTTATAGAACATAGACTCAGACAAGAGTAAGATTCAGCTGGAAAGCCTATGCCTAGGAGGCATTGCCTTACTTTGGTGGGAACGCAGAACCCAAGCTGATATGAAAAGACATGGTAAAACCATCTTTGTCTAGAGTGAATTTGTTTCTGCAATCAAAAAGCAATTCTATCCATTGGCCTACATGCAACAAGCCATGATGAGTTGGAAAACTATTTGATAGTTGAAAGGGCAAAGTGTGCAAGGGTATACTTAAGAATTCAGAAGGAGAGCATTGATGTGATGTATCTGTACAAGCTACTCACCTAGAAGCTAGAGGAAAGAATGGAAATCCAGAAGTTGGGGGACCATCCCAATTGACTGTGAGCAAGAGCAAGGAGAAAAGAAAGCAGAAGTAAGCAAGGAAGGCTAACGCTGCACAAAGAAACAAAGCTTCATGCACTCACTATAAAAAGGATGGGCATGATGATAAGCATTGTTGGATTCTGCATCCAGAGCTGAGACCTATGAAGTCAGAGGGAAAGAAGAAGAAGACTGCTACAGCTATTCAGAAAGATTTGGGGTTAGACTCGGGAGATGAAACAACTATAGCAGCCATAGGTATAAAAGGTAAGAATTTTGAAGCATCTACTAGTAATTCTTCTCAATCTGTTATTGATTAAGAAAATGAGAGAAAATGACATGAGCTTTTTCATATTCGAGTTGTTTCCAAAAATCAAAATATTGATACTTTGTTTGATAGTGGCTCACATGTAAATTTGATTTTTGAAGCAATTTTAAAGAAATTGGGATTAGCAACTACACCTCACAAGAAACCATACCCATTAGGATGGTTGAATGATAAAGCACAACTACAAGTGACTAGACAGCGCAAACTCAAGTTTTCTTTTGGGTCAACATTTTTAGATGATGTTGAATTAGATATAATTCATTTGGATATATGTGGAATTTTTTTAGGAATTCCTTACTTATATGATAGAAAGGATATTTTCAATAGAGCTGAGAACAAATATTTGCTTGTTAAAGATGGATTCGAATACTTTGCAAGCGCTCATAAGCTCAAGAATAAATATACTCTTATAAATTCAGGGCAGATGAAAAGAATGATAGATTCATGCAAACAATTCTTACTGATGGTTGTAAAGGAGAAGAAACCTGATAAAACCAATGTATTTGAGGGCTGTAATGCTGAACAACAAGCTAATATAGAAAAGGTTGTTTCAGAGTATGATGTCTTATTTCAAGAACCTAAAGGTTTTCCACCCAAAAAGGGAATAGTACATGATATTATTTTGCAACAAGATGTTCCATTGCCTAACATTGGAATGTACAGGTTATCTGTTTTAGAGAATGCTGAAATCAAGAAGCAGGTGTAGGAGTTGCTCGAGAAAGGGTTCATCAGGGCTAGCACATCACCATGTGGGTCACCAATCGTTTTGGTGAGAAAGAAAGATGGCTCGTGGAGAATGTGCATTGATTACCGAGCACTGAATAAGATAACAATAAAAAATCGTTATCCCCTTCCTCGCATAGATGATATTTTAAATCAATTGAAGGAAGCTGTTTATTTCACCAAGCTAGATTTGCATAGTGGATACCATCAGGTCAAAGTTGTAGAGAAAGATGCATAGAAGATTGCTTTCAAAACAAAGCAGGGATTGTATGAATGGCTGGTTATGCCTTTTGGCTTGACCAATGCTCCTGCTACTTTCCTGAGATTAATGAATGATGTACTCAGACCTTTTCTTGATGATTTTGTTATTGTGTACTTGGATGACATTCTGATTTTTAGTAAAACATGGGAAGAACATTTAAAGTATGTTAAGCAGACATTAGATGTTTTGAAAAGAGAAAAACGTTATGTTAAACTCTCAAAATGTGAATTTGGAAAAACATCTCTAAACTACTTTGGTCATATAGTAGGGGGAGGTGAATTGATAACAGATCCCCCTAAAGTGGTTGTCATTATGAACTAGCCTAAACCCAGGTCTACTACAGAAGTGAGAAGCTTCTTAGGAGTAGCAAAATATTGGAGGAAGTTCATTTCTAACGTTTCCTCAATTGCAGCTCCCTTACATGCTTTAACAGGATTGAATAAGGTGTTTTAGTGGGGAGGCAAACATCAGAAAGCCTTCGACAACTTGAAAGAAAAGATTAGTATAGCACCTGTACTAGCATTTCCAGATCTACAAAGACCATTTGAGATCGAAACTGATGCCAGTGACTATGCCATGGGAGCAGTGTTGACACAACACGGTAAACCCATATGTTATCATTCTGAGACTTTTAATCCCGCAGTAGTTAACTATCCTACATATGATAAAGAATTGTATGCATTAGTTCAAAGTGTGAAAAAGTGGAAACATTACTTAATGGGCAAAGAGACAGTAATACATACTGATCATCAACCACTTCAATATTTACACTCCCAAACTAAGGTGCAGCAATCAAGACACTACAGATGGATGGGTTTTCTACAATAGTTTCATATAGTCATCAGATATAAAAAGGGCATACATAACAAAGTTGCAGACATGTTATCTAGACCCATTATAAATGCATCTACCATACTTAAGCATAATTCTGTGCTACATAGAACAATATGCTCAGGATATGGACTTTAAAGATGTATATGCAACTTTGAGTCAAGGAAAAAGAGTAGAAGAAGTGGACTATCATGTGAAGGACCGACTCTTATATCATTGTGGGAAACTCTACATTCCACAAACTGAGAGAGTAAAGATAAATAGGGAAGCACACACTTCTCTAATATCAGGTCACTTTGGGGTAAGTAAAACATTTACATAGCTGCAAAGGTTCTACTATTGGCTGAAAATGAATGACACAATTTCTAGATATGTAAGAGGGTGTGCTATGTGTGCTAAAAGCAAGCCCAACAATAGAAAACTAGGCTTGTACTCTCCATTGCCAGTTCCTTCTCACCCTTGGGAAAGTGTTTCCATGGATTTTGTTGGAGGACTGCCTAAATCTAGGAAAGGTCATGATTATCTATATGTTGTTGTGGATAGGTTCAGCAAAATGTGTATTTTGATACCTTGTAATATACAAATTACAGCTGAACAGACTACAAAATTATTCTTTGAACATGTATGGGTTAGTTTTGGATTACCCACTTCCATTGTATCTGATTGAGACACTAGATTTGTGGGGAAGTTTTAGTCGAGTCTGTGGGAACTGATGGATACCAAACTGAAGAAAAGCATAGCTTTTCATCCACAAACAAATGGCTCGATAGAAGTAGTTAACATGACAGTGATCCAGTTACTAAGAGGATATTGCAGCAAACATCCTAAGCTTTGGGATGAACACTTGTGTTATGTGCAACATGCTTACAATAGAGCAAAACACTCTTCTACACAAAGATCTCCTTTTGAGACCTGTTTTGGTTTCACACCAAGGTCTCCTTTAGATTTTGTCTTTGGTAAAGATACCATGGTTGAGAGACACAGTGATGTGGACAGGGAAACTAGGTTTGTTGAACAGATCCAGGAGATCCACCACGTAGTACAGGAACAACTGGAAAAGAGCCAAGCCAAGTACAAGGCTAGGCATGATAAGCATCATATGGGGCATAGTTTTCAAGTTGGAGACCAAGTCTGGCTGTATATCAACAAGGACAGGATGCAAGGTGAAGGTAAAAAGCTAAAGCTTATCAGGTATGGACCCTTCAGGATACTTGAGAAGATTGGTGAAAATGCTTTTCGCCTTGATTTACCAGCTTACATGCACATCTACTCAATCGTAAATGCAGACTGCTTGAGATTGTCTGAACCTTCAATGATTGAGGACCCTGAAGAGCAAAGTCAGTTTCCTTCTATAAATGACTTGCTACCTGAATATCTTAATGAATTACAGGAAGACACAGTGTTGGACAGGAAGGTGAGGACAACACACAGGGGAGATGTGGAGTACCTGAGAATTGGGCTCATAGGTTCAAAGCCAAGCAATGCAAAGTGGATTGAGATTGGACAGGTGAGAAAGCAATACCCTCACTTAGTCGATGCTTGAAAACCAATTTTTGGTGGTCCAAAAGCTTTTTTAGTGGGAAGGTCGTGATCCAAATTGGATCCATAAAGACTGTCAAAGGAACCATGACTATATCAGGTTGGAAAAACATCAAAGAATTCAAAACAACAATCAAAAACACCTGAACGAGTGGCAATGGCAGCCAACGTGGAACGATGAGGACCTCAGTCAAAGCATGCTGACTGAGGCCCATGGAGACTGCGAGGGAGGTCAAAGTAGCCCCTGGGAGCCCCGGATTGGGAAATGGAGGTGATTTCTAATCATGCATTGCTGGATGAACCAGGATGAAATGGAATGGGCCCGAGCACTCGAACACATGGGGAGCTGGAGAACTACGGGCGAAAAGGCAAAAAGCGCTAAAAGGACAAAGGCAAAACCCATGCTCTAGAAACTGACGGTATTGATCAGGGTGCCCTAAAACGGTAAGCGGCTTTTGATGGATGCCGAGCAATCCCACTCAATGATCGACACGTGGCAAGTGGAGGAGAGATAAAACTGCCGTTGATTTCACGCTAACGGTCGAGCAAGTCAATCGTGCGAAACATGCGTATGGAATCAGATCTAGAGGCCGCAGATCGAACGACTGAGATTGTGCCTGATGGGATAAGCAAAATCAACAAGGGATTAAGTTGTGTTTGTAAATATTTAAGGTCTGTTTGACCACCACAGTGGAGTAAGACTTCATCCACGATGTAATTGAAGAAATGAACCGACGAAGCAGGCTGGCATGGTTTATAGGAGGACATGTGGCCACTCCCTGAGCACTGATGATGACACCGAATAGGGAACTCCAAGCGCAGCTGCAGAAGGTAATTCGACAGAGGCGGAAGAGGAACTGAATAGACATGGGAACGAATGGCTAAAGGCCATGAACATAGATAGAATACACAGTCAGAGAACAGTCAGAGAGATAGAGGAACCAGAATCCCAAGAGGAGGACGGAACACAGGGAAGAAGACAGTGAAGCAAGGAAAAGCAGAGGGAGGATAGAGGGTCAAGCTAACCAGAGGTAGCGTCGAGCACTAGAGGCTTGAGAGATCGAAGCCATCCCAGAGAGGATCTGTCCGGACTGAGCACCACATTAGGCTTTCTCCACTGTAGACTAGAAGGTCACAGATCTGGTAGGAAAATAAAGTCTGTGCACTCGAGTGGCTTGGGGAATCTAAGAACCACCCTACCAAGCAAACCTGCTTCAGGAGAACTCACATTGAGTCCCTGCATTGTAATTCTTTGCTTAAGACACAATAAAATAAGGCCACCACTGAGAGCTGGACTGGATATGTAGCCCTAGAGAATAGGGTGAACTCCTTATTAACTTCTTGTGTTTTGTGTCTGCTTATTGTACTTCTCTGTTGTCTTTCCATTTAAATGTTTGTGTATTGGCAGTTTGAATGATCTGTTGCTTAAATAACATAGAACACACACCAGCACATGAGTTTGTAATACCTTTATTCAATAAATCTTTAACTGAGGTCACTCATAGGGTGATTATCAGATCAAATATGGGATGGAATATTTCAAACCTATATGTACTCCCATGATGATATGATGTAGCCTTAGTTCTAATGATGATTCTCCCATAGTAAACCAACCAGAGTATAGGCCTATGATTGGAATGCTTCTTTATCTAATAGGTACCAGACTAGATATCATGCATGCAGTTGGGATTGTTGGACATTTCCAAGGCAATCCAAAGGAATCACATCTTCAGGCAATAAAGAGAATATTCAAATATCTCCAAGGAATACAAGACTTTGGTCTACGGTATCCAAAAGATGTAGGTCTTACCCGTCATGCATATATAGATGCAAATTGGGCTGGAAATGTTGATGACTAGAAAGCATAATGGAGGTGCATTTTACATGGGGCCCCGATTGGTATTTTGGTTCTAGAAGAAACAAATTTCCATTGCCTTACCCACAACTAAAGAAGAATATGTGGCTGCTGCATCTTGTTACACACAAATTCTCTGGATGATGAAAACATTACAAGATATACAAATCAATTGTTCTCCACCCATATCCATCCTATGTGATAATACGAGTGGTATTAGTATTTCAAAAAATGTTGTTATGCACTCCAAGACCAAACATATTCCAATTAAGTATCACTTTCTATGAGGACAATTTATTGAGAAAAAGTTTAAATTGGAGTATGTTTTCTCCAAAGAACAAGTTGCTGGTATATTTACTAAACACCTTCCCAGAGAAGCATTTGAATATCTCAGATAGAAACTGGGAGTTGTCTCTGCCTCATTTTGCTACTAATCTAGTATGCTCAGTCTAGAGGTGAAAATTTACAAGGTTGCTGTCTATATGTGGGTTTCATGAAGTATACTAGCGTATATACGCGAATTTCTTTGCAGAAAATCGTGTATGTTTTTCTCTGATAGAAAAACAGTGGGACAAACTCAATATCATCCTCTGACATGATTCTGACTCCTATGATTTGGATTTTCTTGGTCTGGTGTTGATGGGTACATTTTTCTGATATGACATTGAGTTATATTTTTCTCATTGATATTTATCTGATTGATGAATATGCTTTGATGAATGAGTTGTTGAAAATGAACAGGTTGCACAAGTTCAGGGGGAGCATTAGCCTTGCAGAATATAATGCATTGTTAGCATTCTGGTTGCTGAATTATGCTACTATTAAGATCTTTTGGTCTCAGTTATTAATGTCATATATATCATTTGATGTAAAGGTCATCCTATGATGTAATAATTGTCATATTCAATCATGTATGGACTTTATGATGTAATAATTGTCATATTTAGTCATGTATGGAGTTTTGAGGTCATGTCAAATATGTATCACCACTTAGGTGGGTGATTGATGTAAGTATGAGTATTTTGTGATAGAAAGGTCATACACAGTTGAGTTATAGAGTCATGTTCTTCAATTGAAAATATTTTTGAAGATTCAACATGCGTTTAGGGGGAGCATGGATAGTATAGTGCAAATCAGATCCAAACGGGGAGATTTGATCCACCGTTTTCCCTTGATGTCAACGAGGGAGAATATATTGGTGTTTGAATAACAGTTTTTTGATGTATCTAACAAGTTTATACAGGTTGATGTGATCAACATCAACATGGTTGCCATAAAATCGAAGGGGGGATATTTTTGGCATTATGATGCATGTCTTGTCCTTGATGGAAACTCAGATGGATCCGCAAGTCATTTCAAAGGTGATAGAATGATGGAATAGAATACCATAAAGATGGGTCAAAGGTTTACATATCAGAATTAGAAGTTTGATACAGGTGAATATTTGAAAATCTATACGTGGGTTCGTCAAGGCCAAGTTGCATATACATGAGAGTTTGGTGAAGAAAAATAGTGTATGGTTTTTGCACCATGGTATTATAAATAATAGGGGTCTCTACCATGGTATTGGCCCATAGTAATGAATGTGACAACAGATATTGATCCTGTCAAAGATTACCACCAACAATATTGTAGTTTTGACCTGTGGTATTGGATAAGGGGTAAATTATATAAGGAGGTGAATATCAAAGTGTTAAATGTGCATGTGAAAGGGTTTTTGATGAATACTTCAATCTAAAGTATATTTGGATTGTAAGGGCCATAATTTTCACATAGATCTGAAATATTTATGCACCAATGAATACAATGATGGATCAAGATTATGCGACCTGAAATGGCTTTCCATTGTATGATCCTCTCATGAATTGACTAGATCTAAGTACTGAAGCATGTTTTTATCTCTGAATGTTATGATCTGGGTCTTTTTGAACTTCTGAAGAGCTGCAAAATTTTAGGTCAAAATTTGTAGATCTATACGTAGGTTGGTCTCTATAAAGTCGCATATACACGCAAGATCGCTTCTTCCAAGTCGTGTTCATAAAGTAAGGGTTTCTATTCATAAATGACTAATCAACCTGATCTGTGCTACTACTTCTCTACTGTCTGCCAATGATGTCCTCATGTTGGTCTGTGTTGAGTGATAATGTCTGAAGTAGAACTGATTGAATGATAAAGTTGAATTTGTTTACATGTTGATTGGTTGAAAAGATTATTGATGCTGCTAACTGTATGAGGCTTCTATAAGCTAACATAATATTTCAGAATATCTCTTGTCAACTTTGTGTCTAATTCAAAATTACAAGTTTTTTGTATATTAAGATCTATAAGCGAATTTCTCTACAGAAAAGCACGTATACACGCGGGTTTCCTTAAGTGAAGTAGCATATATATTTTAGCATTTGAATGATCATCGTTGCATTTGATTCTATGTGTCGATGCAGTATTCTGAGTTAATTTCTGTGTACTAGTTTTAGTGATCTGAGTGTTCTAGATGATTGTTTGAGTTTTGATTAAATCGACTGGGTTTTAGTGATTGGTTGATTCAGTTGTGTCAGAGATTGATGATTGTATTATAGTGTTAAGTTATAATTTAAGTGTTGATATTGGATCTAGTTTGAAAATTTATGAAACATGGTCCACAAATGTTGTTGAGAGTTGGAGCCTTCAGTGAGGAAGTCGAAGCTTCCTGCCAGTAGTAGATGGTGACTAGATCAGGGGGTTGGAGCTCCCTTCTAGTAAGAGTTGGAGAACGAGTGATGGTTGTAGCCTTCAGCAAGTGGGTGCCTACGTACTGGTATGAGTCTGCATCAATACAAGAATGTAAGAGTTTTTTGATATTAATAAGTTTTGAAGATCGAGACAACAACAATGGTGGTTTTCTCCCACATTAGGTTTCCACCTTAAATCTTGGTTTTCATGTGTGTTACTTATGTGATACATTATTTTGTTCTTACTGCACCTGTTTACTATTTAACAAATGCCTGATAAATCTCTTACATTCTGGTTCAAATTTAATAGATAAAGAATTAGTTCTTTTACAAGTTTACTGAGCATACACTATTTTATAACAGTTGCATATATACGCTAGTTGGGTTCAATCAAGTTGTGTATACATTTCAGAAAAGAAAATTATTAATTTATATTGTTAAAGAAGAACAATATAAAAAATACCTTCAAGCCTATGAACACCATTAGCAGATGCCTAAAATCAATAGAAGATCCTATAGATCCTAAATTCCATAGAGGGGTTTATTTGGTTCCTTGTTCTTGTGGAAAAACCTACATTGGTGAGATCGGTTGATCAATCTTAACCAGGATTCAGGAGCATGTTGCTGACACCAAGCATAACCGTTCCAAAACCTCAACTTTGGTTGAGCACTCTAGTAAAACAAATCATCACATTTGTATTGAAAACTCATGTGTTGTGGCCAAGATTGATCGTTATCACCATAGGAAATTTAGAGAATCTATCGAGGTAGAAAAGAACCCTAACAACCTTAACCACAATGATGGTTGGAAAATAAGTGATGATTAGATTCCCACTCTAACCTATGATTCCAACTTCTCCTAGCTACTCCTTGCCCTCTTATCGCTAAATCTGGCCTTTCAAGGTCTTCCATAGAGTATACCATACCTAAAATTCATTCAAATATCTTAATAATAAGCAATAATTAAAAAAAAAAGTTTTATTATTTCAATTTAATTTAATTTAGTTTAATTTTAAGTTTAACTAAAACTTTAGTTCAATTCAATCCCATTCAATTTTAATCTAAAAACTTTATAAATTAATTAATAATAATTAATAATGAAATTACTAAAGTTTATAGACAATATTACTTTGAATAAGTCACTCACAAAAAAATTGGATAGTAATTATTATTAATAAAATAAAATGTTAATCTTCAATTTAATTCTAAATATTTTAATCTTCATTCAAACATAAATTAAAAATTAAAAATTATATTTAATTTCAAAAATTAAATTCAATGTTAATTTCAACCTTAAAAAATAATAAAAATTAATTAATTTTGCAGAGAAATTAGTGGGTTTAGTTTGTAATCATTAATTAATATTAAGTATTAATGATCATTGCTTTAATCATTCATTGTAAAACTAAAAATAAATTTAAATAACCTAGTAATATAATTGTCAACAAATAACAAATAAAAACTCACTTATTAATAATTAATTTGTGAATTAACCTTTCTTTAAAACTCAGAAGATAGTAAAAATTAAAACTATAACTAAAAAACATTATCAACTTAAGAAATTAAAATTAAAACTAAATTAAATGATTATTATTAGATTCACTCTCTTCCCCACAGAATTTGTTGCTTGTCATTCATTCCCATCCAAATCCTCACATTTATTTATAAGCAATATTGAGTTTTGACTTATTTACTCATGGATCTATCCTGATGATGAATCATAGAGGATGGTTCAAAACGTCGATTCCAAAAATGAATGTGATGGCTCTGAAAGATAACGCCACACAAAATATATATTACAGAAGCCTCAAATCAATAATTTTCACCCTGTAAGGGAGGGAGGAATTACAAGAAGTTCTTACATTAGAACGATTCAGATCACTGATTGCAAGGAAGAAGTTAGATCTCACCTTTCTCAAACATTATAGAGACGACTCAGTTATTCCTTCATTTTCCTGCATCAAACACAACCTAAAAAACTCCATAAATAATGACATTTTCACTAAAGCTAGCCAGTCTCTTATCATTTCAGAAATCAATATAATCTGTGCTGAAATTAACCTATTAAGTAGGAAAACTCTCAAAATGCTCTTAAACTTATATAACCACATTGATCTAGCACTCTGGTCTAGAAAAGATGTCTGCTCAGCACTAAAATCCCTTAAAATTGAAGAACAAAAGTGCTTCAAGCAAGCTCTAAAATTTGAAAAACTAAATAAGAAATCAATAAGCTATCCCAACTCTATGACAACCTTTGGTGAACCTCAGTCTCACTCCAATAAATTATGCATAGATCTCCTTTCTAAATTCACTCATTTTGAATGAGCCTAGGCCTCCAACAAACACCCCTCACAACTCGTTGGAAGAAGAGCCCATCACTAAGGCATCCAATGTTATTCCTTCAATCAAATGTGTTACCAGAATTAGGGACGATATGGTGTCACAAGTTGAAAAAAATTATAAAAAGGTCGAGTTCTATAGTAGACAACACGTCTTTGAGGATTGGGATATAAACAACCTATTATAAGTATTTTGATGAAATAACTAATCCTCGAGCGATAGCTCTTGTAGCTGTTTCAGAATCTGTTAAGCAAAGCGACTACATAACTATCTCTCAAATGATTATAACTAATCCTCATGCGATATATGTTGTAGTTGTTTCAGAATTTGCCAAACAAAGCGAGTCCAACACCTACGATGATCCTGATGCCAAGAATAATGATAATACAATGTCACAAGTTGAAAAAAATACAAAAAGGTCAAATTTTGTAGTAGACAACACATCTTTGAGGACTGGGACAGCAACAACCTGTGATAAGGATTCTGATGAAATATCTAATCCTCGACCAATAACTATTGTAGTTGTTTCATAATCTACTAATCAAAGTGAATCCATAACTATTCCTCGAGTGATAACTGTTGTATCTATTTCAGAATCCACTAAACAAAGCAAGTCCAACATCTACGAGGATCCTGTTGCCAGAAATAATGATAATACAATGTCACAATATAATATGGGATAGATTACAAAAAGGTCGATGGCACATTCTGTAATGGACAATGTATCTTTAAGGATTAGGACATCCACATCGAATAACAACACCGACAATAGGGCTTATGGTGGAAGCATTAATGATGGTAGGGAATCACGCCAAGATCAGGTTGCATCTAAAGAAATTAAAACATTGACATCGAATGCTGAGAATCTTAGCAAGAATATCGCGAATCTCTCCAACATTGAGATTGACCAATTCACTCTAGGTCTCCTTTAAAGAGGCTTGAATTTTTCCATTTCCCCTCATACCATACCCAAAGGAGACATTCTATGCAACATTGAGTATGGGATCAAGTATTTACGAGATAACATTAAATAAATTGTGAGACAGGATTGCTCCATCACCCTTAGGAAAGCCCAACCACCTAGAAGAAACATTTCCAAACAAGAATATCTTGCTTTCAAGACCCTAAACCGAAACCCTAATATTTTGTTTTTGAAAGATGACAAATGTGGTGCGACTATTATAATGTAAAATAATGATTATGATGAGAATATGTTGGACCACTTGACCAATAGCGGCTTTTACATCAAATTAAAAAAGAATCCTATAAGAAAGATATCTAGGAATGT
Source organism: Pinus tabuliformis (assembly GCA_031772625.1). NCBI lineage: Eukaryota > Viridiplantae > Streptophyta > Pinopsida > Pinales > Pinaceae > Pinus > Pinus tabuliformis. Next base: position 197,043,939 of record CM062811.1, read on the forward strand.
TAATAACTTGATAAAATTAAGCAAAGAACACAGCATTGAAAATATTATTGAAACCAATCCCTACACCCCTAGGATTTATGAAGCCCCTAAAATACAAAAAGAAGGTATCCCCATAAGACCCATTGTCAACACCATTGGAGGTCCCACTTACCATCTAGTGAAATATATTGCTAAGAAACTCAAACCCATGGTTGGGAACACCAGTTCCTTTGTCAAAGATTCCAATCACTTCATCAATGAGACAAAGCAGATAAAGCTAAACCAACATGACATCTTGGTTAGTTTTGATGTAAAATCTCTCTATACTAACATTTCCATAGATGAAGCCATGGAAGTTTCCCATAAAATCACTGGTACCGACACAACCAAATTAGTTGAAATTTGTCTAAAATCAATCTTTTTCAGTTTTAAAGAGGATATATATGAACAAACTTGCGGTGTAGCTGTGGGATCACCTCTGTCTCCCATCATTGCTAATATATTTATGGAAGACTTTGAAGCTAAATAAATTTTGTCATCCCCATTAAAAATGAAAATTTGGAAAATATTTGTTGATGACATTTATATTATTTGGCCTCATGGAAAAGAAAAATTAGACATTTTGCTGAAGCACCTAAATAGTCAATATGATTCTATCAAGTTTACAATGGAGGTGGAAGAGGATGGTAGTCTGCCCTTTCTTGACATCTGTTAAGGGATACATTCCCCTAGGGTCTTGGGTTGATACCCTAGCAAATCAGAGGTTATTTACAAAGAGAAACACACATTCCATACAACCATGATGCTAGTATAAACAAATTACATGAAGAGGGGTGCACCTGGGGGTCCTTCATTTGAGAAGATCTAGTTAGGGTCCAAACCCTCTTGGAGTTCCTTTTAGTCCTTCAACCCGCAAAACAAACAATTCCAGAAAGTACAGTAGTATATTGACCAAGCATCATAAAGAAATCGTCTTCACAACATAAGGAAAGGTAGTTAGTTATACAATTAAAAACAACCATTCACATATGAATTATAACATTGACATCATGAACATGAAGAAGATTTATATCAGGAACAAGACAAGTGTTTCTTTTATTATAAATAACTAAAGTACAGAAATGAATGATTTCACCTGATTTGTCCTTTCGCAGGCTCCAATCATCTAGTCTCAAGCCTTCAACAAACTCCTTCGATGACTTACTCCATGATCTCTCAAGTAGTAGAAAGACATCATCACACAAGGAAACAAGGGTTTACTGTAAATGGGAGAAGTGCTAGAAGCACAAGGATCTTCAGACCTGGTCAGGGAAAATCTCAGAAGAGTGATCTTTCTCTCTATTCGCTCCTCCCCTAGGCCTTCCCATTGAAGCCTTTTTATACTTCTCCCAAAGTAGTTTTTTAGTTGGGAATTCGTTGGGAAGAGTTGGGCCATGGGCACTAATAGTTAATCAGCAGGTAAAACTCACGATCTCCGCCAAAAATTAACGAGTTTTAATTTTTTTAAGTGTTTTAAGACATATACGTGGGTTGGGTATACATATACCCGTGTACACATGCGTTTAGCTCAGGGCAATGTCGCGTATAGGGAGTAAAACATTGTTTTTTGAATATTTGGACCAGGTCTGGAAGGAGGGGTTTCCCTAGGCCATGAGTGTAGCATCAAAAACATAAAGAGTGAGGTTTGGAGCTATAACAGATGCCCCCTAACATATGAGGTTAGAAGGGGTACATGATGGTTGAAATGTATTAAGCAAGTTCATGGAAAGGAAATCTGCCAAAAACTGAGAAGGACTTCACCAGAGTTCAACCTGCCAAGCCACAACAAGAGATCAGAAAGAAAAACTGTTTGAGGTGGGCATACCCATGCTCAGAGAAAGTAAATCATGTCCAAATATCAAGTACAAGCGGATCCACTAAGTATACAAGTATAAAGAACTGGAAAATACATAATGGATCATTTGATCATGATCGAACAAGTACATGGCTGAATATCACATATAAGAATATCAATGATGTTGAAGAATGAACCGGATCACTGATATCAAATACTGATCACAAAAGGTACGAAATGGACATGATGGAGTAGGATGGTACTACATTGTAAACTCAGGTGCCAGCATATAGAATGTCGCCATGAATGACTGCAACATATAAGGTAGAGTGGTATCAAATAGCAGCAATAGGAACAACTGTCAAGTGACCCAATGAATGTTGATGCAACCTGAGCTCTTCACCGACCACCGTGGTACATTTCTACACCATGGGAATAAATGAACTGGAGTCGACCTTGTGAGAAATCATTTGATTACCGGTCATTGATGTATACCATTAAAAATGCGAGACTACTCACCGATAATGATAATGAGCGTTAAGGTACCCAGTACAATCTAACAAGTGTGAATAGATTAGCTGGAGTCGAACACCTGTAAGAATCTATCAATCAGGAGCAATGATGGTTTCCCACTATTGATAGCAAAGGATCTGCCACTAATGACTGCAAACCCCAAGGTAATACCAAATGGACTCTAGATCTTTGCCCCAGAGCAATGAGTCGTAGTCAATAGGGACAAATCCACTAGAAGGAAGGCATTAAGGCATCCTTCATCAATCTAGCATGAGTGTAACCCATAGGCCAACAATGTGGAAGGAATCAGACGAAAAATATGTAGTAACCCAACCAAAGCACGTTTCCAGCATACGCAAGATGTGGCTAGCACACGACAGAAACCCTTTGAACCAACCAATAATGAAAGTTGATACAGAGGAAAGGTATCCACCAATAGGGTAAAATGGAGACCAAGGTACTGCACAAATCCCAAAGTGTGATAATATAAGCTGATGTCGAACACAAGGGAAACCACTTAGTCAAAGATCCATGATACTGATTGATGCTGAGCACAACGTGACCTATCAATAATGAAAATAGGGCCAATTGCAGCTCTAGGCCTATCCTCAGAGCAAGATGTCGTTGTCAATAAGGACAAGACCCGCTAGTAAGAAGTCAATGGGGACCTTGTTAAACTGGCAGGAGTAAAGGACCAATATAGCTGATGTGATGATAGACATGATACTGACAACTAGGGATGGCCGGCTGAAAAATGAGTCAAGAGACACCGCTGAGAGGCCGACTCAGGCTAACTTCCCTTGAACAAAAGCACGACTCAATGTGACTATGTGGCATCATATGATGACTCTGTATAAGTTCGTCATGCAGGAGGCATGAACGAACCCTCCATATAATTGGAAGAGATAACCAATTGGGGGAGAACTGACTCAATAACAAGGTTAAGGCGTGCCTAGGTCAAACTAAATCCCACCCAAATGGAGGAGACTTTGCTTTGAGTGCTTTGTTCAAGGGCGACACGACTGACTCTAGCTACCAACAATAAGTGGAAATATTGTCCCGTTCCCGCTCTTTTTTGGAATATATAATTTTCTGTCTTTTTCTTTAAGCTGGAAAAAGCATAAAAGAATGCTATAGTACAGTGGAAAGAACGAGTGTCGGTGAAACAAATGATCTAGTTCCTGGAATTGGAACGTTCCTATGCTCAATGCAGGGAGGTGAAAACTGGTCAAAGACACTCAAAGGTGTGTTCCTTCCACGGGTTAAGGTGTGTTAAGTTGTAGAAGGCAAGGTCATGCAAGTTTGATTTTGCAGTAGTCATGGTCAAAATTTGGCTTAAACATGAGTCCAAGTGAAGCTGGCTTAAGGCCAAAAGGGTGCAAATGGTCAAAATGCAATGCAGTAGTACAACTCAACACAAAGGAGCCTATAGGGTATAAGGACAGAACGAAGCGAAGAAGCAAAGAAGAATGAGTCTTCATTGCATAAGTCATGGCGGGACTACAAAGTACTCTCGAGCCTACTCAGATCGGAGCAGCATGGGCAACAAATGTCAGTGAGGTGATAACTACGATGCCCATGAAAAGGATGGCTCTACCATCATGTGATGATTAAAAAATCGGCGAGTGAAAGTGGTTTTCGAACCATAACATGATGGGATTGACCATATGGCAAGTGTATTGACAAATGGAGGCTAGCGTGCATAATGCAACAGAAAAATGGCTTCCCTAACCTATATGCCAGTGAGAAAATGATACCTACCATGACGGGTCAGCAGTCATGGAACCGACTCGAAACTATCGAAAAATGTCCAAAGTGTCCTGAAAATCAGACCGTTCTCGATGTTCCAAGCTCCTAAGTTGAAAGTTACATGAGACCAGACAAAATCAAGTTTTGAAAAATTAAATTTGCATTTTCAAAGCCTATAAAATAGTTTTTGGACTCACTATTTTCACCATTTGAGTTTGAGAGTAGAGGAGTGGAGCAAAAGGAGCAAACTTTTCCATACGCCAAATTCAACCGTTCGGATCCTTCCAAAATCACCAGGTAACCTTTATACTTGTCTTGCATTCAATTGTGACTAGTTTTAGAATTTTTAATTTAAGTTTTACCGTTGATTTTTTTTGTCAAAAATTTCACCGCGGCATATACGCGAGTTGGACATATGAAACTCGCGTACACATAGGCCCTACACAGGACTATGTGTAAATGGACCCACGTATACATCGTGAACATTTCAAACAAAAAAACTAACGGTCTAACATCATTTTTTCTTCAGGATGCCAGTCACTTAGCAAGAAAGAGAGCATACCTCAGTGGATGACGAGGTTATGAATGATCCCAATGCTTTGGATGCCTTACAGGGATGTGGTTTGCTAAAATTCTTCAAAATGCCAAATATGAAAGCAAACACACGCCTACTTGAGATGCTCATTCACTACTGGAGCATCGAGGATGTTTCATTTATGATTGACCAGATTCCACTCAGGATAGAAGTGGAAGACATTTATTTCATCACAGGCCTTTCCCGGAGGGGAGAGTTAGTACACTCCAGGGGCAGGACATGAGGCAGTCTCTCGATCGAGGACTACGTACATATATATTGCCCGGAACATCCAGAGAAGATTGGAAGTCAAATTACAATCAAACATATGGAGAGTCTATTGTTGAGGATAATATTGTTAACTATAGCTAGAGTGGACGGATCAACTTCTCTGCACCAGGCATCACGGTCAGCCATGAGCTTGGCGGTAGATTGTCTCACCATTGTATTTGACTGGTGTACTCCCCTTCTGGCTAGCCTTAAAAGCCAGCTTACTTCCATCAAGAGAGGGCAGACCAAAAACTTCGGATATGGGACTATTTTGTGTTCTTTCATTTTTAAGAGGGTCCCTGCACTTCGACCTAGAGTACCGGTTTCAATCAGCACCCCACAAGATCCACGAATGGGCAGGTGGGGTGACTTGATGAAACATCTAGGAGGTGGGGACGTCCCACAGACTTCATTTTACGATGACTTCTTCTCCTGGTGGAAGCAATAGATCATCACCGTAGATGACTAACCTTATGCTGGGTTGGATTTCCGAGGAGATCTCGATCTAGTATTACTACCGACCACAGCATGGGGCGACATTGGTAAGTTTTTTTTGATTTTTTGATTTTTTATATTTTTTAGTTTTTTTGTCAAATATAATAATTAATTTTGATAAATGTTTTTGAGATGATTCAAATGATTAACATGATGATCATGTTCCAGATATTGGGCCAGTGTGACCAGATGAGTTCCCACGGCATAGACATCGTGGCCGAGGGGCCGAAGAGGCAGCTGCAGACATAGAGCGACTGCTACACATAGTTCAACAACATTTGGTGAGACTCACTCACGGAGTACTGATGGCGGCCGTAGAGGATCTTCCTGTAGATATGCAGCGTCATGCAGTTGGCATGCCACGTGACTGGGTTCACACTCTTAGGCATGTGGGCAATGCAGTAGTTGCCTACTTAGCCGCCCATCCTGAGCTGGGGCATTAGATGTACTGGACATGATTATGGGAAATTGAGTCCCAATTTTTGTATATTATTTTGGACACACTTATGTACACTCGAGATGTTTTATGATATATCTATATATATATATATATATATATATATATATATATAGTTCGAATTTTTGATGCTTGATTTTATTCTGTTGAATGATTGATGTGCCAGTCTAATGCTTGATTAGTGATAGAATTAGCTAACCAATTATGAGATCTTGGAATGTGAAAATAATTAATGTACGTAAATTATCTTTGCAACAACCTCACCCTTAAATACTGGCGATATAAACATGGATCCCTTACCCGATAAATGTTATTCAATTGTGACACTATCAATTGTGAATCAAGATAGACTACCAACGAATTAATTTCATAAGAAATAGCTTCGGATAGTAAATTAATGATGGCAGTATACTCAGCCATATTATTTGAAGTGGAACCAATGCATACTCCCCTTGACACTATCAATTGACGAGTTGGATAGTAGAGTACCCAAGTTGTGGAACCGAGATTCCGAGTGTGTTGACTAGCACCATCGGCGAATCCAAAATAGACCAAGTCATCCATCAACACCTGCCACAGGAGACTAAAAAGTGTTGATATCAAAAACTCTCGATGAGATATATACAAATATACAAAATGTACAAAGAATCCATTGCCTAGCTGCTACTTAAGCAAAGTACTTCTTGAGGTAGAGCCCATTTTGGGGCTCCGCCAACTTGTTTCCCTCAAAATTGATTAACTCATATGACCCTTTTTCTAAAACTCATTTAATTATGAAGGGACCGTACCACATAGGCTTGAACTTTCCTGCCCCCATGGTGCCCTTATCTTGGTCATAGACCAAGACAAGGTCGCCTTCAGAAAAGACTCGAGGACAGACAGCTTTATTATACTGCGTTTTAACCATTTTTTTATGAGCCTCATTGATTGTGGCGGCATCTCAACGCTGCTCATCGAGATGTTCCAAATGAAGGAGGCTCTCTTCGAGACTAGAAGTCTCTGGAAGGAGCTCAACAACTAACTTAAGAGATGGAATTTCACATTCAACAGGAAGGATAGATTCCATCCCATAAACTAACTGAAAAGGTGTAAAACCAGTAGCAGTCTTTACAGAGGTTCAGTATGCCCACAGAGCCAAATACAACATAATATGCCAACTGGATCGATTTTTGTCATTTTTCCTTTGCAGGATCCTCTTAAGAGTTTTGTTGACTGCCTGGACCTATCCATTGGGCTCAGGATAATAAGGAGATGAATGTTCCTGTCGGAAACCCAATTTGAGAGTCAATTATGACATTAGTTGATTTTGGAAATGACTGCCATGGTCAGTGACAATCTCTCTCGGGATACCGAATCTTGAGATAATCTGATTAAAAAGGAACAATGTTGTCGTTTCACTATCGTTTTTATAAGTGGGCATGGCCTCAGCCCACTTCGTAAAGTAGTCTACAATCACGATAATGTACTTGTGATTCACCGCTAAAGGCAGATTACAAGTTGTAAAATAAATACCCCACTTAGTAAAAGGACCGACAGTGATAATGGGAAAAAGAGGAGCTGGATGTGTGCGCATCTTCCGAGTATAGATTTGATATGGGTCGCAGCGTTTGATTGCTTCAACACAATCTTTGAAGAGAAAAGGCAAAAAATAGATGGCACGTAAGATACGCTGGGCTGTAGCAAGCCTTGAAAGATGACTACCACAAGCTCCACTGTGGCAGTCATTGAGCACTGACTCTGATTCTTCTAGGGTTAAACAATGCCGAAGGATTGAATCAACCCCTCAACAGTATTATGTATCACTGATGATAACATAATTCTTGGCCAGATGACGTAATTTCCGGCCTTCATCCTTAGAGAAAGCAGAGGGAAACTTCGAAGTCTGGAGATAGACAATGGTATCTCTGTACCAAGGGTCGAGTGAAGAGATGAGGAATAAATGTTTGTCGGGAAAACTTTCCTCATAAATAGTATCCTCTCCACAAGGCATCTCGAAGATTAACTCAGCAAAAACCATGGATTTCTTAGACTTGGCGGACAAGAACTCGAGATCAAATTCTTGTAAAATGACTATCCATCGAATATATTTTCCCCCAATCAATCGTCTATTGAGGACAAATTGAAATGGATTGAACACCGCTAAGACAAAAAAATTTCGTAGCAAGATATAATGATAGAGCCACTAGACAACATAGATAGCTACCAAAGCCAACTTCTCAACCAGAGAATAGCGAAGTTCAGGACTTATCAAGCCTCGGCTCAAATAATAAACCACATGCTCTGTGAGAGCATCATCTTCCTAAATGAGAACCATACCAATGGTTGATTCTGCTGCAGTGAGATATAAAAGGAAGTCCCTACCATAATCCAGTGGACTCAAAAGCGGGGCAAAGACCAATGCCTTTTTCAAAGCATCGAATGACCGCTACGCAAAGTAATCCCACACGAATGGAACTCCTTTGTGTAGCAAATGCGTAAACCCTTTAGTGATCTCGACATAATTTTCTATAAACCGTCTTAAGAAATTAGCCTTCCCTTGAAGGCTTTGAAGTTGCCGAATTGAGGACGGGGGAGGCAACTAAATTATTGCCTCAACCTTGAAGGGATTGATCCAAATCCCTTCATTTGACAGGATGAACCCTAATAGCCAACCAGATGTAACTGAGAAAATGCACTTATTGGGATTCAATCAGATCTTATAAAAATGACATCGCTCAAAAACCAATCGAAGATGACTAGGATGATCAGTTCTCTTTCGAGAACGAGAAGCTAGATCATCCAAGTATGCTTCGATGATATGTTTAATTTCATGGAAAGCATATGACATGGCCCGCTGGAAAGTAGCTCCAGCATTTTTAAGACCAAAAGGCATCTTTCTGTATGTGAAGGTACCCAGGGACATATAAAAGTTGTCTTATGTTGATCTTCAGGACGGATAGAGATTTGATTATAACCGGAAAAACCATCCATGAAGGAAAAAATCTCATTACCAGCACACTTGTCAATAATCTGATCAATGAATGGCGTGTGGTAATTATCTTTCGAACAAGCCTTGTTTAGGTCTCTAAAGTCGATGCATACTCAGATTGTTCCTTGCTTTTTATCCATAGGGACTGGATTAGAAACCCAATCGGTAAGAGGAACAAGGTATATAAAACCCGCCTTGAGCAGCTTCTCTACTTCAACTTTAATGGTTGTTTCTTTCCTAGGATTAACCGGTTGAAACCTTTGACGAACCAGCTTGGCATTTTCATACGTCTTGATCTCATGTTGTACTATGGATGGATCAATGCCAGGAATTTCTTCATAAGACCAAGCGAATACATCTCGAAATTCTTTAAATAGGTCGGTGTAAATTTGAATTTCCTCAAGGGAACACTTGGTTTCGATGAAGAGATTCTCAATCACGTTAGGGTTCCTAGAGATGTTTATAGATATCATTTTTGAAATCACCGACATATTATCTTCGGCACGAAAGTGTGCTGGAGCCAAAGGATTTGATACCATACAAACATCACTAGTAAAGAGCTTGGAGAACCTAGATTCTACTTCCTGCAATGGAGGAGGAAAATATGAACGATGGTGTAAGTCTTCCCAAGGTCAATCTACACCCGTCATTACTTCTACGATTGCTTCTTCAAAAGGTAAAACTGTATCTAAGTAGTCTAAGGCAGAGGTAGAATCAAGGATCTAGGCCGGGGCCACATCACCATCTAGCTCCTCCTTAGAAAAAGGAGTAGAGTGGTCGTCTACAAAGTTAACAATAGACTGGTATCTAAGCTCAACTACAGACATAGGGAATGCCATTCCATTAACTTGTCCTTCAGCTAATGTGGTCGTAGGTGAAGGCAAGGTCCAAGGGTCTGAAAAATAATGAGTTCAGAAGAACTCTTTTCGAGGAGACTCCTTAGATGATGAAACGACATTGATTCTAGTGATAGGAGAGGGAAGATCAAAGGTACCCATCAATGAAGAATACATCCCAACTCCTAGATTCTTAGTAGGCAGATGAGGGTTATCCACTAAAGGAACAGTAGAGTTAGAAGTTGCTTGAGGATTGACAGGACAATAATCCAATTGATCAAGCTTAATGATTCTCCCTTCATGAGGAAAGCAAATGACACGAAACAGAGTCAAAACAACAACGTCCATTTCGTATGCCCAGTTCATTCCTAAGAGGAGATTGTAGTCTAGGTTAGCATCAATGACTTCTACTTCAATATTAACAACCTTCCCCCCAACACATATGGGAATGGCTAGGATAATCCCATGTGGCCTATGAGAATGTCCATCAAATGCAGTCGGGAGGGTAGGTGAAGGAACAATGGAAGGCAATCCAATAGTCTTCCAGCATGACATCAAAATGATGCACGTGGAAGCTCCTTCATCAATAACGGTACAAAAAATGTTAATTTTCTGGTATGTAGACTTTATTTGGAAATCCATATGATGAAAGAGTCTCTTTTTGACATTTAACATGTTTAAAGTGAGCACTAAAGGGTTAGTTGGATCAACTGCCCTAATCGCCAAAAGTAAAGCACTTCATTGAGCTAGACACGACTAGAGAACCTCTAAAGTGGACATGGCGCATGGAATCTGAGCCAGATACTCAACAATGGAGTAATTCTGGGTGGCCCTAGCATTAGGATTAATAGTCACGCATTTAGCAGAACCTTTCGGGATCTGTGGTATAGTTTCGACAGGGGGTCGCTCAATATGAAGGTCGGTATTTCCGAGAGCAGTTTTGTCCTTGGAAGTTTCAGCTTCAATGTAATCACACAACCGAGTGGCCACATGGACATTAGAACCCATCTTGAAAACATTTGATGATTTTTCCCCTTCCTGGTTGCCCCCTGCGGAGGTACCAGGGTTTGAATTCACGCCAGCAAGAAGTTGCTGCCCTTGGGGAAAAGGGTTGGCTAACACAGCTTGAGAGGTAGAAGTGCCTTGCTGCCCTAACAAGGGCTGAGCATCTTGAATCTTTGGGCAAAGATGAATTAAATGGTCTCCATTGCATAACTTGCATGGAAACTTGGCTTTCTTTTTAGACTCATTTCTACCACCACCAGTATTATTGCCGAATTTATTTGTTTCAGTCTTCTCATCTTGACTCTTTTTTTGAACTCATCCTTTCTTCTTCCCATTGGAATTTTGATTTCCTTTGGGGTTGGAAGATTGGATGGCATTAACTGAAGAGGGTTGGGAAGACGAAGGGTTAGACGATGTGACCTGGTTGTTAGAAGCAGTTTGTAAAGACAACTTCTGCAATTGGCTCAATAGGTTCACTGCATTTGTGTCTACCAACCCAACAATACCATCCGCGTGGGGACCTGGCTTTGACTTGGCTATATCAACCTTAGTCCCGGAAGCATTAGGCAAGATTTTTTGTAGAATCCCATACTGAGAATAAATCAACTCTAATTGCTAGGCCCTAAAAATAGCTTGCCCCTCAGAATAGATTGTGAACAAGGAGACATCCTTAGAGATTTCAGGTTGTAAAGATTTCAAAAACTATTCGAGATGGTATTCTGGAGGAATCTCTGCTTTAATGAGCCTCTTTCTCCGTCTCCATTCCTGAATGTGATCAGAAATGTGAGTTGTTGTATCCTGATAGAAATTGGCCAGAAGTTCAGTTCTGGCATCATAACAGACGGGCAACTGGAAATGATTTAAGAAAATATTAGCTAAGTCGATGAAAGATGTAAAGCTGCCTCCTCGAAACTCTAAATACCACTTGGCTGCATTACCAGTGAAGGTGCGTTGAAAAAATCTCAACCTAATCGAGTCATAAATAAGGGAGTTTGATGAGCACCACAGATGGAACGTGGTTACGTGGTCGCCCCGGTCTTCACCACCCATTCGCTTGAACTTTGGAATGTCCGAAGGGAGTTTGGTTGGGACTGGAGGCCAGGCCGGATTGTATTTGATTGGATTGTTTGTTAATTTCGTGAGATCTGGCAAATTCAATGTTGCTAGAAAAGGAAGCCTAGGAGGACCTTGGGGATTCCACCCAAACTAGGCAGAGTTCCCAAAGTTCTGAAAAGATTGGCCTCGATTTTGGAAGGCACCAGGTTTCCTGAAGTAACCTCCAGAACCAGCTGAACCAAAAGGCAAACCTTGTGATCCAATGAAACTCGGAGTTTGACCAACTCTGGTCGAAAAACCTCCATAACCGGCGAAGATCCCTCCTAAAAGATTATAAGGAGTCGATAACCCCTGATAAGGATTCCACGCAGAAGCTAAGGGAGGAATACTTCGAAACGAACTAACTGTGGAGCACGGCATATTCCCTTGTTGGCCGAAAAACGGATTCCCAGTTCCTATGCCACTAATCATAGGGTTAGTCCAACCTTGAAAGGGATTATTGCTTTGTCCTATGGCGGAAAAAGGCATAGATCCTATCGTCAGGTTGGAATGTGGTATATGACCACTCCCAAAAGGAAAACCCTGAAATGAAGCCAATCCACCCATCATGGATGTGGAGGCACTAAATGGAACTGACAAAATACCCTGTGAATGGGTGCCAAACGGAAAGAATCCAGTACTAAAAGCATTGGCTTGGGAATTTCCATTTGTAGAAGGAATGGTGGTAGACCCAACCAAAGATTTGCTAGCAAAAGACCCAAATAAATATGCAGAAGGGATGGAGATAGTTCCTCCCCCTTGTACAGATGTTGGAGTCAGCATAGTTGTATCACTTGAGGTAGAAGCCATGCTTCCAGTAGTAGCCATCAATGGTAAGTGCGTAATATGACCTAGACTTGACAGCCTATGTGTTGGATACCCAACGTATTGTAATACTTCTGGATATCTAGAAGGTAAGGGAGAATTCAGAGCCACTAACGACTCTTAAAATTCTTCTACTTCTATGTTATCTTTCGATTGAAAGAGAACTCGAGAAAGAATTGTAGTGTTCCTCTCTTGTTCCACGGAAGTACTAGGCCTGTTTTGAACACTAATTTCCCTGTGAGAAGGATCAATCCTCAATGTGTCAGCTGCCACGGGATGAAACCCATCGGCAGTATTACCTCTGTGCCTTCTAGGAGAAGGCTCTAAACTTGGTGGTGAAAGACCACAAAATTTTCGAGACCGTCTAGGTGATCGTTCAACCACTTTGAATTTTTTATTAAGTTCTAGTTAAAGACTCAAGAGAAAATGAAAGCTATGCCAAGTAAGAGCATAGAGCACACACTAAAAAGTCCCTAAAAGATATCAGCCAGTCAAACAACCTTCGAGTATTTCCACTCTGGGTGATGAGCACCGGACACCAAAATACAATAAGGTGAAATAAGGGGCCTTCCAACGATAGTTTGGGATAATGATGGCCCAATCCTACCAGTGAAGGTAACAGAGGAAGTTATGCTGACCTCCTAACAACAACCTACGCCGGTGCAAGCCCCCAAGCTTTGCAAGGGTGCCCTCCGGTAGTACTATTGAGAGTGATACAACGTCAACCTCAAGTGCCACGAGATTCCCCTCCGCAGGCACCTATGTAGATCCCTAGGAGTAGCAACTAAGGTTACAAACTCATATCAGAAGCCAAGTAGAACAGTCTTGAGGTTAGATCCGACAAGTAGGAGAGGGGGCATCTCTCTTCCTTATCTTCAAAAACACTCATGCTTAACTCCCATATCCATAGCTTTCTTGGTCTCCCTAACACTATCGGATTTTCACTCACTATTCAGACTCCTAGGTTTGACAGTTTAAATGGCCTTGGAGAGTTTTCTCTCCACTCGCCTAATCCAAGGCCCTAAAATATCCTAAAACTTGTTGGTGTGTCTAACATGATAATTATGAAAAGCTCTAGTATATTTTAATTAGCGCTTGTTTTTAAATGGGCTATTCTTAAGTCAAGGGATAAGCGGAAATGAAACTTGTGGTGTTTTGACGCAAAAGAAATTAATGAAAACCAAACTATATGCAAATGCACTCGTTTTTTTCTTCGATGAAAGAAATTTCTACTAGGTTCAGAGGAACTTCAAAGAAAGCAACACATTTTTCTTTTCTTTTCTTTTACTCAAGCTTCACACTCACAAAAGTTAACAAAACTATGGATGTCATAAAAAGATGTGCAAATTTATCCAAATGCAATGCGTACATGCTGATGCAAGACTTAAGACTACTCTAAATCAAGAAATGCAAGTAACTTGTTTATCGATATGATTTGCCATTTAAAATGTTTAGATGGAATATGAGTTGCTAATGCTCATTTTCATCTCTACACTAAAAGCAAGTTTCAAGACAAACAAAAATGCACTTTCATTCACTAAAAGAAACTAAATCAAAACTAAGTTCAAGAAAGAAAAACCAAGTTTTCAAGAAGTTTTCTTCAAAAGCGAAAACAAAAACGTCTTTTCAAAAGTGCTCTCAACAACACTGAAACTTTATGATTGAAAAATTAGAAACAAAACACTTTGCAAGCTGACAACACAAAATGGATGAAAACTCCACAGAAAAAATGTGTTTCAAGATGCTCTTAACAATCAAAAGTAGCAATAAGAGCTTGGAAACAAAGACCAAAAGATCAAAAAGACATTTTTCAAGAAAGTGTCAATCAACAACTTTTAGAAAAAAAGAAGATGGTCACAAAAATGTAGTTTTGACAAGCAAACAAAAAGGTCACCAAAACAAGATTTGACACAAAGATTGAGATTAATCTTCCTTCCATGAGGAATTAGAGCAGCCAAGATTCCTAGCAGGAAATATTGCGTGCTTAAAAAAAACGATGACACTTGCAAAAACAAATAAGACCAACACTTTTCACAATCAGAGAGAATTTGAAATCAGATACTTGCTGTAAAACTAAAGACTGACACAGAAAAGTAACTGTTCAGGACTGAATTAGACTAGTAGACAGACCTTCAGAAACAAAAAGATTTGAAAAATCTTGAAAATTACAAGATATACGCGACTGTGTTAGTGCACAGCTGCGTGTATACGCGACTCAGCCTAAGGAAACATGCGTATACATAGGTTTACTTAAGGAAACATGCGTATATACACTTATGTAAACTAGAAAAACAATGTATATAAAAGATTTCAAGGAAAAACAAAAAAAATAGTCTGAAGAAACTGATCAAACTTACAATTCAAGTTCCTACAAGAACAGACTACACAGTAACAGCAAGCAAACAGATAGCTAAGCCCTGATTGGCTTGAATAAACCCAAACTAGGAACAACAATACTGTTGTCCCCAGTGGAGTCGCCAATTCTGTTAAGGGATAAATTCCCCTAGGGTCTTGGGTTGATACCCTAGCAGATCAAAGGTCATTTACAAAGAGAAACACACATTCCATACAACCATGATGCTAGAATAAACAAATTAAACAAAGAGGGGTGCACCTGGGGGTCCTTCATTTGAGAAGATCCAGTTAGGGTCCAAACCCTCTTGGAGTTCCTTTTAGTCCTTCAACCTACAAAACAAACAATTCCAAAAAGTACAACAGTATATTAACCAAGCATCATAAAGAAATCATCTTCATAACATAAGGAAAGGTTGTTAGTTATACAATTAAAAGAAACATTTCACATATGAATTATAACATTGACATCATGAACATGAAGAAGATTTATATTAGGAACAAGACAAGTGTTTCTTTTATTATAAATAACTAAAGTACAGAAAGGAATGATTTCACCTAATTCGTCCTTTCACAGGCTCCAAGAGGAACCGTCCTTCGGATTCGTCCAGTCTCAAGCCTTCAACAAACTCCTTCCATGACTTACTCCATGATTTCTCAAGTAGTAGAAAGACATCATCACACAAGGAAACAAGGGTTTCCTGTAAATGGGGGAGGTGCTGGAAGCACAAGGATCTTCAAACCTGGTCAGGGAAAATCTCAATAGTGTGATCTTTCTCTCTATTCTCTCCTCCCCTAGGCCTTCCCGTTGAAGCCTTTTTATACTTCCCCCAGAGTAGTTTTTTAGTTGGGAATTCGTTGGGAACAGTTGGGCCACGAGCACTAATAGGTAATCAGTGGGTAAAACCCGCGATCTCCACCTGAAATTAAGGAGTTTTAATTTCTTTTTAAGTGTTTTAAGACATATACGCGGTTTGGGTATACACAGACCCATGTACACATGCATTTAGCTCAGGGCAATGTTGCATATAGGGAGTAAAACACTGTTTTTTGAATATTTGGACTAGGTCTAGAAGGAGGGGTTACCCTAGGCCATGAGTGCAGCATCACAAACATCAAGAGTGAGGTTTGGAGCTATAAATACATCCTAATCAAGAGAAACCAGGATGGCTCTATATCTCACCTAGTCTATCGTAAGAAAACCCACACAGAACATTATCTTCATGTCAACTCTCATGTTCTCAACACTTTAGCAACCAGGTCTCTTTTCATTTCAAATCACAATCATTTTGAACAAGAGAAGAACCATCTCATGAATGTTTTTGAAAATAATGGATATAGTAGACACCAAGGAATCAAAGCTTTCAAGAAGGCAGAGAATCCTAAAAATAGACAACCAAGGGATGATTACACTAGTAAGGTCCACCTGCCCTACATATTCGGCACCACTCATAAAATTGCCTATATCTTAAATAAGAACAATATAAAAACCACCTTGAAGCCTATCAACACTGTTAGCAGATGCCTGAAATTTGTAAAATATATAATAGATCCTAAATGCGACAAAGGGGTTTATTTGGTTCCATGTTCTTCTGGAAAAACCTACATTGGTGAGGCCGGTCGATCAATCTTAATCATGATTCAAGAGCATGCCGCTAACATTAAGCATAACCGTTCCAAAACCTCAGCTTTGGCCAAGCACTCCAGTAAAACCAGTCATCATATTTGTATTGAAAACTTGTGTTGTGGCCAAGATTGATCATTATAACCATAGGAAATTTAGAGAAGCTATCGAGATAGGAAAGCACCCTAACAATCTTAACCGTGATGATGGTTGGAAAATAAGTGATAACTGGATTCCCACTCTAACCTCTGCTTCCACTTTCTCCTAGCTGCTCCCTTCCCTCTTATCTCTAAACCTTGCCTTTCAAGATCTTCCCGGGATTATACCATCCCTAAAATTCCTTCAAATGTCTTTATATATATATATATATATATATATATATATATATATATATATATATATATATTTAATTTAATTTTAAGTTTAACTAAGATCAATTCAATCACATTCAATTTTCAGCTTAAAACTTTATAAATTAATTAATAATAATTAATAATGAAATTACTAAAGTTTATAGACAACATTACTTTGAATAAATCACTGACCAAAAAATTGGATAGTAATTATTATTAAAAAATACAATTTTAATCCTCAATTTAGTTCCAAATATCTTAATCTTCATTCAAACAAAAATTAAAAGTTAAAATTTATTATTAATTTCAAAAATTAAATTCAATTG
Source organism: Pinus tabuliformis (assembly GCA_031772625.1). Taxonomy (NCBI): domain Eukaryota; kingdom Viridiplantae; phylum Streptophyta; class Pinopsida; order Pinales; family Pinaceae; genus Pinus; species Pinus tabuliformis. Next base: position 197,061,194 of record CM062811.1, read on the forward strand.
TGTTAATTTCAACCTTAAAAATAATAAAAATTAATTAATTTTGTAGAGAAATTAGAAGGCTTAGTTTGTAGTCATTAATTAGTATTAAGTATTAATGATCATTGCTTTAATCATTTATTGTAAAACTAAAAAACAATTTAAATATCTTAGTAAATATAATTGTCAACAAATAAAAATTCACTTATTAATAATTAATTTGTGAATTAAAATTTCTTTAAAAGTCAAATCTAGATAGTAAAAATTAAAACTATAACTAAAAAACATTATCAAATTGAGAAATAAAAACTAAAACTAAATTAAATCATTATCATTCGATTCACTCTCCTTCCCTCAAAACCTGTTGGCTTCCATTCATTCCCACCCAAACCCTCACGTTTATTTATAAATGCTATTGAGTTCTAACTTATTCGCTCAGGGATCTATCCTCATGATGAACCACAGATGATCATTCGAAACATCGATTCGAAAAGTATGAATGCGATAACTCTAGAAGATAACTCCACACAAAATATAGATCGCAGAAGCCTCAAATCGATAAGAAAATTATTATTGTAAGTTTTTAAAATATTGATTCACCCCACGCGCGCCCCCCCCCCCCCCCCCCACCACCATTATTTTTCCCAACATAAGTGTGAAATGGTATGAAAGAATAGATAGAGATTCAAAACTAAACTGACAAAAGCTAAAACTAGCAAAAGATGTGAACGGATCCTCAGAAACCATTTTATTATTGAGACCTCTATTTTCTTCAATTTCCCTCTCATACAACCCTATGACCTTTCATCTCCCTTTTCTCCTTTTTTCCTTTATTTTCATAAATAAAATCACAATTAATGCTCTTTGCCTTTCCAAAGCCTTTGCCAATTTCCTTAGCCATAATAAACAACAAGTGATGTCCACTAGGATGTATTGCCCAACATTCAACTTGGACTACATGTCCCATGATATTGGTCTTAGCTTTTCCTTTATTAACTTTGTTACATGAAATTTTAACCCAAGTTTGCTACAGACTCCCCCCCTTAGGGGAACAACATCCTCGGTGTTCCATGACACCTATGACTAGCAAGACTACTGAAAACCAAAATAGACTTCCCCTTAGCTCAATGCAATATTTACAATAAAAACCTGCTGAAAAGAAAAACCAACATGACAACCATACTGCTTATTAGAGCTTTATAGCACAACTCATTGCGTATTTACAATAGAAACCATACATACATATGTATATACCAAAAATACTTTGCCTCAATTGGAAATTAATGAAGGATACATAACTTGCATCTGATCAACCATCTACCATGTAGCTTCTTGGGGGCCAAAGTGCTTCCACTACACTTTAACTTGTTCTATTGCTTTGTTCAGAGCATCAATTATTTCCACTGCAATATGCACTGAGGTTCCGGTTGGAATTATCCTTGTGGCTCCACTTGTAATACAGATCAGTCAATCACATGATCAACATCCTTCACATATATTTTAAGAAATGAAACATGGAAAACATCATGAAATTTCACTATCATTGATAATGCAAGTCTGAAGGCTACTGGTCCAATCCTCTCAATGATCTCGAAAGGCCCACAATACCGAGGTGCCAACTTAGCACATGATCCAATCCTCAAGGTTCTCATATTGGGATCCATGCACAAGAACACATGCTCCCCAACCTAAAACTCCTTAAATGCCCTGTGTTAATCTGCATAAATCTTCTTCTTGTCATATGCTTCCTTTATATTCTTCTTGATAACCTACATTTCTGATTCAATCTCTGCCAACATGTCTGGTCCTATTAGTACCCTATTCAGTAGATCACTCCATTTGATGGGAGTATTAAAAATCCTCCCATAAAGTGCCTCAAACAGACTCATCCTCAATGATTTCTGATACCCATTATTGTAAGAAAACTCAACTAGTGGAAGATACTCCTCCCACTTCCTCTTTTGGTGCATAACATACATTATCAACATTTCCTTCAGAATCTAATTAACCCTCTTTGTCTTTCCATCTGTTTGCAGATGATAAGATGTACTAAAGGCCAAATTCGTACCCAAACCTGCAAATATTTCCTTCCAAAATCTAGAAATGAACTTGACATCTCTATCAGATACAATCTTCTTAGGAATACCATGAAATCTCACTCTCTCCTTGATGAAGACTTGAGCTACCTCACTAGCTGAATTAGTAGACTTAACTGGAATAAAGTTAGTTATCTTGGTCAACCTATCAACTGTTGGGTGTGGAGTCTGATTATCTTCTTTATATAGAGGTATCACAACATCGGATGCTAGTTCATAATGTGGTGGCAACACTGCCCGTAATATTTTCACTGCAAGGGGGGTTCACAGGAGGGGGCTGGATGCGATCATTGGGATCCCCCCCTCGTGAAGGATTGAGGGCAGCGACCCGAAGCTAAAAATTGTTGGGTTGTGTTATATTCTTTCCACGTAGTTAATAGGGGGTTTGAAGGGCACCCGTAACACCACTTTATGGGGTCCGGGGCAGCGCCCCGGAAAATTTTGGTTTTGGACCATATGTTAGGTTGGGCGGACCCACCTATGGTTTTGTGCATGATTTTTGCACATGTTTTTTGGACGCGATGGTTTTCGGTCCATGGTATTGGATGCTTCGGCATGTATAAATATGTATTGTAAAATTGAAAGGAACATAATGAAAAATCAAGCTGGTAGTCCCGATTTTGGGATCCAGGGAAAAATCTCTGTTCATATGTGTTTTATGGGTTATGCTCTCGCATTGTTTATTTTCTTTGTTTAAGAATTCATATGCAGGTAATTTCTGTACAGGGTTAAAACCTACATTTGGTATCGGAGCTGTTTTGGCTTCAAGGGGACACCTTTGTTGCTGAGGGGTTTCGCTCAGGCCTGTGGTAGACCCTGTTCAGTGGGAGATCTGCGAGATCGATTTTGGTGGTGAAAGAAGATGGCGAGCAGTGGAAAGATAGAGATTGAGAAGTTCAATGGTCAGAATTTTGAGTTGTGGAAACTCAAGATGGAGGATCTGTTGGTGGATAAAGATCAGTGGATCGCGGTAGATCCGGGTACTAAACCATCAGGAGTGACCGATGAAGAATGGAAGAAGTTGGATCGGAAGGCAAAGAGCACAATATGATTGTGTGTCTCGGATTCAGTATTGATGAATGTATCAGGGGAAGCTACGACAAAGGCTTTGTGGGTCAAGTTAGGGACTTTGTACCAATCTAAGTCTCTGGTGAATAAACTGTTCCTGCGGAAAAAGCTGTATAACCTGAGGATGAAAGATGGAGACTCAGTGACAGAGCATCTGAATGCGTTTAATACTATGGTAAGTCAGTTATTATCTGTTGATATTAAAATTTCAGATGAAGATAAGTGCATCAGTCTGTTGTGTTCTCTACCAGATTCGTGGGATAGTCTGGTTATTGCAATAGGTAGCAATGCAACTGCTTTGCAGTTTGATGAAATAGTCTCAGCCTTGCTGATGGAGGAGATGAGACGGAAAAATATGGACAACCAGAATGGTGATTCCTTGTCTGTACGAGGACGGTCCAAGAACAGAAACAAAAATAAGTCATCGAGTGGGAGATCTAAATCTAGAGGGAGATCTAAATCTCCAGGAAAACCTACAAAGGTGGTGTGCTGGAAATGCGGAAAGGAAGGGCACTTCAGAAGGGATTGTAAATATAAAGCTCCTGATAAAGGAAAGGGATCTGATGATGCTCCTTCTGCAGAGGCGAAAACCACCTCAGATGAAGGTGGGGATGTGTACTTGGCTTTTTCAAGTACACATGTAGATCTTGAGGCATGGTTGATTGACTCAGGTGCATCCTTTCACTTCACTCCCCATAGAGAGTGGTTCTGCGAGTATGAGAAATACGATGGCGGTGATGTCTTCTTAGGAGATGATAGGAAGGCTAGAATCATTGGTCGGGGAAAAGTAAAGTTGAAGTTGCAAGGTGGAAGGGTTAGAACACTTCCGGGTGTTCTACATATTCATGCATTGGCCAGAAATCTGATTTCTGTAAGCAAGTTGGATGATGCAGGTGTAAAGACGGTGTTCGAGAAAGATACCTGCAAGATGGTTCGAGGAGCACTGATATTAATGCGGGGAGTTCGGATTGGAACTCTGTACAAGCTGCAAGGTAGCACTGTTGTTGATGGGTGCAATAGTTCTATGGTTCCTGAAAATGGAGTAGAGAATCTAGTGGTCTCTGGAGAGAAGACCATGTTGTGGCATCAAAGGCTTGGACATATTGGAGAGAAGGGCCTTCGAATACTTCATGGTAAAGCTATGGTAGAAGGTATGAATAATAGCTCTCTGGATTTTGATTTCTGTGAAAATTGTGTATATGGGAAGCAGAATCGGGTGAGTTTCCCCTCTGGTGGTAAGAGGACGAAACATATATTAGAGCTTGTGCACAGTGATGTGTTTGGACCTGTGAAGGTTCCATCATTGGGTAAGTATGTGTACTATGTATCATTCATAGATGACTTCTCAAGGAATACATGGATATATTTTCTTAAGAAGAAATCTGAAGTCTTTGACAGGTTTAAAGAATTTAAGGCTCTGGTGGAAAATCAGACAGAGAAGAAGATAAAGGTGCTGAGGACAGATAATGGTGGAGAATTTTGCAGCAAGGAATTTGAAGAATTTTGTAAGAAGTGTGGTATAGCACGACAGAAGACTACTCCATATACACCTCAGCAAAATGGAGTCGTAGAAAGAATGAACAAGACGTTGATGGAAAGGGCAAGAAGCATGCTCAGTGGTGCTGGGTTAGGACATGAATTCTGGGCAGAGGCGGTGGATACTGCATGTTACCTGATCAACATATCACCTTCATCAGCGTTGGAGGATAAGACTCCACAAGAAGTATGGACTGGTAAGAAACCCTCCCTTTCACATCTAAGGGTATTTGGATGTGATGTATATGTACATGTTCCAAAGGAGAAATGAACCAAGTTGGATAGTAAATCTGAAAAGTGCATCTTTATTGGGTATAAGGATGGTTTAAAGGGTTATAAGCTTTGGAACCCAGTCACACGGAAGGTTGTGTATAGCCGAGATGTGTTGTTCAAAGAGGTAAAAGATGTTATTCAACATGAAGTCCAACCAAAGGAACCTGAGAAGATAGAGTTTGAGCCAAAGGAGGAAGAATTAGACTCTGCAGCAGAGGAGGAATCAGAAGATGAAGAGCCACAAACTCCGGCGGTGAGAAGATCAGTTCGAGAAAGAAGGCAGCCATAAAGGTATAGTCCATCTGCTTTCAGTTCAAATTTTGCATTGTCTGTTACTGATAATGATCCCAGAACTGTGAAGGAAGCAGTGGATTCAGAGGATGGAAAACTCTGGAAAGAGGCCATGGTTGATGAAATGGCATCTTTGCACAAAAATGAGGCTTGGGATCTGGTGGAGTTTCCGGCTAGAAGGAAACCCATTGGCAGCAAATGGGTGTTCAAGAAGAAGACAAATCCAGAAGGAAAGGTGGAGAAATACAAAGCTCGGTTGGTAGTAAAAGGTTATTCCCAGGTGCCGGGAATTGATTTCAGTGATATTTTTTCTCCTGTTGCCAAGGTAACATCTATTAGATTACTTTTATCTGTTGCTGCTGCTTTTGATTTTGAGGTAGAACAGATGGATGTGAAGACAGCATTTCTTCATGGGGATTTGGAAGAGGAAATATACATGAAGCAACCTGAAGGCTTTGCGGTGAAAGGTAAGAAAGAACTGGTATGCAAGTTAAAGAAGTCTCTGTATGGGTTAAAACAATCACCAAGGATGTGGTATCAGAAATTTGATACATTTATACGGGGACTTGGCTTCACCAGAAGCAAAGCAGATCATTGTGTGTATTTTAAATTAATTGGTGACCATATTATTTATCTGGTCTTATATGTGGATGATATGTTGCTGGTTGGAAATGAGAAAGAAATTATCTAGGATTTGAAGACCCAATTGTCCTCCAAATTCGACATGAAAGATCTTGGTGCTGCAAACTATATTTTGGGCATGGAAATTAAAAGAGATCAGTCAAAGAGGAAGCTCTGGTTAAACCAGAGGAAGTATGTCGAGACAATACTCCAGAGGTTTAATATGCAGGATAGTAAACCGGTGAAGGTTCCTATTCCTGTAGGTGTGAGGTTATCTGTTGAACAGTGTCCCAAGACACAAGAAGAGGAAGAGGACATGTCTCGTGTTCCATATGCAAGTGCAGTGGGTAGCCTGATGTATGCAATGGTCTGTACTAGACCAGACATTGCACATGTAGTGGGAGTATTGAGCAGGTTTATGTCAAAACCTGGGAAGGAGCACTGGACAGCAGTGAAGCGGGTTTTCAGGTATTTGCGTGGCACTAGTGATTATGGTTTGTGCTACCAAGGAAGACGAGGATTGGACAGAGTGTTGGATATTCATGGCTTTGTTGATGCAGACTGGGCTGGAGATCTGGATCAGAGAAGATCTACAAGTGGGTATGTGCTTAACCTATTTGGAGGTGCAATCAGTTGGATGAGTAAGAAACAATTTGTAGTGGCACTATCAACTACAGAGGCAGAATACATGGCAGCCACTCATGCAAGCAAGGAAGCAATTTGGTTCCGGAGATTGTGTTCAAGTATGGGGTTAGTACAGGGAGCTATAAGAATATACTGTGACAGCCAAAGTGCAATTTTCTTGGCAAAGAACCCTGCTTATCATTCAAAGACAAAGCACATTGATGTTCAATATCACTTTGTGAGGGATATGATAGAAGACAGAAAGGTGTTGTTGGTAAAGGTGGACACTTTGAAGAATACTGCAGATGCATTGACAAAATCTGTGAGCTCTGAGAAGTTCTCTTGGTGTAGAGAAGCAATGGGAATCTCAGGGCTAAAAAAATGACTAAGCTCTCCTGTGGCCCCCTGTGGAAAGAAAACAACAAGTGGGAGATTGTTGGGTTGTGTTATATTCTTTCCACGTAGTTAATAGGGGGTTTGAAGGGCACCTGTAACACCACTTTATGGGGTCCGGGGCAGCGCCCCGAAAATTTTTGGTTTTGGACCATATGTTAGGTTGGGTGGACCCACCTATGGTTTTGTGCATGATTTTCGCACATGTTTTTTGGACATGATGGTTTTCGGTCCATGGCATTGGACGCGATGGTTTTCAATCCATGGTATTGGATGCTTCGGCATGTATAAATATGTATTGTAACATTGAAAGGAACATAATGAAAAATCAAGCTGGTAGTCCCGGTTTTGGGATCCAGGGAAAAATCTCTGTGCATATGTCTTTTAGGGGTTATGCTCTCGCATTGTTTATTTTCTTTGTTTAAGAATTCATATGCAGGTAATTTCTATACAGAGTTAAAACCTACAAAAGTAGATGTAAAATTGCCTTGTAAAATGTTGTAATTTCGTAGTCAATCTGGGCCATTATTAGGCAGAGATCTGGCTGTTGAAGTTATGTTTAATTTAGGTTTTTTTTCCCTATAAGGAAACCCCTCACTATATATGAGGGAATTGTGTTGCGTCTATGTAGATCAATATTCTGAGTGAGAAAGAGAGAGGATATTGTGTGAGAGCGAAGAGGGAATCATAGTGGATCTTCTATAGGTTGTATCTCTTCAATTTGTTGGATAATATAAAAGGAAGGACTAGCTATTTCTTCGTGGACGTAGCCCAAATTGGACGCACCACATATATTTGTGTTTCTCTTGTTTTATGTATTTTCTAATGTTTATGTTTATGCAATATATTTTATGTGTTCCATTTCTCTGAAATACATAATTTTCTAACATCAATCACAACCATGATGGAATCATGTTGTCTAGATGTTTGTGAGAAACCTGTGATGAAATCCATGGAAATGACCTCCTATTTCCATTCAATAGTCAAAATCGGTTGTAGTAAACCACCTAGGCACCTACACTCTACTTTTACTTGTTGAAAATACAAACATCTTGGCACAAAATCAGTTGCTTATTTCTTCAAATTGAGTCAATAATTGAACTTCTTCATAGTTGTTAGAATCTTCTGATATCTCGGATGACTTGAATATGGATTAACATGAAATTCCCTCAAGATAAACTTCCTGAGTTCATTGTTATCTAGCACATATATCCTAACACTAAATCTCACTAAACCATCTGCTGTGAGATGATAATTCACATCCTGATCACCTATACCCTATTGTTGTAACATGTGCTTAAGTTGTTGGTACCTGTCATCATATCATCCTACGTGTAATATTTGATCCAGTAAATTTGTTCCATATGAACTTGTAGTTTCTATGTGATTCATATCCGCTCTTCTACTAAGAGCATCTGCAACCTTGTTCTCTTTACCCTTGATGTACATGATCTTGAAGTCAAAATCACTGACCATGGCCAACCATATAGCTTGCCTAGAATTTATAATAGGTTGGTTAAACAAATATCTCAGCCCACTATGATCACTCATCCAAACAAACCTCCTACCAAGAAGATAATTCCTCCACATCTTCAATGTATGAATGATCGCTGCTAACTCAAGATCATATGTCACATAGTTCTACTTATGCTCATTCAGTTTCATTCACTGCTAGCATACCACCTATCTCTCTTATATCAAGAATCCACCAAGTCGTCTCTTGTAATCATATGTACTATTAGTGTCAGTCTTTGCAGCCTTCCTACAGTGATCAAACATGCTCTTACAAAGCGATTTTAAGGTGTCAAGGTCAAATTTTGTCATTTCAGTGAGTCTTCAAGTAAAATTTGGTCACTAGGTATTAGGTCTAGGGTTTTCTTTTACTCCTTTCGAAGTTGTCCAAATGTCAATCCATGTCACCATTCAACTGAGTGTACCATCATTCAGAGGGATGTCATCATCATTTCAGGTTCCAATGGGTTATTTTACACCTTATTCATGCTTCAGTTATGCCTAGATAAGGTTCATTTCTCTCTCCTAGGGTTTTGAAGGTAATTTATCTTGGATGGTCAAATCATCAGCAAAAATTGTATCCTGATGTTCATAAACCTTACCCTATCCTTAATGTACCTTATTAAACACTTCCCATCACTGATATCCCTCAAATTCCTCATTTTCACACAAACCCTAGTTTCTTGCTACAACTTGACAATTTTCTAGGCTAGTCCTGTGCTTTTCCCTTTTGGACCCCTTCCCCTCACTCAATATTTAAAATTAAACTTTCCCCTACTTCATAACATCCCTCCCTATTTCCAAAAATTTTCTCAAGAATTTAGAAGCCCCTTATCCCCTTCATTCATTTCGACAAATCCCCTGTTCTACACATCAGGATAGCTTTTACTCCAATGATGTTTTTGAGCAAGAAAAGATGAATTTGGAAAACCTGAGAGAGGTTTTTGTCTACAATATGCAAAAGAAAAAAAACCTCCTTAACTTTTTACACAGGTGTCATGGTTTTAGAGAAATTTCAAAAATACAGTTGTCTCAGGAGAATTGATGCACCTTTGAAGTGACCTTGGGAAAATCAATATTTCTCCTAGCTTGGTTAGCCAAATGACTCGATGGATGAGCCAAATGTTAACTAGACAAAAATATCTTTCCAATGAGCTATCATGAGCTCATGTTTGGGTTGAATAAGACCTTCAAACATTGATTGCAACAACACTCTGCCTTGAGGCAGCCTCATTTTGCACATTTTGACCAGTGTTGGGAGATTTGACATTTAATAGGGAAAACGAACTCCAAATTGAAAAATTCAAGTTGGGTTGGAAAGCATACTCAGCAATATTTACAACAAGCTATCCCATGCCCAATTTGGACACTGGAAAGGCCTCCAAAACGTGTTTGAAAAAAGGCACTACACATTCATCCAGCTCGATGCATTGGGCGGTGATTTACAGTGTAATTTTATAACTGGTGCTACGCATTGGGACATTGCAGCGCATAGGTCTACAAAGCCTGAAATCCATCCAAATCTTCCTCCAAAGCTCCAAAATTACAAATTCTTCATTCCACGAGTAATTTAACACCTCCATAATTGCCAATATATGAGTTTCCATCAGTGTTTATGGTGTTTCAATAGGTTAAAAACAAAACCCTAGTTCCTTGCAAAGTTGTGTTGAGAAAATTGTCTAGGGTTTGTAAAATTACAGTTTTTCTATTGTATCCACATTTTCATTTTTCTCTCACTACATTTCACTCATATCACTTTCCCTCTCCTCTTTTATTCACACTCACCTATCCCCTTATCCCTAAAACTAAAAACCCTAATACCTAATCCCACTATTCCCAAACCCTAATTTGAATCTCTAAACCTTATCACTCCCTAAAAGCCCTACAGCTAGCATCAAATCCTCCCCTCACCAGTCCCACTCATCCATGGATGAAAAACATAAAAGAAAACCAGGCAAGTAGCAAAGAGAAGGAAAACCATGTTGACAACACTTGAGCAAGAAATTCAATTTGATTGTGAATCTTTGCTTGAGAGGACAAACATGCACTTAGAAAGAATGCTAGAGAAGGCCAACAATGAGAAAAACATGTTGAGGAACATGGAATACCACTACTTGTCAAGAAATATGGTGTGAAAAGCAAGAATCAGGAATTTGAAGGCCAAATTGAAGAAAGCCATGAGGAAGAGAAAAGAGAAAAATAGACTCCAGATCTTGTCTAAGGCTTCCTTAGCACAACATAGCACTTGACGAGGAAAACTCAGCCCAAATTTCTTGAAATTTGGGAAACATTTTGCAATTTTGAAATTTTTGGCCTAAAAAACAAGCTTTTCTGCCTAATACACTGCGCCACCGGTGCTACGCATTGAGTTGGCTAAGAATTTTTCAAAATGGCTTGCATTTTTGGATTTTTCATGGAAAAATATGAATGCCCTCACATGGCCAATAAATTTTGACAGGTTTTGAGCTTCCAAAAAGGTCAAAAACACGTCAAAAATGACCTTTCTGCCCGTTTTTGGACACATAGGAAGCAGTGTTGGGAGAACTCAATTTTGGATGGGAAAATGGAGGCCAAATTTAGAAATCCCACTTGTTTTGGAAAGTATACAAGTAGACCTTTCCAAAAATCTCACTTGGAGAAAATTTGGTGCATAGGAAGGCCTCCAAAATCAGTTGCAAAAAGGCACTATGCATAGGGAAATCAGCCCAGCGCATTGGAGGAAATTTGCTCATTTTGGCCAAAAAACTTTGTTTTTCGCCTAGTTTCTTCACAGTTTGACTTTTCTCTTTCTAATAGTCAAAATCATGATGTAATTTAATGTGACTTGATATATTTTGATGTAATTATGCTAAATTTTCACTCATAGAGGTAGATTCATCATGAAAAAGTAGTTTGCAACTGAATGAATCAGTTTCCTAGGTTTTAGAGGCATGTTGTTCCACTACCTACTTTTCAGTTCTTAGTTTAGATCTTGTTGAAACAGCTCCTAAACTCATGAACTAGACCCCTAAAGCCTAGCATGATTTTTTTTATGCCTATATCTAGTAGTTTTTCAGTCATTGAGAAAGGTTGGACTCTTGTGAATGCTTTGAGCATTATTGTACATTCATTTTTAGTAGTTTAGCAAAGGAATTGACCACGGTGTGCAACACTTTGGGACACTTTGGGATTCTTGTGGCATGATAATTTGGTATTGTGTTTCCTTTTGTAATTTCAAGTTTATATGTGTTTTATGTATGCCATTATCTCTCTTTATTTCATCTTAACTAAATCAAACAAGGAAAAAGGTAGAATACATTGAATTTGCCGTGCTCTACCTAGGGTTTGTTTAGTTATCTATGTTTTTAGCTGTTTGAAGAGGATCCCTTAGTCTTTCATGCCCTCTCCAACTCCTCACTAGTCTAAAAGCTCTCCATCTTACTCAATTTGAAGTGCTAAACCATTTTCCTACCTCGCCCCATAGAGATCTCTGCAAAATTGTGTCCATTCCCCGCACCCAAATCTGCCTTTCATATTTGAGCTAGCAAAACAAAATTAAATTCATTCAAACACCTCTGTACACATACCTAGCCTAAAATTAGTCTTTATATCAGTCATCTCAAGCTTTATTGGCCATATTTTCCTGAGATTGACAAGGAGAGAGCCCTCTCTCGACCTGGTAGGGCTAGATACCAAGTTAAGCATGGTTTGATGTTACCTTAGATTCTGCCTTTCTCAGCCTGAGGTAGATTTAGGCCCTAACATGTACATAGCATGAACTATTTATATGGATCTATAATATTTAGAACTAGATCATTTGTAAGAAATTGCTTCAACTAGTCAAAACTAGCTGCACATTCCTCCATCCATTCAAATTTTATTACTTTCCTGTACAAAGATGTAATAGGATAGGAAACATGTGAAAAGCTCTTGATGAACCTCCTATAATAACCTTCTAACCCTATGAATGATCTAACTTCATCCACATTCCTGCGTGCTGTCAATTTCATGATAGCTCTGATATTTTCTAGATCCACTATTATGCCTCCCTTGGAAACAACATGTCCCAAGTAATGTACCTATGTCTAAAAGAAACTGTAATTACTAAGCTTGGAATACAACTGATGCTGTCTTAGTAATCTTAATATCATTGCTAAGTGTTCTACCTACTCTTCCTCATTCTTAGAATATGTCAATATATCATCAATGAATACTATCACAAATTGTTCTAGATAAGGATAAAACACACTATTCATCAAACACATGAAAGTAGTTGGAGAATTAGTTAAACCAAAAGTAACTAAAACAAATTCATAATTCCCATACCTGGTCCAGAAAGAAATCAATATAAATGTCCTCTTCTTTGATGCATACCTGATGATATCTTGATCTCAAATCAATCTTCAAGAACATTGTTTCTGCCTTCAACTGATCAAACAGGTCATCAATCCTCGACAATAGACATTTGTTCTTGATCATCACCTTGTTCAGCTACCTATAACAAATATAAAACCTAAGAGTACCATCCTTCTTCTTCACAAACAACACTAGTGCACCCCACAATGATACAATTGGCATAATGTATCCATTGACAATCATTTCCTTCAACTACAACTTCAATTCCACTAACTCTGGAGTGCTTATCATGTAAGGTGCCTTTGATTCTAGTGTTGCTCTTGGTACCAACTCAATAGAGAAATCAACTTCTTTATGAGGCGGTAAATTTGAAATCTCTATTGGGAATACACCTTAGAACTACTGCAAAATTGGATACCTCTTCAAGACTTCTGCATCGTCAACGTCCTTACCTTTATCACTAGAAATATGCATTGCGAACAATACACACACCTTCCTGCAACTACGCTTTGCCTACATAGTTGTAACCATTTTCACCAATGTAGGATTCTTCTTACCTTGCAATATTCTCTTCTCTCCATCATCATCCAAGCACTCAATATCCTTCTCATTAAAATCCACCTTAGTCCTATGAAGGCACAAGAAATCCATACCTAGGAGCATATCGTACAAACCCAAATAAAGCAGAATTAGATGCTTTGATAGTACCTATAGCTAGCTACACCAACCAAGACTCTACATGCACTTCTTTTCTCAAACCACACTTCTCCACTAAGTTAGGATTAACATAGCTATAATTAGATCCAGGGTTAATCAAAATGGAAATAACTTGATTATAGAGCTTACCTTCCATATCAATAATGGATGCTTGGTGATCTTCCTTCTTGTTATCAAATGCTGCATAGATTCGAGGAATGCTCTGCCCAACATCCCCAATTGTCTCTGCCTCCTATGCATTGTAGATTTTCGGCCTACCACCCTAATACAATGGAAACTACTTCTTGTGATGATCTTTACCACATATCTAGCACTGCAATGATTCACTCCCACTACCCTTATTTTGTTTCTCTTTAGGCTAGGGCCCATTTCCCTTTTCTACCGCATTAAAATTATTGTACAGAGAAACATTTTCCTTCTCACTTGCATCTTGAGGTCTTCCCTACTTCGGTGGCCATTTACCTGTAGTCTTGTCATTCCCTTTCCAACCTTGCTTAAACTCGGTCTTACACTTCAATTTATCATAAATGTGCTTCAACTTCCCAATGATTTCTTCTAGTAACTGAGGCTCATCATACTCAATCTGATCCTTAATTCTAATGGAAATCCACAGATAAATCTCTAAAATTTTGTCTTCTCATCATTAAGATACAACACATACCTCAACAAATCGAAAAACTTAGTCATGTACTCTTCATATTTCATAGATCCCATCTTCAACTCATGGAACTCCTTAGCCTTTCCAACATAGTAACTCTCTGGAAAGTATTTCTTCCTGAAGAGTCTCTTAAATTCATGCCAACTCAACTCTTCTATCCTGATGTCCCTAACACAATTCACATCTTCCCACCAGATGTTTGCTTTCCCTTTGAGGCTGAAAATAACTATCCCAACCTTCATGTCCTATGTGTAATCATGCAACTCAAATATCTTCTTCATTCCAAGAAACTATGCCTCTGCATCTTCTGGCTTCTTCAAATCTCCATCGAATGTAGGTGGCTTGTATTTCTTGAACTCATCCGAAAAGTATTCCCTGTCACTCCTCTAGTAAGGATGATAGCCATGATGACCATGATACTTATTTGAGCTAGAATTAGAGTAGAACACATATCCGTTATCTCTTCTATCAGGTGTAGCCAAGAACCTCCCATCTCTAACTATGTCATCCATGTCTAAGCTGTTCCCACCATGATACCTTCTACCATATGCCCATTAGTCCTATCCTCATGTACATAACTGATTTGTGGTTGTCCCTGTATCTACAAGTCTGATAAAATCTGAAGGATAACGACATTAACTTGTGCTTGCTTCTAATGTGCCATAAAAAGTCTTTCTCCTGACTAAATTATCTTGTCATTAGCTTCTTTGCAACTTCATATTTCTGCCTTTAAACTTCTCAAGGTGTCTTCTATGTTAGGAGAGTACCCATCTCTTGGCTACTCATTTGATCTATTAGGGGAGTCGTGTGAACTGTAATCCACCATTTTTCTAGTCATCGCTAATACTATTCTTCCTACTAACATATCATGTCATATAAACCAAATCTAACATAATAAACATACCTCAGTGAAGTTTAGGGGAGGATATCTCATTTGCAAAACCAGTCTAGATTAGCATGATACATGTATATACATAATCATATCAATAAAATGACATCACACATTATAATACTAACTACATACAATGATCTCATGCATGAAAACCATAACCATGACAATTCATTCATAACAACCATATAGACACTCAGATGCATGCATGACAAAAACATTCTTCCCATTCAGTCCAAGAATTTTAACCATGCCCTGATACCAATCTGTAACCACCCTTCCCACATTTACCCACTTTAACCAACATGACAAGGTAAATATGAGCCGAGAGCTATTATGACATGACCCAACGTCCTAAGTATACTTAAGGAAGTGGATTTGGAAATTTGAAGCTTTAGTAACTTTCCCTAGGAACTACAGGACACCCAAGTGCTAGACAACCACACCAAGTGCCCAAAACATGAGCTAAACTTCCTTTTTAGTTACCTGGGACCACAACCAAATGCATAAAAAGGTCTCCATGTGGTTATAGGCCTATAACTACATGCATAAGCCAACCAGGGTACAGTTATGGCCTAAAGCTTCCAGTCAGAGTGTGCGGTCCCAAATTCTGAGCCACCATTTTAGGCTAGCCTCCATACCACTGCATAAAACTCAGTGAGGCTTTCCAGAATGACAAATAACATCAGGAAAAATCCATTTACACAAAAATTGATCAAAGAATTGAACTAACCAGATCTAACCATGATAGTCATTTCATCAAACATATTGTGAACATGTAATCTACAGTTCATGAATGCATATCTAAACATAGTGGTTTGAAACTTATCTAAGATTCACCACGAACACTTAATGCCCTACTGTAATCACTACAATAACATTTTTTGGCTCATGCATTCATTAACCATTAATCAAATAGTAAAAACATATCAAGACCCATAGCTAGAAACTATTATGGAATCATGATTATAACCAACATATAAAAAGGATAATAGCCATGAAAGAACAACCATCAAAGCCACATAATAAAAAGTACAAGTACTCATAAAATACAATAGGAAAAAATTCTATTAATAACATATGAAAAATCCAACCAAGTCAGGTACTTCCCTGTACCACTTGACCATAGATTAGGCTAAGATAAATCTTTCTTTCAACCAATCACCACCATGCCATATTCCAAGCATGAAGTTTGGAATCAAGACATAAACAACTAGGGCTTCCCGGAGATTAAACCACCTCCACCCTCATGCCTACGTGATCTCACCAAAACTAGTCAAGGGATCACATAAGAAAATTAATACATAAATAATCGAGGCTTATCGGAGATTAAACCACCTCCACCCTCAGGCTACTACAATCCCACCAAAACCGGTCAAGAGATAACTAAGCCCAAAACAAGCTTGGATGCCTTAGAATTTCTTCACCAATACCTTGGGAATTTTTCTGTCTCCAACCACATGTCAAGGGCTTACTGGAGATTAAACCACCTTCACCCCTAACCCTTGGGAATTTTCCTGAGACCACATCACCCGGTTCCAAAATATTTCAGCAATCCAAGCTACAACCAAATAAAAGAACCCCATCATACCATGGCTATACAAAAATTGCAAGGCAAGGTTGAAACCACTATCACACCTAAAAAAACCCATGTCAATGACAACAAAAGAACCAAATACACAAATTCATGTACCATGTGTTAGTGTCAGTCTTATCTTCCTTCCACCAGTGATCAAATATGCTTTTACCAAGTCTGTCAAAAGTCTCAAGGTCAAATTTTATCCTGTCACTTTTACAGAGTAAAATTTGGTCATTGGCTAGTTGGTCTAGGAATGTTTTTGTTCTTTTTGGAAAATCACACATGTTGGTATCCTACCTCACTCAGATGAAGGTGTCATAATAAAAAGAATCTTTTCATTATATCAGTCATCATCATCACAATTCCATTTAGTCTCAGGTCTTCATTAAGTCATTAGGGTTTCAAGATCCATTATCATCATGCGTAAATCCAACATCAAATAAATCATGACAAGCAGATCTTTGACTTTAGCTCGATGAATTTTCATAATTTCTTCATGATTTCACTTTCAAAGGTTCCAAGAGAAGAATTTTTAGTGTTCAAAAGGTAAAAATGCAGCACAAGTTTCAACTCTCCAAAGTGACTCAGTCTTAGAGGTGAAAAATTAGTATTTTAAAAGGTTTGTGGGGCCCATTTCTTTTCAAGGGGGAAACATACTTGCCTATATAAACTCAAAAAGCTGCAAACTCAATTCATTTTCCTTCTATTTCCCTTTTTTCATCGAGCCCTCTCCTCCATTGGTAAGAAAAACTCGGGTTTTTTGACAAGTTTAACAAAAAATTGAAGGCACTGCACTTCCAAAGACTCCTTTGCACTTTTGAGGCCAACGTTGTGCTTCTGGACATTGCGCTGTGCTTTGGCACTGTGCTTCCAAACATTGCACTTCGCTTGTGCCAGAGTAGCCCGAAACATTCTAGAAATCGCCCAAACTCAAATTTGAAGCTTGCAATTTACTTGCTAATCTAGAATTGTCTACAAGTAAGTGTTACACAGTAATTTGTCACTGTCTTCCTACCAGTCTTCCTACTGTGTCATGAGTCCAAATCATCCATGCTCATGCTCTCTAATGTTGCCAAATGACCCCCTTTTCCAAAGTTTCTGCATCATCGCGACTTTTGTAAAAATAAACGCGCTGATGAGCGCTCCAAAATAGAATGAACGCGCTGCCAGCGCGGAAGTACATGTGATTCCCGCAATGGTCGAATTTCATGAGACAACGCGACTGTTGCTTATATTTGATCGTGCTGACATGACTTTCTTCGTTATTCAGTAGCGATGTCAGCTCTCCAGTGCAGTTATGCACCCACGATGATCCAGTCTGGGCGAGTTTGTTCTAACAACCGACCTTCCAGATGCATCCAGACCTGGTTGTTGGCCGTGTATATGTCGCCCTCCCTTCTCTGGCATGTCTGTTTCGTCATTTAAGCCACCTTCCTTGGAGATAAGCTCATCCC
This sequence comes from Pinus tabuliformis, assembly GCA_031772625.1. Classification (NCBI taxonomy): domain Eukaryota; kingdom Viridiplantae; phylum Streptophyta; class Pinopsida; order Pinales; family Pinaceae; genus Pinus; species Pinus tabuliformis. The sequence goes on from CM062811.1 coordinate 197,079,216, forward strand.
CCCACCATTCATGGAGACTCCTTTTCCTATTTAAGCCTCCACCATTGCTATGAGCTGCTAGTTTGGAATTCATAGTGTTTGGAGTGTTGCTGATAGTGTGTGAGCTTGATAGGTAGCTGGTGTGACAAGTGTGGGATTGTTAGAGAACTTAAGGAAGGTTGCGAAGTGTTTTGATCTTGTGTAAACTTGTGTGAGAGAGAGTTTTGTCTTGGGAGATCTACCTCCAAGGGTGAATGCTTGAGGAACTTGTTGGTTGGACCCTCTTGAGAAGGATTTGACGTCAGAACTATGGTTGTATTCTTCTTTGTTTATTAATAATAGACGACTATCATTATGGTTCCACTCTTAATGTCTTTATGATGGTGTTTGAGTTATATCCTTTCTGACTGATATATAGTTGCATATATTGGATTTTATGCTTGTGCTTGTATCGTTCTTTGCATGTGCAGGTGTTCGTGCATGAGGATCGTGAGGATTGTGACCAGACGGGGCAAAGGAACGGGAGCATCGACTCTTCTACAAGTATTAGCATTGGAATCCAGGTAGGTCTTCATCATTGGTCTTTAATTTGCAATTGGGAACCTGCGTGTTAGCATTGTTTGATTGTTTCTAGACCCTATTTGGACTAGTAGGGATCGCCTCTGTCTACAGAGGGGATTTACCTCCACAACAATTTGGCGACTCCACTAGGGACTTTACTTTGTTGTTTGATTTGTAAACTTTAAACGGAGCCTGAAGCACGGCCAGATAGCCTTCGAAACGCTATTTCTCTGCATTAGCAAAGTAGATCAATGCCACTTCAGTCAATCTTCGGTTTGGTTTACGAACTAAACAGCTTGGAGCTGGCTTTTGTCCTTTTTGTTCATTTTTCCTTGAGTTTGTTTTTGCTCTCTTTTCAAATTTTGGGGATTAGTTCTCTGTTTCCTGGTTTCCTGGTTCTGTCTGGGGGATGCCTTGTTTGTTTAAAGACTGATTGTCTTGGTTTGGGAGTTTTTGGCTTGATTGTGGCCCTTTTTGAGCATCATCGCGGTTTATAATTAAACAGTCATGCTGTCATCGCGCAGCCCTTTCTGTGACCTCCTTATCATCGCGTCAATACACCAAATAGTCGCGATGGTTTTGAGAGTCGAACCATCGTGGGTAAGGCGTGTACTTCCGTGCTGACATTGCATTGTTTCTATGCGTAGTTCTTTATCAGCGCATTGTTGTTGTGTACCACCCGTGTTGATTCCTGTAGAATTGAATTTCTTCAATTCTGCCTCCTGAGCCTATTGGTCTTGCTATCCCCTGCTGTTCTCACTTGGTTTTTAACTGGTTTTCACTGTCTGGAGATTGAAGCACTCTCTTGTAAGTTTGTTGAGCGGATCTTACCTTTTGTCTTGTGACCTAGTTTTATCATTCCAAGTTTGTTGGATCAGCTTTGCTTGGTTACTCGTTTGCAAAGGGTTGTTTACTGCTTGCTCTTGGTTTGGTGAAGCCTTCCTCTTTGCTTGCTTTTGCTTGGTTGTTTAAGTGATTGTTGTTGAACCAGTCTTGACATTGTTTTGATTTCTTTTCACTACCCAGACACGGATCATAGTTGTTTGGGGTCAACCGGTTCTTTTCACATTTGTTTGTTATTATTTCTCAAAGTTTGTTTAATGCACTTTGCCATCAACAAAAAGAAAAATATCTTTTGCTTTGTATTAGTTAATGAGAACTAGAAGCTTTTCATTTTGATTAGTGATTAGTGATCTCAAAGAAAAGTTTGTGAATTTCCACTAGCTGCATTAGGGAAGCTATTTGTTGTTTTGTGATCATTTCGTTTGCATGAAAGCCCTCAAACCCTCTCGTAACTAGCATTCATCGAATGGAATGACATATTTTGGCATATAGTTTGCATTTAGGCAATATTGAGAGATTTCATATGGTAAGGCCTGAAAACCGAAACCTAATACAAGATCAACCTTAAAATGAATTGAATGAACTTAAAAACGCATTGGAACATAATGCTCACTATTTAGAGGTCTAGGCTAGAGACGTGCTCCGGCGTCGTTAAACCTAGTCACTTTTGTTTCACTTAAGGTTGGGTGATTCCTCCTTCCGTGACACAACAAGTGGTCTAGCACGGATTTGAGCTCCCACGTACCGTCGAGTATATGGGGAGACCCCACTAGGTTATCATCCTTTATCCATAGGAAGCCGTGTCTGCTGCCTTACAAACCGTAACACACCAAACACAACATTTGGGAAGATTGACTGTCGTACGGGAAGTCCTTGGTTTTCATATGACTGCCAAGGTGTATATGCAGTTTTACAGATTTGTTTAGTAAACCTTTTTGCCTAGTTCTCTAGAGTAGTCACTTTTGATCCTTTTCAGACTCCCTAAAAGAAAAGGCTCATCTGAGCATTTGTCACTTCGGGCTCATTAAACATTCGAAGGCGACTAGAGTCATCTTTTTGTCCTTTTCTCGACTCTTAAAAGATGAAAAGGTCAAGTTGTGTCCTTGCGTCTTAAAATTCATTTGGCTGCGATTAACATTTACCCGGTTAGATCTTGTTTACGTTAGTTTGAGTAGGGTCCTTTCTCGTTAGTTTCCCTAGGATTTGTTTTGAAGTTTGTCATCCTGGCTGAATCATCGATCCCGTCTCCCGTTCCAAGTGATCAAGGGTCTCCGTCTTCTATTGCTCCTGAGGTACCGGTGGTGAGTGATACTCTCCCTGTTATCCCGAGTATCCAACTGATTAACTCTCGTGCTCCAGACGACGAGGCTTACCAAATTCACTAGAACCCATTTGGGAGCCTTACGAAGACGATATTCCTTTTACCCCTCCTGGTGTTTTGACCCCAATGTCTTCCTCTGACATGGATGATACATCTCCTAGAGTGAGTGAGACACCTGTTTTTTCAAGTATCGAAACTCCTATACCGGCCACATCCCCGGTACCCTCACACTATAAGTCTTTGAGGGATAATGTGGGTACTAGGATCCCCTCTTCAAGTACCATGTGGGATCTCCACATCACTCCCACTACGGGATCTTTTGTTTCACAAGTTCACAGTACACCCGTCACTTTAGTTCCAACTATTCCGACTATTTGTGTAGCATATTCAACACCGGTTGTTAGTGCCGTTACGGCATCTTCAGCTGTGACTACTGGTGCTGGTCCGTCTCACGGCCTAGTGAGTAGTGGCCAGCCGGCACATACACCCAGAGTTGTTCATCCTGCACAAAGTGCACCGCCCTCTTCTGGTCCCACTCCAAGAGGGGGGCCATATGATCAATATATGCAAGCTATCCAAGATCCGAGCTCGCAAGGTCCGTTTTATTACTACGATTCCACTGGTCAATACCTTTATCTTTCCATGCCCTTGCCTACTTAGCCTGTTGTTGAGGTCTCGGTGCCATTATCCGTTGCTTGGGGTGCCACCACTTACCATGGTGGCCAAGCAATGCCTGCACAGCTTCAGGGACTGCCTAACTAGGGCCAGCCGTCTTACGTGCAAACCCCCCAAGGGCAGCAATATTACGACCAGTCTTACCCAGGGCAACCTGGGGGCCAACAAGGACAACCCTATCAGGGGCAACCTTCGGCCGTTGGTGGTCCATCTTTCACTTATCTTTCTCAACCTTCTGGCAATTCGGGGCAACCTGGTATTCAACAAGGTTACCCGTCTGGGCAACCAGGACAAACTTACATCCAACAAGGTCAACCTGATGTCCAGCAAGGTTATCCATCTGGACAACCAGGACAACCTTATATGCAACAAGGACAACCTGGAATCCAGCAAGGGTACCCTTCTAGGCAGGGCGGTCAGCCTTACGCCCAGCCTAGTCATCCATCTGGACAAGTTGGTCAACCTCAGGGTCAACCGGCCATCCAGCCCGCTCAGCCATATGTTCCGCAAGGACAACCCTCGGTTGTACAAGGACAACGTAATACCCAGCAAGCTCATCCTTCTGGGCAAACGAGTCCATCCCAAACCCAACCAGGACAACCTTCCGGCTTAGATGGTCCAAGCTCAACCTGTTCAAGGACATCCTTCTCGGCCCCAGACTCAAACTGGTCTTCAGATGCAAGCTGGGTTGCAATCCCAACCTTCTTACCAAGCGCAGCCTGGTCACCAGGCTCAGTATGGAGCTCAACAACCGTATGGTTACCAGCAACCCCAGGGGCAAACTGAGTTGTCCCCGCATCAAAATTATCAACAAATGCAGGTCACTCCTTATCAAAATTATCAGCAACATTATGTTGCTCCTGCAGGTCAAGTAGCTAATCCATGGGGTGCTGGGGGGCAGATCCAGAGTCAACCGTCTGGTTATGGATAGAACCCCTATGGATAGAATCCCTATGGGCAGAACCCTTATGGGCCGAGCCCGTCCAGACAAAGTCCATGGGGGCAACCGCCACTTGGTTGGAGCTCTGGTATTACCACTTATCCACAGCAACAGATGTCCTTCAATCCTGAGTTACCTTTCTTAGCAACATTAGAACTGCCAGATGTGTCCAAATTGACTAATGATCCCATTCTTCATAATCCATATTGGCCACTAGTTCCAACCAAGATACCCGGTGATTGTCCCAAATTCGATGGCAAAGCTGGAGAGGACCCTCAAGCCCACGTCACGACCTATCACCTTTGGTGTTCGTCAAACTCGTGGCTTGATGATTCCATCCGGCTCCGCCTTTTCCAAAGGACTCTCACCGGCTCTGCTGCTAAGTGGTACATTGAGTTGAATCGTGAATCCTTTCAAGATTTCAACTTGTTGGCAATGGCATTTCTAACTCACTTTCAGTTGCCCATTCGGTATGAGACAGGAACGCATCTCCTCACGTCTCTTAAACAGGACACGGCCACACATATATCTGATCATATACATGAATGGAGACGGCGTCATCATTTGATCAAGTTCTGGATTCCTGATCAGCTCCTGACCGATTGGTTTACAACCTCCTTTGTCCCCGCAATTGCGCGAGACATTGCTATGGAGCTTGTGTGACTGAAGAGAAAGCTATCATGCATGCTCAGTACCTCGACTTAGTTTATTCTCAGTCAGGTACCTTATATGATTATTTTCCTGATGCCCCGAGACCCGGAACATCCAAAGCTCCGCCAAAGCCATCTGTTGACGATGTTATTGGCTCTGTAAATACATCTTCAAAGAAATCATCCGCGAACCCTGGGAAGCAAAAATCAAATGCTTCAAACGAAAACACTTCTCAGGGTCAATCTAATTCTGGAAATACTTCCGAGGTTAACGCTGTCCAGTCCACCACAGTGGATAAATCCTCGAAAGGAAAGAAGAAGGGGAAAGCTAAGAATAAATCTGAACATCCCAGGCAGGACTTCCCTAAACCTCCACGAGAGGAAGGATCCAAACGTAAACCCAAGTATCCTTGTCTTATCTGTGACGAGGATCACTATACTAAAGACTGCCCCAGGCAGTCCGAAGTTACTCGATTGTTGAAAGGTGCTCCGGGGACTCCTGCTGTGCTCAAAGAACCTTTCCCCTCACAACAAACTCAAATGGTGGCTGACCCATCACAACCCTCTTCTTCATTTGGCTCTCAAGTATTTATGGCTGGGACGATTCCCATCCACATCAGTACTTGGGCAAAATAATATTCGTCGCATGCCGGGAAAGTGCCTGAGGTCCCCTCCAGTGCTCCTCCATCCAGTTCTGGTCCACTCCATATTGAAAGACCTAGCACTGAGACGCCCATCCGACCCCCGCCAAAAGGTGTACTCTAGAAGTCTTCTTACAACCCTAATGATCGTGCTGCCCAGCACTACAGCATCATTGAGGACTTAGCTCAGGCTCCGTCTGCTATGTCCGCCTTAGAAGTGCTCCAGAGCTGCCCATCCCAGAGGAAGTCCTTGCTATCGGCCATCGGTGGCATAGACTCGGCTGACTTAGATCTGATTTCTTTTAATCTCGAAGACCATATGCCGATACTGCCTCACCAAATCGCTTTCCTCATACAAGTCATTATCAATATTAAAACAATTCATCGTACAGTCATTGATGAAGGTGCTTCGACTTGCATCATGTCTGTTGCCTGTTGGAAGGCTATTGGGTCTCCGATGCTGAGCCAGTATCCTACAACATTGGAAGCCTTTGACGGAAGAGAGTCTCGTCCTTATGGTATCCTCCAACAGTTGCCCATTTCTTTGGAAGGGAAGACGGTCGAAGTAGAGTTTGAAGTTGTCGATGCTAATATTACTTATAACCTCCTCCTCGGACGTAGCTGGACATATGCCATGCAATCTGTGGCTTCATCTCTTTTCCATGTCATTCGTTTCCCTCATCAGGGGAAGATTGTCACCGTGGACCAGCTATCCTTCTTCGTCTCCTCTTCCGAAGGCAACGTGCCTTTCATGGAGCATACCTCCAAATCATGTGAGAATGTGGGAGCTGGACTCTTTAAAGATCCCACCATGATGGGTGTCTTTTCCCTCCCACCTCCTAATCTCGCCCCTATTAATATGATTTCCGTGCGCTCTGACCTGTGGGTTCTTCCTCCAGATAATCAGATAGAATATTGGGGCGATATGATGCCGTTGAGTCCCGCTGAGCTCAACTACGTTGAAATCATTGCTGCATCGGCTCCCCCTCCCGAACCTGCTCCTCCGAGCAGGGTTCCCGACTCGTATGTTCATTCCCCTTGGCTTGGAGATGACGCTACTTCGGATCCGTTAAAGGAAATATTTCCTTCCGATGAAGCCATTATCGAGACCATGTCTCTCGAGGAACCTCCTTGGTCTGATCATCACCACCGTTCCTCGTTTCTCCCTGCCCATCAGGAAATGATCACCTGTCTCGAAAGGTTTGCTCCTCGTCTCCCATCTCAGCCCCTTCAAACACCTATCCAAGTTTATCAAGTGTCATCTGAAGGAAATATGGGAAACATCATGTAGACCCAACCCATCGACATCTCTGTGAAACCAGGGATTGTCGAGCACATTCACATTGGAGTCCCTTGTACTCTCGAGGAAATTAAGCTCTACACCGATCTTTTTTGCTAGTTTCGTGATGTCTTCGCTTGGTCCTATGACGAGATGCCCGGCATTGACCCTAGCATAGTGGTGCATGAGATACCTAAGTATCTGGGTGCTAAGCCTGTTCGCCAACGTCTATGCCCCGTGCACCCACGAAAGGCTGCAGCCATTAAAGCAGAAGTTGAAAAGCTTCTCAAGGCTGGTTTCATTTACCCCATTCCACTGACGGATTGGGTTTCTAACATCATCCCTGTGAACAAAAAATAGGGTACCATTCGAGTCTGTGATGATTACCGTGACATCAATCGGGCCTGTCCTAAGGATAACTTCCCCACACCCTTCATCGATCAGCTCATTGATGAGTGTGCGGGGAGCGAAATCTATTCATTTATGGACGGTTTTTCTGGGTATAACTAGATCAATATTGCGCCCGCTGATCAGCATAAGACTGCCTTTATCTGTCCTTGGGGCACTTTTGCTTACAAGAAACTCCCTTTGGGTTTGAAGAATGCCGGTGCTACCTTCCAACGTGCAATGTCCTATGCTTTTCATGACATTCGTCACATTGTACAACCGTACCTGGATGAACTACCAGCTCATTCAGTCAAATGCCAGGACCATCCTTCCCATATTCGTGAAATCTTTCTCCGCTGTCGACACTACCGCATCAGGCTTAATCCTCATAAATGTGTCTTCTGCATTGAATCAGGCAGACTTCTCAGGTTTATCATCTCCCGAGAGGGCATCCGTCTGGATCCCCTCAAAGTCGAAGTTATTCTGAATCTTCCTCCCCCTGCTTCTTTGCAGCAGTTGCAGAGCTTGCAGGGCAAAGCAAATTTCTTAAGACAATTCGTTCCGAACTATGCCGAAGTGGCTAAAGGCTTTACACGGTTATTGAAGTGAGATACCCCTTTTCATTGGGATGATATTGCTCAAGAGTCTTTCGAGCGTCTCAAGGGTCTCCTTGTTTCTGCTCCATTATTGCGATCTCCGAATTACCATCGCGATTATACTCTGTATTTGGCCGCCGCCGATACCACTATCGGCATGGTTCTCGTGCAAGACGACGATGATGACACTGAGCATGTCATATATTACCTTAGTCGCAACCTTTTAGACACGGAAACTCGATACGCTTATGTCGAGAAGTTGGCATTGGCCACCGTTTGTGCCGTCCAACGTTTCCGACATTATATCTTGATGCGTACCATGACTGTGATTTCTGATTGCAACCCGATGACGTACATTTTGTCACGTCAGTTACTAGGGAGAAAATACTCAAAGTGGATCGTCATCCTCCAAGAGTTTGACTTGGAATTCACTGTTGCCAAGTCTAAGAAGTCCCTGGTCTTTGCTAAGTTACTTTTCTCTTTGCCATCTCCTTCCGCACCGTCTCACGCAGAGGACCATATCCTAGATGAAACTCTATTCCTAATCAGCACCCTTAATCCCTGGTATGGGGATATCATTGTATATCTGCAGACGTCCTCTTTCCGTCCCGCTGTGTCCAAGGATGCTCGGCGACGGATCCGTCATCAATCTCAACCCTACCATATTATCGGGGACACCTTGTACCGTCTCGACGTTGACTCCGTCCTCCGCCGATGTCTAACTCTCGAGGAAGCTGAGCGAGTCTTGAATGACTGCCACTCTGGCGCCTGTGGTGGTCACATGTCCGGATATGCCACAGCTCAAAAAATCCTCCACACCAGTTATTTCTGGCCCTCCATTTTTAAGGATTGCATTCTTGCCTTCCGTTCGTGTCACGCGTGCCAGATCTACCGTGGAAGATTTGTTCGCCACCAGCTCCGCTGCACCCTGTTGTCACCAATGGCCCTTTTGCAAAATGGGGCATTGATTATACGACCTGTAACCCTCACTCGGCCGGGGGGCACGGGTATATTATCGTTGCCGTCGATTACATTACAAAATGGGTCGAGGCGATGCCCACATTAACTGAAGACGGCCACACAGCGGCGCAGGTTTTGTTGAACCATGTTATTTCACTATTTGGAGTTCCTTAGGCCATCGTCACGGATCACAAGAAGCATTTCCGTAATCACATGATGACCAAACTAACAACCCAACTAGGCTTACGACATGATAGTTCGACCCCGTACTATCCTCAATCCAATGGCCAGGTTGAAGCCGTCAACAAGATTTTGGTTACGATGCTTCAACGTGCCATTGGCATGCATAAGTCTAATTAGCATATGATGTTGTTTCCTGCCTTGTGGGCCTATCGAACCTCTATGAAGGATGGCACCGGTTTCACTCCATTTCAATTAGTTTACGGACTGGAGGCTACCCTTCCTATCGAATGTGAAATCCCTTCGTTAAAATTGGCCATCAAGTTTCTTCCCAACACTTCTCCGGTAGAGGAACGTCTTCTTTACCTAGAACGGCTAGACGAGACCCGTTGGCTAGCCTCTCTAGCTATCGAAGCACAGAAGGAGAGGGTTAAAACTCACTTCAACCATACCATCCATCCCCATTCCTTCGTTGAGGGAGATCTAGTCCTGTTATACGATCAAGCGAATGGCAAGCTGGGGGCAGGCAAACTCGAGCCCATGTGGCTAGGCCCTTATATTGTAAAGAGAGTTTTGCAGAAGAGGGCATATGAGCTAGTTGACTACGAAGGTAATCCTCTCGATAAGCCCCGCAACGGGCTGTACTTGAAAAAGTACTATGCATGATTCCATGCACTTCGGTTTGTGCATGCGTGTGTTTTAGCAAAGTGTGTTGTGTGTGTGTGTTTTCATGTTTTTGGCTTGGTGTGAAGGCGTGATTGCCACTTATTGTGCCTTTTGCTTCTTGTGCAGATGCCTGGTGCACCTTATGTTGGTTTCGCTGACAGTGCCTACCGCAGCACTCGCAATTTGTCTTCTGCGCCGTGGGTGATCTACGATCCTCATGGTGAGTTGATAGATCTTCAAGGTGTGTGTTTGGGTTGTACTACAAACAATGTCGCTGAATATAGTGCTGTGATTGAATTATTGGCCGAGGCAATTAATCTCAATATTCGTACATTGGTTGTTAACCTGGACTCTCAACTTGTCGTCCATCAGCTCAATGGGCGATATTCCGTCAGAGACCGTCACATTTTAAGGTTGTATTTACGTGTTAAATTGTTAGAGAGGAATTTTGATTACATTACATATCAGCATATTCCACGACGATTAAACACATTATCTGATGCATTGGCTAATCATGTATTAGATAGAGATTTGCATAACATATAATCGAAACATCATACAAGCAAGCACATAAAAGCACAATAATAAACCATAGGAATATATATATATATATATATATATATATATATATATATATATATATATATATATATATATAAATATATATATATATATCGTGTGGCGCACCAAGGGGCTCAAAAATAAGTGTACATGTCTAAATAAGGCCTGTGTTCTTTGTACATCTGAGACACATGTCTCTCAAAAATCACCAGTAGGAAATAAAGACCTAGATATCTATTGTGATGGGTTGTGCTCCCTATACTGCACAGCAGCTCGGGCCACCCGCCTCAAAAGGTGGTGCATCCTAGGTTCTACTCCCACTGTATGGATCTGAGACGCTATGGAGACCTCCTCTATCCCCTGGTAATCTGGAATCCCTGTCAACAAGCCCTCGAGGTTCTGTATCACGGTCTCCATCGCATCATCTCCTGGAGGAGCCAGGGCTAGAGCTCCAATGCCCTGCGCTTCCCTCCGTGCCTCTAGAGCCAGGCCGAGGGGTCTCGTCGGTCCTACATCTGCATACCATAGCATTCGTCATTAGGACATGTACATGAAAAAATCAAAAACATCATAAAAAGAAAAAAAGAAAAAAATGAGATCAAGTGTCTTACCACCGTCATCCCACTGCTCTCTAATAGGCAGCTGCATGTCTGGGTCTCCACGGAAGTCTAGGCCAGCATACGGGCAGTCCTCCACATAGATAGTCTACCACTCCAACCACTCTCGGAAGTATACCCCCCATGCCACTGGTCGACCGCCACCTCCTCGTGGCATGACATGGCCCCATCGAGTGGCCCTCATCTCGCGAGGCCTGGTGGGTCCAAGACCATATCCTGCAGTTGCAATGTTGGCACCCGCTCTAGCATGAGCGGGAGTAAGATCGATCCATAACCAAACTGCTTCGACTCACCACAATGGCAGTTGGTCAGTTGTCCCTTCATGTTTGCCGCTACTGCCTCTGCCTAGTTAAATATGGTAGGATTCAAGCATTCGAGAGCCAGTCGGAGATGGGTCTTCGAGGCCTCGTGTTGGGCCTGGGAGCCTGCTGCCTGTGTCACCATGAAGAGCATAGTTCGAAGGATGATGTCCTCCACCGTAGGAATTGCAATCATTCCGCTCTGCGACTTGCGTGCCCGTGAGCACACCTGAGCCATCAGCATGTCTAGAGTATCACCACCAGGTCGTTGCCCCTCCAAAATAGGCCTCTCACCTCGACGTGACAACTCGGTCAAAAAATAGATGTCTATGTAATCAAAATCAATGTCTCGGCCTCGGATAATGAACTTCCCATCAGTAGGATTCCAGGCCCTGATCAAGAGTTCCAGAAGGTCAGGCTGTGCCCGCAAGCGTGGAGTTAAGAAAAATTTAAGCAATCCGCACCCCCGTAATGCATTTCGGCACCCAGCATCAGCAAAAACCGCTATGTCCTCGTTATCGTGAGCGCGTTCCTGCCAAACGAACGCCATTATACCCTGCATAATAAAAAAAAATTCTTGAGGGCCCTGCTTACAAAGTTTCACACGTTAATTTTATCAAAAAACTTGTTGCGTGGCGTCAGCGCGACTGTTTTTAAAATAGTCGCGCTAATAATGGGCACCTTTGATATTTTTTCCGGGTTAGTGCGGAAGTACATCACTCTTCCACGCTGATCTGGGAGTGGCCTGTGGAAGTTTTTTTCGGTCAACGCGGACCCGATAGGGAAATCTGCGCTGGCCGAGAGCGGAATGCGTTTCAAAAAATCTGCTCAAACAACCACTCCCCACCGTTAAACTGCAGAAAAAAGACTTCAAAATGGAGTGTAAGGCAAGATGTATCTACCTGGAACTGACTTTAGGATGGATGATGCATGTACGAGGTGGAATTTCGCTTGTCAACCTAAAAGCTCCAAGTCGCTCCACAAAGCTCTAATGGTAACAATGGTAAAACAATTTGTTTACCCCCCCTATTTATGGTTATTTTTGAAGATTAAATATTATTTTTCATAAATATGGGTTTTTATGATGGTTTTTACCATATGCTTGGTTCCGATATAGTTTTTTTACCATGTTTTTATGCACATTGGCTATATTATCTCGAACGGGTTTACGTGTGCGGTGTTCCTTGTGCAGGATTTCAGCTGGTGGAATTACGATAGTTCTATGTGCACTTGGTCCCGAAACGTCGTATTTAAGCTCTTTTTTGACGTGAAACAAGAAAATATAGCCGAGTCTCCCTTTCAACTCGTTAAAAGAAGCGAGAGGCGGTCGCCTTTAAGCTCTTTTCTCAACCGTTTAAACTTAAAAAGATTGCCAGGTTTTTGTCGTTTCAAACTTGTTATTGGCTACAAAACGACATGCTTCTGACTGCTTTTCTACTTTTTCAGGTCGAAGTCACTACTTACGAAAAGTACTCCTCAATCATACTGGTCAGGCGGTTCTTTCGGGCATTGTTTTATACTTTTTCGGGCTCGAGAGACACAACTTTACGAAAAAGGACCCCCCTGGAGTTCACTTTTCTGTTGTCTTTTCAGACTCTCTAAACAGGAAAAGATGCCGAGTTCTTCCTTTGTCAGACTCGTTAAAACTTAATGACATCAGATTCTGTCGAAATGACGCCTTTCAAGCATATGCTATCCTCATCAAGCTTGTCATCAAAAAATAACCGGGGTACTCACCAGCAATGGTGGGGAAAATGGAACCATAATCATTGTCGTGTCGGCAATATGTCGCTCTTGAACATGGCACTTGTCTGCATTCATGTCTGGGTGGGAACATCTCATCTTTTTTTTTGCCTCCATGGGTTTGGGTTATCCTATTTGGCCTCTCATCTACTCATTGCCTTGTCGTCATGACGCCTGATCATTTAATGTCAAATACTACCAAGTCCACTGTAGTGCCGCTGATATGTTCAAGAGAAGTTGACCTCTGCAAGAATATTTGACCTCCCTCTGATACCTCACGCAAAATATCTTATCCTTTCTCTTTTCCCTGATGATGGATCCCATTTGGGATTCGAAACGTTGGTGTAATATCTTATCCCGGTACGGAGGGGATACTTGGAGTGAAATCCTTGCACTTGAAAGTGTTAGGGTTAGAATAAAAAGAAGAGCTTCAGATCTACATTCCCTCCATCTGGCTCTTCTTTTTATCATCTTTCTCTTCATCTTTCTCTTTTCCCTGATGATGGATCCCATTTGGGATTCGAAACGTTGGTGTAATATCTTATCCCGGTACGGAGGGGATACTTGGAGTGAAATCCTTGCACTTGAAAGTGTTAGGGTTAGAATAAAAAGAAGAGCTTCAGATCTACATTCCCTCCATCTGGATCTTCTTTTTATCATCTTTCTCTTCATCTTTCTCTTTTCCCTGATGATGGATCCCATTTGGGATTCGAAACGTTGGTGTAATATCTTATCCCGGTACGGAGGGGATACTTGGAGTGAAATCCTTGCACTTGAAAGTGTTAGGGTTAGAATAAAAAGAAGAGCTTCAGATCTACATTCCCTCCATCTGGCTCTTCTTTTTATCATCTTTCTCTTCATCTTTCTCTTTTCCCTGATGATGGATCCCATTTGGGATTCGAAACGTTGGTGTAATATCTTATCCCGGTACGGAGGGGATACTTGGAGTGAAATCCTTGCACTTGAAAGTGTTAGGGTTAGAATAAAAAGAAGAGCTTCAGATCTACATTCCCTCCATCTGGCTCTTCTTTTTATCATCTTTCTCTTCATCTTTCTCTTTTCCCTGATGATGGATCCCATTTGGGATTCGAAACGTTGGTGTAATATCTTATCCCGGTACGGAGGGGATACTTGGAGTGAAATCCTTGCACTTGAAAGTGTTAGGGTTAGAATAAAAAGAAGAGCTTCAGATCTACATTCCCTCCATCTGGCTCTTCTTTTTATCATCTTTCTCTTCATCTTTCTCTTTTCCCTGATGATGGATCCCATTTGGGATTCGAAACGTTGGTGTAATATCTTATCCCGGTACGGAGGGGATACTTGGAGTGAAATCCTTGCACTTGAAAGTGTTAGGGTTAGAATAAAAAGAAGAGCTTCAGATCTACATTCCCTCCATCTGGCTCTTCTTTTTATCATCTTTCTCTTCATCTTTCTCTTTTCCCTGATGATGGATCCCATTTGGGATTCGAAACGTTGGTGTAATATCTTATCCCGGTACGGAGGGGATACTTGGAGTGAAATCCTTGCACTTGAAAGTGTTAGGGTTAGAATAAAAAGAAGAGCTTCAGATCTACATTCCCTCCATCTGGCTCTTCTTTTTATCATCTTTCTCTTCATCTTTCTCTTTTCCCTGATGATGGATCCCATTTGGGATTCGAAACGTTGGTGTAATATCTTATCCCGGTACGGAGGGGATACTTGGAGTGAAATCCTTGCACTTGAAAGTGTTAGGGTTAGAATAAAAAGAAGAGCTTCAGATCTACATTCCCTCCATCTGGCTCTTCTTTTTATCATCTTTCTCTTCATCTTTCTCTTTTCCCTGATGATGGATCCCATTTGGGATTTGAAACGTTGGTGTAATATCTTATCCCGGTACGGAGGGGATACTTGGAGTGAAATCCTTGCACTTGAAAGTGTTAGGGTTAGAATAAAAAGAAGAGCTTCAGATCTACATTCCCTCCATCTGGCTCTTCTTTTTATCATCTTTCTCTTCATCTTTCTCTTTTCCCTGATGATGGATCCCATTTGGGATTCGAAACGTTGGTGTAATATCTTATCCCGGTACGGAGGGGATACTTGGAGTGAAATCCTTGCACTTGAAAGTGTTAGGGTTAGAATAAAAAGAAGAGCTTCAGATCTACATTCCCTCCATCTGGCTCTTCTTTTTATCATCTTTCTCTTCATCTTTCTCTTTTCCCTGATGATGGATCCCATTTGGGATTCGAAACGTTGGTGTAATATCTTATCCCGGTACGGAGGGGATACTTGGAGTGAAATCCTTGCACTTGAAAGTGTTAGGGTTAGAATAAAAAGAAGAGCTTCAGATCTACATTCCCTCCATCTGGCTCTTCTTTTTATCATCTTTCTCTTCATCTTTCTCTTTTCCCTGATGATGGATCCCATTTGGGATTCGAAACGTTGGTGTAATATCTTATCCCGGTACGGAGGGGATACTTGGAGTGAAATCCTTGCACTTGAAAGTGTTAGGGTTAGAATAAAAAGAAGAGCTTCAGATCTACATTCCCTCCATCTGGCTCTTCTTTTTATCATCTTTCTCTTCATCTTTCTCTTTTCCCTGATGATGGATCCCATTTGGGATTCGAAACGTTGGTGTAAAAACTCCATTACTGTGGGTTCTCCGATCAGAAATTCAAATAACACAAACCACAGATCTCTGAAATCCAATATCTTATCCCGGTACGGAGGGGATACTTGGAGTGAAATCCTTGCACTTGAAAGTGTTAGGGTTAGAATAAAAAGAAGAGCTTCAGATCTACATTCCCTCCATCTGGCTCTTCTTTTTATCATCTTTCTCTTCATCTTTCTCTTTTCCCTGATGATGGATCCCATTTGGGATTCGAAACGTTGGTGTAAAAACTCCATTACTGTGGGTTCTCCGATCAGAAATTCAAATAACACAAACCACAGATCTCTGAAATCCAATATCTTATCCCGGTACGGAGGGGATACTTGGAGTGAAATCCTTGCACTTGAAAGTGTTAGGGTTAGAATAAAAAGAAGAGCTTCAGATCTACATTCCCTCCATCTGGCTCTTCTTTTTATCATCTTTCTCTTCATCTTTCTCTTTTCCCTGATGATGGATCCCATTTGGGATTCGAAACGTTGGTGTAAAAACTCCATTACTGTGGGTTCTCCGATCAGAAATTCAAATAACACAAACCACAGATCTCTGAAATCCAATATCTTATCCCGGTACGGAGGGGATACTTGGAGTGAAATCCTTGCACTTGAAAGTGTTAGGGTTAGAATAAAAAGAAGAGCTTCAGATCTACATTCCCTCCATCTGGCTCTTCTTTTTATCATCTTTCTCTTCATCTTTCTCTTTTCCCTGATGATGGATCCCATTTGGGATTCGAAACGTTGGTGTAAAAACTCCATTACTGTGGGTTCTCCGATCAGAAATTCAAATAACACAAACCACAGATCTCTGAAATCCAATATCTTATCCCGGTACGGAGGGGATACTTGGAGTGAAATCCTTGCACTTGAAAGTGTTAGGGTTAGAATAAAAAGAAGAGCTTCAGATCTACATTCCCTCCATCTGGCTCTTCTTTTTATCATCTTTCTCTTCATCTTTCTCTTTTCCCCGATGATGGATCCCATTTGGGATTCGAAACGTTGGTGTAAAAACTCCATTACTGTGGGTTCTCCGATCAGAAATTCAAATAACACAAACCACAGATCTCTGAAATCCAATATCTTATCCCGGTACGGAGGGGATACTTGGAGTGAAATCCTTGCACTTGAAAGTGTTAGGGTTAGAATAAAAAGAAGAGCTTCAGATCTACATTCCCTCCATCTGGCTCTTCTTTTTATCATCTTTCTCTTCATCTTTCTCTTTTCCCTGATGATGGATCCCATTTGGGATTCGAAACGTTGGTGTAAAAACTCCATTACTGTGGGTTCTCCGATCAGAAATTCAAATAACACAAACCACAGATCTCTGAAATCCAATATCTTATCCCGGTACGGAGGGGATACTTGGAGTGAAATCCTTGCACTTGAAAGTGTTAGGGTTAGAATAAAAAGAAGAGCTTCAGATCTACATTCCCTCCATCTGGCTCTTCTTTTTATCATCTTTCTCTTCATCTTTCTCTTTTCCCTGATGATGGATCCCATTTGGGATTCGAAACGTTGGTGTAAAAACTCCATTACTGTGGGTTCTCCGATCAGAAATTCAAATAACACAAACCACAGATCTCTGAAATCCAATATCTTATCCCGGTACGGAGGGGATACTTGGAGTGAAATCCTTGCACTTGAAAGTGTTAGGGTTAGAATAAAAAGAAGAGCTTCAGATCTACATTCCCTCCATCTGGCTCTTCTTTTTATCATCTTTCTCTTCATCTTTCTCTTTTCCCTGATGATGGATCCCATTTGGGATTCGAAACGTTGGTGTAAAAACTCCATTACTGTGGGTTCTCCGATCAGAAATTCAAATAACACAAACCACAGATCTCTGAAATCCAATATCTTATCCTTCTCTGTCTCATGTTGATGATGTGGGAAACATTATGGCCCACCTTCGATCAAGGTCACTTCCTGTCGACTTCAGCTCATTATCCAGGAAGTTGACCTAGAGACTCCCTTTAGGTGCCTTGGAGCCTGCATGCCTCAATGGCAAGTTCTTCATGTTCGACGCGAGGTTTTCATCATTGGCCTCCGATCGAATGATTCTGCGGGTGCTCGACGCCAGCTCACTAATTCACACACCATAGATTGTACCTATAGTACCTTGAGGACCATTGTCATTATTGGTAGTACCTCTCGCGTCTGTTAATAGTTTTCATCATTGACTAGTAATCAGACGATGTTCTTGCATGTTTGACCTCAACTCCTATATTTGCATGCTTGGACTTGTACTTTGTTCGGGTCGATATGGAGCGCAAGACCCTGGATTTTGTCTATTGAGATCCAGGTTGCGATTCTGTGGATTATTATGATCATTACATGCTCATTGATGGATGGTTGTGCCCATACCTGAGTCTTCATGGATGGCTGCGACCATACCTTTATTATCATCATGGTCTCATTAGCTGGGTGGCTGCGTCCATACCACAGACCTCTTTCGTATGTCTTTTGGATGGCTATGCCCATGCCTAGACTACATGTACTTGATTATCAGAGATATCAGTTGTTCTTGCGTGCAGATTCTTCCCAGTGGTGTTCCAGTTCAGTCAATTTCGTAAAGCATTTCATCCCTCCCACTCTCTCGGGCTTCATGCTTTAGGGGGCATCTGTTACACAGTAATTTGTCACTGTCTTCCTACCAGTATTCCTACTGTGTCATGAGTCCAAATCATCCATGCTCATGCTCTCTAATGTTGCCAAATGACCCCCTTTGCCAAAGTTTCTGCATCATCGCCATTGTTGTAAAAATAAACGCGCTGATGAGCACTCCAAAACAGAACGAATAGGCTGCCAGCGTGGAAGTACATGTGATTCCCGCGATGGTCGAATTTCATGAGACAGCGCGATTGTTGCTTATATTTGATCACGCTGACATGACTTTCTTCGTTATTCAGTAGCGATGTCAGCACTCCAGTGTAGTTATGCACCCGCGATGATCCAGTATGGGCGAGTTTCTTCTAACAGTCGGCCTTCCAGATGCATCTAGACCTAGTTGTTGGCCTTGTATATGTCGCCCTCCCTTTTCTGGCATGTCTGTTTTGTCATTTGATCCACCTTCCTTGGAGATAAGCTCATCCCCCCACCATTCATGGAGACTCCTTCTCCTATTTAAGCCTCCACCATTGCTATGAGCTGCTAGTTTGGAATTCATAGTGTTTGGAGTGTTGCCGATAGTGTGTGAGCTTGATAGGTAGCTAGTGTGACAAGTGTGGGATTGTTAGAGAACTTAAGGAAGGTTTTGAAGTGTTTTTATCTTGTCTAAACTTGTGTGAGAGAGAGTTTTGTCTTGGGAGATCTACCTCCAAGGGTGAATGCTTGAGGAACTTGCTGGCTCGACCCTCTTGAGAAGGATTTGATGTTAGAACTACGGTTGTATTCTTCTTTGTTTATTAATAATAGATGACTATCATTATGGTTTCACTCTTAATGTCTTTATGATGGTGTTTGAGTTATATCCTTTCTGACTGATATATAGTTGCATCTATTGGATTTTATGCTCGTGTTTGTATCGTTCTTTGCATGTGCAGGTGTCCGTGCATGAGGATCGTGAGGATTGTGACCAGCCAGGGTAAAGGAACGGGAGCATCGACTCTTCTACAAGAACTAGCGTTGGAATCTAGGTAGGCCTTCATCATTGGTCTTTAATTTGCAATTAGGAACTTGCGTGTTAGCGTTGTTTGATTGTTGCTAGACCCTATTTGGACTAGTAGGGATCGCCTCTGTCCGCAGAGGGGATTTACCTCCACAACAGTAAGTATATTACTTCACCTAACTTTTTCATTTAGCAAGATGGATCAATCACAATATTTCCTCATCTAGGGTTTTTAGTGAAACTATCATGAAATGAGCTATGGTTGATGATGGCTAGTCTAGTTTTCATATGCTAAACATATAAATTTTTCTTCCTACACCTCTACACATGTTTAAAATACATTTTGAACCACTGAACCAACTACAAATCATCAAATTACTTCACCAAAAACTAAACCCTAGCTCATTCCTAAGCAATTTTGATAGTTTTCATAGAAACTTTGTTTTCCATTTCCCACAAGCACTCCTTTCCTTCATTTCACCTCATTTGAGTTTCATGAGTTCCTCATAGTCCCTATCCATCTCCAAGAATTTCTCTTAGCATTTTTTCCACTCCACCTATCCATCATTTCATTTTTCACTCATCCCTCACTGTTTTTTCTTATTTTCCTACTGCTAGGGTTTTTGTCATCATGGAAGGAGATCTTCACTAGAGAGGAAAAAACCATAAAGGAGGAAAATTCTTAGATATGAACCTACCAACTGCAATGAAATCAATACATCACCCTTCATCAAGCAGTGTTTTGAAGATGTGAGTTGTCTAGAGTTTTGCAAAAGGGTGTGTGAAGTTGGTTTTCATGAACAATTGACAGATTGGATCACCACTCATTTGAAAGGAGAAAGTGTTATCATTGTTGTAGTTGAGTTCACATTTTCAATGGCTGCTATTTCACTTGCTATAGGGATACCAGATCATGGAGAGTACTAGTTTAAGGGCATGAACTTAGATCTTGAACATTATAGGTCTTTCTTGAAAACACCATATAAGGAAACCCATACACATGTCATACCTTTTAGGTAATTGTTGGAGAAGTATGATCCATTGATGAAAGTTGTCATGAAATTTTCACATGTGAGGGAAGGATTTCTAGATTGTATACCTATCACATCCAGCTTCTAATGCAATTTACAACTTAGAAACCTCTCAACATGTGAAACTATTTGTTTAGAAGCCCTCTCAAGGTGTTTGAGAAGGTACAGGTGAGAAAAAGAACACTATCCTAGTCTCTTTCATCATAGTTTGATCAAAACTGTTTTTCTCCATCAACTTGCAGAGAAAAACATGACATGGGATTCTTTCTTGGAGACAAATTTGAAATGGCATGAGTCTAATGTTTCAATTCAGTATCCAAACATGCGAGCACAACAAATGGAGGTTGGATCCTCAAGCAGATTAGTGGGGGTTCCTAAAGCACCTATACCTAAGGTGACTAGGATGTACCAAAGAGGAAAAAGTCTTGTGTTTACTTCTCATAGCGAGAAAGGGGACAAGCATTTTACATCAACAAAACAGGGGTCACTAGTATAGGATAAAGATTTGATTATGCATGAGTTTGAGTTGGTAGACTTGGAAATAGAACATGATCCCTCAAGCATGAAGCAAACTATCAAAGAAAAACGCTCTCAGATCAAAGAACTCATGAACAACATGGCAAGGGCAAGTTTTGTCATCTCATTCCTAGAACAAGAAAATAGTCAGCTAAAGGCCAAACAACTTATCATGGAAAAGGAGCAAACTAAACTATTGTAGCAAGAAGGCAAGGGCAAAGATGTATTGGAGATAAATGAACCTAAAGAAACTAAAGGACAAGGCAAGAAAAAGAGGCCAAGAATCAAAGAGCTCAAGAAGGCATTGAAAGAGGAGAAAAAACACATCTTGTTGGATGAAGAGCTAGAATTGGAGGACAAAATTGGCTTAGAGGTTAATGAGGGTAGGGCATATTGGTTAGATAAGGTCAATGATCACTTGGAAAAGCTTCTTGACAAGGCCAATATAGATAACTAGCTATAAGGCACATGACACATCACTACCAGACCAAGAATGTGATTTGTAACATCAAGGTCAAACAACTGGAAAACAAGCTCAAAGAAACCGTAAAGGACTAAAATGAGAAGGGTAGCTTAAATATGATTGCTAAAGAATCCATGAGGGCATAACATAACTAATGTTGTAGCTATTGACCAATTTTGGAGAAATTCTGAGCATTTTTGGTTTTTTGGCTATTTTGGTGCTTAATTTAGAAATTTGGCCACTCACAAGGCATTGCGATTTTTCCTTAGGCACTCAAATCACAAATTGTTTGTAGTTTTAGAAAGCCCATGGAATACTCTAAAATCCCATTTCATTAGATTTTCTAGAGAGAGACCAAATGTTGAGAAAAAGAGGAAAAGTGGTCAAAAATCAGCATTCTGGCCCTCTTTTTGATAGGCGCCGCACTTCTGGAGTAACCTTGGGAGAATGGATTTTTGAAGGCCTTCCCATGGGTAATTTTCAAACGTTCAAGGTGTTATGGAAACTAGAATTGAAACTCTAGTTTCTTGTTCTTTCAGATATTCATTTGGACCTCAGGAAGGCAGCTTAAAGTGGGATCAAAGTTGGCACTACACTTCTAACAATTTCTGTGTTTTTCATTTAAATTTCACTTAGTAAATTTCCTAGTTTTCAATTTGACTTGGTTAAAGTCAAAACTCTTGATGTAATTAAAGTTAGTTCGAGGTTAGATGATGTAAGAATGAATAAATGGACATGATAGGTAGTTTTTTTGGTTTAATATGCCTCGTTAAGGAAGTAAAATCCAAATCAAAGTCTACAAGAAGTGTTTGTATTTGACCTTCTCACTCTCACCTGTTGGTTGAGAGAACCTTGGAATCAGTTCCACCACCTAGGAATTCAAATCCTGAATGTGGGGAAGTGGTTCAATTGAGTCTATATGTACTATTTATCATTCAGAAAGAAGGTTTGAACTTTTATGGAGCAAGCTTGTATGCTAATGCTTTCTTCAGCTAATACAAGAGCAGTTGTAGCTATATTTCAGGAACTCTAGTTTAGTGAGTCTATGGTGTTTGTTTCTTCTTTCTATTAGTTTTAATGGATAAATCATCTCTCTTTACATGCTTTATGTTCTTCCTATGAGTTTCTTTGCACTTATATAGCCATGAATCTTGAAATTAAGATTTTTTTATGTGGAATTCATAGTTGTGTTTCCCTTCTTCTAAAGCTAATCAATTCATGCCTTCACATGCTCACTAGTCTCTTTTAAACTCACAAATCTATGCTACATTGACAAACAATCAAATTGCACCATAACACATTGATATCTAGCTCCTATGATACTTATTTCTATGCACTTTAAGCCTAGACCTAATTACTTGTTCTAAACCCTAGTCCAAAAAACTTAATTCACAAATACTCAAAACAAGCTTACATATCAAGCCTAAAACCTTGTTCTTTACAACTTTTCATTGACAAATCCTTTTGAGATATTACTCTCTGGCTCAGTAGGGCTAGCTATTGAGTTGAAAGTGGTTCGAGGTTACCATTTTTGATTTCCTCCTCATCCTAGGAAATTGTAGGGGATAACATTTTTGGCATTGTTGTCAGGGAAATGATTGATAAATCATTCCTTGGAAATATTTTAGATCTTTCAAGAGAACTGGTTATGTAGTTTACAATTTCCAGTATCCAAAGATAGGCTGATTTTACAAATTTCATGAATCTTAAGGTGAGACAAAATTCTGGCTCCTAAAAGATATACCAGGTCAAATCCTGACCCAAATCCACCTTTTATTGTTGAAGATCCTGAAAAACTACTCAGAAAACTTAAGTTACCTATCACTAAAAGTGCAGTTCGAAAAATTAAAAGAACAACTTCTCTACCTAGAAATCTATTTGCTTTTGAGCAGCCTCATTTTGATACTCAATTAGAATTGTCTCTTTCAAGGTAAAAATATGAGTCTTGCATTTCTGAAGTAATATCTGAACCTCTTCAATTTGAATTTCATTCTCATTCTTCAAAATCTCTATCTGCTAGAGTTGAGCACAGTTGTGGTTGAGTTTTGACAAACTTCAAAGTCTTGCTGACCAGCTCCAATCACTACTAAAAAAACCTACATTCATTATCAGATTGAATACTTAATTGTTGTCTCATCCTCTACTACACCTCCAAATACATCTACAACATCTCAAAGTACATAAGCCACCTCATCCTTTCTTCCACCACCTCCATCAGTGTCATCATCTTTACCTACACAACCCATTGTAGTACCTCCACCACCTCCAACAATCATGGCATGATTTTCACCTCTCATGCTACCTGCTAAACTTGTTTCTTTACCTTAGAACTATGGTCAAAGACTTCCTCTATTTGATGGGAGCTCAGAAATCATAGCCCAGCATCATGTTGAAAAATTGAGAGATTTTATTGATGTGGAAGAAATTGATGAAGATGATGCTAAGATGAGAATAATAGCTCAGAGTTTTTATGGAGACGTGAAGAAATGGTTTTCCAATTTGGCTTCTAATTCTATCAATAATTCTCAGAGACTGATAGAATTGTTCTTAGCATGTTGGCAAGAAAAGAAAAATCCACTACAGATTTTGGCTAATTACAATTCTATGAAAAGAAATCAGAATGAGACTGTCCAAGAGTTCACAACAAGGTTTAATTTGGTATACAATTCTATTCCTGATGATATGAAGCCTCCACCTCGTCTAGCACTTCTCCATTATCCTGATTCTTTTGACCCAAACATGGAATATCATCTCAGAGAGAGAGACCCTGCAACTCTTGAAGAAATGCAGCGAAATGTAGTAAGTGTCGAAAATAATCTGCTCATCAAGAAATCGAAATCAAAGCTTGAAAGGACTGAGAAGAAAGTTATTTTTAAAGAAGAACCTTCATCATATTTAGATGTAAAGCTTGACACTTTGATCAAAACCATGGAGAGAATGATAGATAGAATATCCATAACTGATCGACAAGTGGAGCCTTCGGTGAGGAATCAGAACTTTCGTGGCCAACAACAATAGTAGTTCAAAAATAGATAGAAAGAGCAGTGAAATCAAGATCCTCAAGGTCAAGTAAGATCTCCATTCCAACAAAATTATACTGAAGACTAGGAAGAAGATGAAGAGGAGATTGTAGAAGAAAATCACTTCTTTGAAGAAAATGAGCTGCCTACCTTTTTTTACAGAAGAAGATCAGTTTTCTAAAGAAACTTTCATACCAAGTGATCAACAACTTGTACTTGCAAGTGATGATCTATGGGCTATTCAAACTGAATAATATCAAAGAGGATATCGGAATTCTCTTAGTTATCTGCAAAAGTAGTACAACTTGAGGAACATAAATGTACCTGTTACATTGAATCAGAAGAGGCAAAATCTATAGAAAGGCACACCAAGCAAAGAAGAATCTCCTCCAAATCAGAATAAAGAAAAATAAGTTGTCATATTGAACTGGGATAAAACCAATGAGGCAGCTACCAGCAATGTGAGGAAAGATAATGAGTTTAAAAGTGAAAGTCATAAGAAGGAATTTCAAGCTAAAGGGAAAATTGAAAAGAAGGACATTGCTGCAAAGGAGGTAGAAAAGAAATCTAATCTTTTTAGTTTAGAAAATGAAATTTCTAAGTTGAAAGTTTAAATTCCTCTCATTGAATTAGTGAAGAATGATAAATATAAGTTTCAGATTGCAAAAATGCTTAAGGTTGACCAGATGTCAAATACAGTGAATGTGGCTGATGATGAGCCAACAATATTTTTTGGTCCAGCCTTAAAATGAAGTCTTGAAGATAGTGAAATTCCACCTTTTTATATTAGTCTCAAACTTCATGTCTTTATCCTCCATAACTCCATGCTAGATTCTGGTGCCTCACATAATCTTATGCCTAAAGTCATCATGGAAAAACTAGGAATGAGTATCAATCGACCTTATCGTGACCTCTAGTCTTTTGATTTGGGTAGAGTGAAATGTCTTAGCCTCATTAAAGACTTAGTAGTGTCCTTGGAACAAATTCTGGCCAAGAATGTGCTGATGGATGTAGTGGTTGTTGATATTCCTCCTAGGTTTGGTATGTTGCTTTAAAGGTCTTGGGGAGAAAAACTAAAGGGCACTCTACAACTTGACTTTTCATATGCTACTATCCCAGTATTTGGGCATCTCAGAAAACTCTATCAGGAAAAGAAGATGAAATTCATGATCAATAGTAAGGAAAAACCAATAAATCACCCTATACATGATGTGCACACTGACCTTGATTCCTTCAATTTGTTTAGTGACATGAATTCAGTCAATGATGAAAGTGAGCTTATAGAAATTTCAAAAGTTCCAGATGTTATAACCAATGTGCAAAAAGATATCACTGCTGAAGGAAAAGAGATGAATGAAGAGTGTTTCCAGCTAGTAAACCCTCTTGAAAGGATTGATGAGGTAGTGCAAAAAATAGAGTGTCTTGAGATAGCCAGCCATCCTCGAAAATATCAGATAGCTCAGGCTTCAGAAATCCTTTTTCCGAATGAGGAAAATGGT
This sequence comes from Pinus tabuliformis, assembly GCA_031772625.1. Lineage (NCBI taxonomy): Eukaryota > Viridiplantae > Streptophyta > Pinopsida > Pinales > Pinaceae > Pinus > Pinus tabuliformis. The sequence goes on from CM062811.1 coordinate 197,104,887, forward strand.
CTTTGGACCATGGAGTTTGATGGTGAAATGGGAAAATAAGGAGTTGCGATTGGTTTTTGGATTCATGGTCCACTACATCAGTCATGTAAAATTCATTGTAATGTAATAATGAGTTTTTACAAGTTAGCTTTTGACTACTCAAACAATGAGGGGGAGTATGAAGCATTGATTGTTGGCCTCAAGATTCAAAAGAAGTTGAGAGCAAAGAAAATTTATGTTTATGGCGACTCTGAATTGGTAATCAAACATGTAAAAGGGGAATACCAAGTCAAGCATCCAAGAATGAGTGCCTATCACAATGTTGTACTCGACATCCTGAAAACTTTTACAGAATATATTTTGTCCCTTATTCCTAGAACTCAGAATGTTATAGCTAACTCTCTTGCTATTGCAGCCAGTATGGTGAATATTCCTATTCACTCTAATCATAAGTATTCTATCCATTTCAAACATCACCAATCTGTCCCTGATAATATGAGATTTTGGCAAGTGTTTTGGGATGACAAACAAATCAACAATTTTCTGCAATTGGAAGGAGATATTCATAATTCCCTCATTGATGATACATCCAATATGAATGATCCGAAGATTCAACTAGATGAGATTTCAAATATTTCAGCTAAAGGAAAACAACATTCCAAGAGGTCTTGTACCTTTGGAAGAGTTGTTTGATCATGATGATGTTGCAAAAAATCCCACCTTGGTCCCCACAGAAAGAGGTATTGAAGATGTAAACATTGGCACAGCTAACAAGCCTAAGATGGTCAAACTATCATAATCCTTATCTCCTGAAATGAAAAGTAAGTACATAGCTTTAATGAAAGAGTTTTCTGATGTATTTGCTTGGGACTATTCAGATCTAAAGTTTTATGACAAGAATATCATTCAACACACCATTCTAGTCAAGCCTGATCAAAAGCCATTTCGCCATAAACTAAGAAGGATTAATCCTAAGCTGCTTCCATCGATTGAAAAAGACGTAAATATGCTTTATAAGTCTAGTATCGTAGTACCTATTCGATTTTCTGAATGGATGTTTAATCTAGTGCCAGTAAGAAAGAAGACCGGGGAGATTCGTCTCTGCATTGATTTTAGAAATTTAAGCAAAGTGTCCCTAAAAGATAATTATCCCTTGCCAAAGATGGATCATTACTTTAGAAAGTAGTTGGATCTTCCAGGATGCCATTGGTAGATGGATATTCCGGGTACAATCAGATTTTGGTGCATAAAGATGATCAACTGAAATTTTCCTTCACAACACCATGGGGTACATTCATGTACACCAAGATGCCATTTGGATTAAAGAATGCAGGGGTTTCAGCGAGCTATGGACATAGCTTTCACCAATGAAAAATATGTATTTCTGGTTATATATTTAGATGATCTCATAGTATTTTCCAAGTTTGATGGAGATCATTTACATCATTTGAGAATTGTTTCTCAGAAATGCAGAAAATTTGGCATCTCACTCAATCCAAAGAAGAGCCTATTTGCCATGGAATAAGTTAAGATGTTGGGCCACATCATCTCTAAGGATGGAATTTGCATTGATCTTGCAAGAGTGCAATCCATTCAGCAATTAGATTTCCCAAGGAACAAGAAACAAATTCAGTCTTTTAATGGGAAAATCAATTTTTTGAGAAGATTCATCCCTAATCTAGCTGAACATTTGAAAGAGATGGCATACATTCTAAATAAGTGCAGTGAGGTAAAGTGGTCTTTAGAGGCTAATAAATCATTTCATGTAGTAAAATTTGCATTATACACTACTCCTATTTTGATTAGTTGAGATTATACTTCACATTTCATTATCTTTTCATTTGCCTCTGAGCATACATTAACAGCAGTCCCAATGAAAAAGAGAGACAAAAAAAATGAGCAGTTGATAGCATTATTCAGTCACACCATAAGAGATGCAGCATTAAGATACAACATCATTGAGAAGTAGGCCTTGGCATTGGTGAAAGCTCTCAAAGATTTTCAATTTTATATTCTGCATTTTCACACCATTGCATATGTTCCCACAGCAACAGTGCAAGAGATTCTTGTGCAAACAGATCCTGAAGGCAGAAGGGGAAATGGATTGCTGCCATGCTGGAGTATGATTTGGAGATAAAGCCCATAAAGCTCATCAAGGGACAATGTTTGGCTAAGTTGATGGCTGAATCTAATCTACATGCTCTAGACATCAATTTGATGATAGCACTTTCTAAAGAAGAGGAAGAAGAAGACCAATACTTACAGGTGTCTAACATGTCCATATCATCTCCATGGTATTCCAACATTGTTTATGCCTTGCGGCAATTAAATCCTCCACCAAAATTTCCCAACCATAAAGATAGATCCTTAAATTTGAAAGCTTCAAATTATTGTATTCTTGATGGTGTTTTATACTAGAAAGGTCCTGGTGGTGTGTTGTTGAATTGTTTGGTAGAAATTGAAGCAAAGGATGTGATGAAATATTTTCACAAAGGAGACTGTGGTAGCCATCACTTTTGCAAGACTATAGAAAATAAGATCTTGATGGTTGTTTTCTATTGGCCTACTTTCTTTTATGATGTTTATAAAATAGTGATGAGCTATCATGAATGTCAGATTTTCCAAGGGAAAAGAAAACTTTTTCCATTACCCTTGCAGCCCATCTCAATTACATCTCCTTTTCAGCAGTGGGGGCTTGACTTCATTGGTGAGATCCATCCTTCATCGTCTGCACAACACAAATGGAGCTTGACAGCCACATACTACTTTACAAAATGGATTGAGGCAATCCCAACTAGGAAAGCTACTAATTTTGTTATCATTCAATTTATGGAATCTAATATCTTATCTAGATTTGGATGCCCGTAGAAAATAATCGCTGATAATACTACTGCCTTCAATTAAAAAATAATGGTGGAGTTTTGTGCTAAGTACCATATTGTATTAGGAAATTCCATTGCTTATCATCCGCAAGGGAAGGGTTTGGCCGAATCCTCCAACGAATCTTTGATTAACATCATCAAGAAAGTTTTAGAAATGAACAAGAAGAATGGGCACAAAAAGATGATTAATGCTTTATGGGTAGACAAATTTAGTACTAAGAAATCAATAGGTATGTCTCCTTTTATGTTGGTGTATGGGATTGACACAGTTTTTCCTTCATCTCTTGCTGTCCCCGTCATGAAAATTCTGCAAGAATTGGACAATGAAACCAATGATATGCACAAAAGGATAAATCAAATGATCCATCTACAACAAACTAGAGTGGAAGTTTTTCATAACACCTCTAAACTTTAGGAAATAATCAAAAATATCTATGATTGCAAGACCAAGGAAGCCAATTTCAATTTGGGAGATGTGGTTCTTCATTGGGATCCTAGAAATGAAGAAAAACGCAAACATGGCAAATTTGAGAATTTCTGGAAAGGACCATATAGAATCTCAACTTTCAAAGGAAATAATGATTTCCTACTGGAGGAAATGAATGGATAAGATTACTCAGGAGGAGCGATCAATGGTAGGCTTCTCAAGCACTACCATGTTTGAAACAAGTTCTGAAAATGTTCATCACCATTGGACATACCAGTGTCTTTTTTATGTTCTAGTATTTAAGTGGCTATCATAGGAGTTTGAAGCCCAAGGAGAAGGCCATAAGGATTCTTTGATCAGCTAGTATGTTTATTTTACTTTTACAGTCCTGTCATGTCAAATAGTCTGTCAATTTTCAGTTTCAGCTTAGTTTTTTGCATTTTGACTCCATTGCCCAACGAATAATGTTACTTGGTATACGGTGTTCTTGTAACCTCCAAGGAGCTTCCATCCCTAGCTGGAGCCAATGTTAGTGTCATTCTTATCTTCCATCCACAAGTGATCAAATATACTTCTACCAAGTTTGCCAGAAGTCTCAAGGTCAAATTTTATCCTGTCACTAGGTTTACAAAGTCAAATTTCGTCACTGGCTAGTTGGTCTAGGAATGCTTTTGTTATTTTTGGAAAATCACACATGTTGGTCTCCTACCTCATTCATATGAATTTGTCATAATAAGAAGAATATTTTCATTATATCAGTCATCATTATCACCATTCCATTCAGTCTCGGGTATTCATTAAGTCATTAGGGTTTCAAGGTCCATCATCGTCATGTGTAAATCCAGCATCAAATAAATCATGACAAGTAGCTCATTGACATTAGCTTGATTAATTTTTAAATGTTCTTCACGATTTCACTTTCAAAGGTTCCAGGAGAAGAAGTGTTAGTGTTCAAAAGGTAAAAATACAGCTCAAGTTTCAACTCTCCAAAGTGATTTAGTCTTAAAGGTGAAAAATAAAATTTTTAAAAGGTTTGTGGGGCCCATTTCTTTTCAAGGGAGAAACATACTTGCCTATATAAACTCAAAAATCCTAAAACTCACTTCATTTGCCTTCTATTTCCCTTTGTTCATCAATCTGTCTCCTCCACTGGCAAGAAAAACTTGGTTTTTTTAGGCAAATTTAGCAAACAATTGAAGGCATTGCACTTCCAAATATTGCGTTGCACTTCTGAGGCTGACATTGCGCTTCTAAGGCCGGTGTTTCGCTTCTGGAAACTATGTTGCACTTTCAGACACTATGCTGTGCTTGTTCAAGAGCAGCCTCAAGCCTTCCAGAAATCGCACAAACTCAAATTTGAATCTTGCAATTTTCTTTCTTCCTAATCTAGACTTGTCTACAAGTAAGTATATCACTTAACTTACCTTTTTCATTTAGCAAGACGGATTCAAGCACAATATTTCTTCATCTAGGGTTTTTATTGAAACTATCATGAAATGAGCTAGGGTTGATGATGGCTAGTCTAGTTTTAATATGCTAAACATGTAAATTTTTCATGCTACACCTCTACACATGTTTGAAATAAATTTTGAACCACTGAACCAACTACAAATCAACAAATTACTTCACCAAAAAATAAACCCTAGCTCATTCCTAAGCAATTTGGACATTTTTCCTAGAAACTCTATTTTCCATTTCCCACAAGCACTCCTTTCCTTCATTTCACCTCATTTGAGTTTCATTAGTTTCTCACAGTCCCTATCCATCTCCTAGAATTTCTCTCACCATTTTTTCCTCTCCACCTATCCATCATTTCACTTTTCACTCATCCCTCACTGTTTTTTCTCATTTTCCTACTACTAGTGTTTCTGTCATCATGGGAGGAGATTCTTCACTAGAGAGGAAAAAAAACCATAAAGGAGGAAAATTTCTCAGATATGAACCTACCAACTACAATGAAATCAATACATCACCCTTCATCAAGTAATGTTTTGAATATGTGAGTTGTCTAGAGTTTTGCAAAAGGTGTGTGAAGTTGGTTTTCATGAACAATTGATAGATTAGATCGCCACTCATTTGAAATGGGAAAGTGCTATCATTGCTGGAGTTGAGTTCACATTTTCAGTGGCTGCTATTTCACTTGATACATGGATACTAGATCACGGAGAATACTGCATTAAGGGCATGAACTTAGATCTTGAACATTATAGGTCTTTCTTAAAAACACCATACATGGAAACCCATACACATATCATACCTTTTAGGTACTTGTGGGAGAAGTATGCTCCATTGATGAAAGTTGTCATGAAAGTTTTCACATGTGAGGGAAGGTTTTCTAGATTGTATGCCTATCACATCTAGCTTCTAATGCACTTTACAACTCAGAAACCTCTCAACATGTGCAACTATCTATGTAGAAGCCTTGTCAAGATGTCTGAGAAGGTATAGGTGAAAAACAAAGAACACTATCCTAGTCTCTTTCATCATATTTTGATCAAAATTGTAGTTCTCCATCAACTTGCAGAGAAAAACATGACATGTGATTCTTTCTTGGAGATAGCTTTGAAATGGCATGACTCTAATGTTTCAATTTAGTATCCAAACATGCCAACACAACAAATGGAGGTTGTATCCTCAAGAAGATCAGTGGGGGTTCCTAAATCACCTAGACTTAAGGTGCCTAGGATGTACCAAAGAGGAAAAAGGATCATGTTTGCTTCTCATGGCGAGATAGGGGCCAAGCCTTCTACATCAGCAAAATAGGGGTCACCAGTACATGATAAAATTTGATTGAGCATGAGTTTGAGTTGGTAGAATTGGAAATAGAAAATGAGCCCTCAAGCATGCAGCAAACTATCAAATAAAAAGACACTCAAATTAGAGAACTCTTGGACAACATGGCAAGGGAAAGGTTTGTCATCTTATTCCTAGAACAAGAAAACAGTGAGCTAAAGGCCAAACAACTTGTCATGGAAAAAGAGAAAACTAAACTGTTGAAGCAAGCAGGCAAGGGAAAAGTAGTATTGGAGATCAATGAACCTAAAGAAACTAAAGGACAAGGCAAGAAAATGAGGCCAAGAACCAAATATCTCAAGAAGGCATTGAAAGAGGATAAAAAACACATCTTGCTAGATGAAGAGCTAGAATTGGAGGATAAAATTGCCTTATAGGTTAATGAGGACAGGGAGTATTGGTTAGATAAGGTCAATGACCACTTAGAGAAGCATTTTGAAAATACCAATAGAGATAACCAGCTACTAAGGCACATGGCACATCACTAATAGACCAGGAATGTGATTTTTAACATCAAGGTCAAATAGCTAGGAAACAAGCTCAAAGAAACCCTAAAGGACCAAAATGAGAAGGGTAACTTATAGATGTTTGTTGAAGCATCCATGAGGGCCTAACATACCTTATTTTGCAGCTCTTAATCAATTTTGGAGAAATTTTGATCACTTTTTGTTTTTTGGCTATTTTGGTGCCTAATTCATAAATTTGGCCAGTCACAAGGCGCTGCACTTTTTCCTCAGGCACTCAAATCACAAATGGTTTGCATTTTTGGAAAGCCCATGGCATCCTCTGAAAACATATTTCATTATATTTTCCAGAGAGAGACTAAATTTTGAGAAAAAGAGGAAAAAGTGGTCAAAAATTAGCATTATGGCCTTCCTTTGACAGGTGTTGTGCTTCTGGAGTAACCTTGGGAGAATGGATATTTGAAGGCCTTCCCATGGGTAATTTTCAAACCTTAAAGGTGTTTTTAAAACTAGTCCCGAGAGTTTAGTTGACTGTTATTTCAGAGCTTCATTTGGACCTCAGGAAGGCACCTTAAAATGGGATCAAACTGGGCACTGTGCTTCTACAAATTTACGTGTTTTTCATTTAAATTTCACTATGTAAATTTCCTAGTTTTCAGTTTGACTTGGTCAAATTCAAAACTTTTGATGTAATTTAAGTTAGTTTGAGGTTAGATGATGTAAGCATGAATAAATGGACATGATAGGTAGCTTTTGTGGTTTAATAGGCCTCATTAAGGAAGTAAAATCCAAATCAAAGTCTATAAGAAGTGTTTGTATTTGACCTTCTCACTCTCACCTGTTGATTGAGAGAATCTTGAAATCAGTTCCACCACCTAGGAATTAGGCTCCTGAAGGTGGTGAAGTCGTTAAATTGAGTCTATATGTACTATTTCTTATTCAAAGAGAAGGGTTGGAAATTTGTGGAGCAGCCTTGTATGCTTATGTTTTCTTCAGCTAATACAGGAGTAGTTGCAGCTATATTTTAGAAACTCTAGTTCAACGAGTCTATGGTGTTTGTTTCTTCTTTCTATCATTTTTAATGGATAAATAATCTCTCTTTACATGATTTATGTTCTTCTTATGATTTTCTTTGCAGTTATATAAATAGAAATCTTGAAATTAAGCTTTGTTTATGTGGAATTCATAGTTGTGTTTCCCTTCTTCTAAAGCTAATCAATTCATGCCTTCACATGCTCACTAGTCTCTTTTAAACTCACAAATCTATGCTACATTGACAAACACTCAAATTGCACCATAACACACTGATATCTAGCTCCTATTATACTTGTTTTTGCATACTTGAAGCCTAGACCTAATTACTTGTTCTAAACCCTAGTCCAGCCAACTTAATTCACAAATACTCAAAACAAACTTGCATATCTAGCCTAAAACCTTGTTCTTTATAGCTTTTCATTGAAAAATCCTTTTGAGAGATTCCTCTCCGGCTCAGTAGGGCTAGCTACTGAGCTAAAAGTGGTTTGAGGTTACGTTTTTCAATTTCCTCCTTAGCCTAGGAATTTGTAGGGGATAACACCATGCATTCACAAACCAGTTGGGAAATCATGCATGCAACCTTTTACCTACAAGTATTCCTATTGAGGCTACTTGATACCACTTTTCTTACGTGTCCTCTTCTTTCCTTATCCTCCCTTATCCTTCCTTATCCATCCTTTTCTTTCTCTCTCCAATTTTAGAGTGCTCCAATAATACCCTAAATGTGCAATAGCATGAGATAATAGAGAGAGCTCCAAATCTGAACTGGCAAAAGATAAAACTAGCAAAATCTATGAAATGATCCTCATAAGCCTTTTTATCATTGATATCTCTATAATCTTCAATTTATTTTTCTTTCAATTTCCCTCTCATGCAACCCTATGACCTTTCATCTCCCTTTTCTCCTATTTTTGTTTATTTTCATAAATAAAATGCTAATTAATGTGTCTTTGCCTTTCCAAAGGATTTGTTAATTCCTTTTCCAATTTCCTTACCCATAATAAACATCAAGTGATTCCCACTAGGAATTTTTTCCCAACATTCAGCTTGGAATATGTGTCCCATGACCTTGGTCATATATTTTCCTTATTAACTTTATTACATGAATTTTTAACCTGGGGATGTTGCATGTACTATCCTTCTTCTTTACAAGCAATACTAGTGCACCCTGAGGTGACACACTTGGCCTTATGTATAATTTATCAAGCATATTATTAAGCTGCAACTTCAATTCCACCAACTTTGGAGTGCTCATATTGTATGATGCCTTAGATGTTGGTGAAACTCCTGACATCAACTCAATAGAAAATTTCACTTCCATATGAGGAGGAAAATCTCAAATATCCATAAGAAATACATCTTAAAACTGTTTAAAAATAGGATACCTCTTCAGGAATTCATCATCCTCAGCATCCTTCCCTTTGTCACTAGAAATATGAACTACAAACAATACAGATCCTTTTTGGTGATTATGCTTTTCCTGCATACTTGTAACTGTTCTCGCTGATGTATTCTTCTTCCTTCCTTGTAAGATTATCCTTTCCCCATCATCATACAAACACTCAATAGCCTTGTCATAGTAGTCCACTTTTGTCCTATGAATGAAAAACCAATCCATGCCCAAAAGAATACTATATGATCCCAAAGGAAGCACATTTAGAGGCATAGATGTAGGCATACCATTCAAATCAAATGCACAAGATCTCACTCAGTGATGAACTCTTCTCTTGGTCCATGGTTTGACAACCCCGAGTTAAAAAAATCCATATAATAATGTTGATAAAGGAAAAATAATAATGAAGGTCACAGGAAACATATTCCAAGATGAATATTGGGCAAAAACATAGTGATGAGTATCACTTGTGATTAGTTAATGGCTATGTAAATTGGAAAAGGAAATGGTAAAGGATTTGAAAACACATGAGGTATTTATTAGCATTTTATTTATGAAAATAATGGAAAATAGGAGAAAATAAGGTGAAATGTCACAAGTTGCATGTGAGGAGGAAATTGAATGAAAATAATGGAAAATTGAAGAAAATAGAGGCCTCAATGATAAAAAGGATTATTAGGATCAATTCACAACTTTTTTCCATTTATATGGTGGAGCTCTCTATTCTATTCTCTCTCTTCATACTCTTGCACACTTAGATTTTCTTAGATCACTCGTGGAGTATTGTGGCATACTTTGGATTTAGAGCAAGAAAGCAAAGGAAAAGCAGGAAGCGCAAGGGGACAACGTGACTAGCATGTACAATGGGTTTTGCTTGCAAGTACTTAGTTGCATGTATGATTTCCTTGCTAGTTTTGACATGCATGGCATATTCATGTGGTTCTTTGGTTATGATCTATCATTGGCATGAAGGATTGCCTGGATTGACAGTGGTTTTTCCTAGCCTTTCCATTTCTTGTATAGCCATGGTGTTTCAGGTTTTACGTTTTGTTTTTTGGTTGGTGATCATGTTCCTTATGGCTGTGGGTTGAGTTATTAGTTCTTGGAGACTTGGTTTGACAAATGTTTTGGAAGACCTGTAACAATTTGGGTTGAGTTACTAGTCTTGGAAACCTTGGTTGGAAAATCACTATGGATCCCTTAGTGGGTTGAGTTACTAGTCCTAGAAGCCTTGGCTAGAAAAAAGCTCTAGATCCTAGTGACAACTATGGGTTGAGTTACTAGTCCTAGAAGTTGGGTTGGAAAAAATGATTTGGAGCCTGAGAAAACTTGGATAGAGACCAATATGGTGATGTTTAGTGATGTTTGACCGTGAGGTGGAATCACTAGTTGAGGTTTGGGGAGGTTTGGCCTCTGGAAGCCCTCGCTTGGTTTTCTTGGCTTATTCCATGAGATCCCACATTCATGCCTAGAATATGGCACAAGGGTGATTGGATGAAAGAAAGATTTGGTTCAGCCCAATCTATGGCCAAGTGGTACCTGGAAGTCCCCGACTTGGTTGGATTTTCATATGTTAATAAGATCTCTTTTCCTCTTATGTTCTATTTGTAAATGTACTTATTATTATGTGGATATGATTAATGTTCTATTATTGTTGTTTACCTGGTTATATGTTGGTTACAAGCATGGTTTTATGATAGTCTTGAGTTAAAGTTCTCATCATGTTTTGGTTATTAGATGAAATTTTAATGAGTCAATGGCCTAATAGATGGTTGTGCAACTATTGTGAGAGGGCATCAGACCTTATTGATGACCCTTAGATAAATATGAGACACCTATGATCATATATGTAATTATGACCTCTATATTACATGTTCATGACGTGTTCGATGAAATTTCTATCATGGATATGCCTAGTTAGGTCAAGTTCTTGTCTAAGTTTTGTGTGAAAGGATTTTTCTTGGTGTCAGTCATTGTTCTAGAAAGTTTCATGAAGTTCTAGGTAGTGGTATGGAGACTAGCCTGAACAAGTGGTTTAAATCTCGTTGTTGCTGGCACAGAGCTATGTGAAAAGGTATGCATTTTCATGGAGGCCTTGTTGTGGGAGCGAATAGAGGCTTATAGTCAGATGGGGGGATTTTCATCGGAGCAACTCAAGATTTAGTTCAATTAAAAAGCAAGTTAACTCAAGGGTTGGGCACCTGGAGTGTTTGGTTATCCCCTTGGGGTCTTGTAGCTCTTGAGGAATGTTAGTTTGGTTTTGGTTTGTTGATTCCACTTCCTTAAATGTACTTAATGAGTTGAATCATATCATAGTAAATCTTCGTCACATATTTACCTCGGTGGACCAGTTAGCTTAGGTAAGTGTGGGAGAAGGTTGTTACATCTATATCCAATTGCACCAACCAAGATTCTGTATGCTCTTCTTTATTCAAGAAACACTTATCCACCAATTCTGGACTGAGATAACTATAGTGATTTATAGGATTAATCAAAATGGAAACAACTTGATCACAAATATTACCTTCCATCTTGATAATGGATGTCTAATGATAAACCTACCTATTATCCACCACTGCATAAATCCAAGTAATACTCTGACCAACATGTCCAACTATCTGTGCTTCCTGAGAATTATAAATTTGAGCTTTCCACCCTGTTGTGATGGGAACTCACTCCCGTAATGCTCTCCACTACAAGTCCAACACCTCAAAGGATTCCTGCCATTATCCTTATTCTACTCCTCAGGCTGAAATACATGTCCTATGTCTACTGCATTGAACTTATTATAAGGGGCCACATTCTCCTTGCCACCTACATCTTAAGGTGTTCCTCACTTCTTAGACCACTTTCCTTTAGTCTTCTCATTGCCTTTCCAGTCCCGCTTTGTCTCAGAATTGTGCTTAGACTGGTCATAACAATGTTTCAACTTCCTGATGACTACATCCAATGACTGAGGCTCATCATAATAAATCTCATATTTAAATGCTAAAGGAAATCCATTGATGAATATTTGGACATTTTTCTTCTCATCCTTGAGGTAGGGAACACACCTCAACAACTCTAGAAACTTGGTCATGTACTCTTCATCTTTCATGGAACCCATCTTCAATTTATAGAACTCCTTGGCCTTTCCATCATAATATCTCTTTGAGAAGCACTTCTTCCTATAGAGTCTTTTAAACTCATGCCATCTAAGCTCCTCTACCTTGATGCCTCTGACACACTTCACATCTTCCCACCCGATATATTATTTTCCCTTGAGACTGAAGATCACTATCTTATCTTTCATATTCTCCAAATAATCATGTAATCCAAAGATGAATAACAAAATGGTAGACTATAGTTCACGAGATGCTTCCTATAGATCAGATGAGAAACATGGTGATTGATACTCTCCTAACATAGAACACACTTTGAGAAGTTTTAAGTCATAAATAGGAAGTTGTAAAGAAAATAATGATCGAATAATTTAGTCATAAGAGAGACTTTCAAGGGCACAGGAGAAACAAGCAAGGTTAATACAGTCATCCTTTAGAGCTTGTCAGACTTGCAGAGACAGGGACGACCACAGATCAATTATGGACCAAAGGACAGGACTAAAGGGGCATATGGTAGCATATCTCATGATGAGCACAGGTTGGATAAATATGACATAGTTAGGGATCATAAATTATTGTATACACCTAGTAGATGAGTTAGTGGACATGGGATTCATTCTAGTTCTGGTTCAGATAGGTACCATGGTCATCACCACCATCATCCTTATAGGAAGAGTGACAAGGGATATTTACTAGATAAATTCAAGAAATCAAAGCCACCTACATTTGATGGAGAAATGAAGAAGTCACAATATGCAAAAGCGTGGTTTCTTGGGATGAATAAGTTCTTTAGATTGCATGATTACTTGGAGAACATGAAGGTTAGAATAACTACGTTTAGCCTTAAAGGAAAATCATACATTTGGTGGGAAGATGTAAATAATGTCAAGGGAATTCAGGAAGATGTTGACCTGGAATGGGTTCAAGAGACCTTTTAGGAAGAAATATGTATCTAAGATATACTATGATGACAAGGAAAAATAATTCTATGAGTTGAATATGGGATCCATGACCGATGAGTAGCGCACTAGCATATTATTGGATTTATTGAGGTATGTGCCTTATATTAAGGAGGAGAAAGAAAATATTCAAAGATTAATCAGTGGGTTTCTGGTAGTATTTACAAATAGGATTGATTTTGATGAGCCTAGATAATTGGAGGAAGCCATCAGAAAGCTAAGCCATTGTTATGAGAAATTGAAGCACATATATGAGACTAAGCAGGATTGAAACGTTAATGAGAAGAATAAAGGGAAATCAGATAAGAAGTGAACAAGACCTCAGGACATAGGTAACAAAGAGAATATAACACTGCCTTAGAAGTTCAATGCATATGACAAAGGACAGGGATTTTGGTATGAGGAGAAGAATAAGGGTGATGGAAGGAATCCCTTGCAATGTTGGACTTGTGGAGGAAAGAATCATAGGAGATATTGTCCACAACATCAGGGTGATAAAATTCAGATCTACAGTGCTATAGAGGCACAAATAGTGGATGATGTTGGACAAATTACTCCTTGGATCTCTGTAGCATTGGATAATAGGCAAGAAAATAACTAGGCATCATTATCGATATGGATGATAAGCTTTGTGATCAAGTTGTTTATATTTTTATTGACCCTGGATCTAATTATTTTTATAAATTAATTAATAGAGTAATGAAATGCACAAAATATTGGGTAAACACAAATACCGAAACATATAAAACAAGAGAGACACATACGTGGTTCACCCAATTTGTGGTACATCCATTGAGAAACAGCCAATCCTTCCTTTTATATTATCCAGCAAAATGAAGAGATACAACCTATAGTAGATACGTTGTAATTTCCACTTCGCTCTCACATAGTATACTCTCTCTCTCTCTCTCATGCTCATAATAATAATCTACAACCATAATAAAATTCCCTCACATAAACCAAGGCGGTGCATTCTAGGGAAAAAACCCTAAATTAACATAAATTCTACCGTCAATTGATCCACCTAATGAATGACCAATATTTAATATGAAATTAAAAAATTTCTCAACGCGTTTTTCATCTATTTTTAGCTTTTGGGGCACTATCGTTGTCACACGGAAAGAGTCGTTAGTGCGGACACAACTGACCTTCCTAGAAGCCTAAGAATTTCTAATGACAAACAAGACAAATAAGAGCAATCCTTCCCTAAATATGCTTTTACAATATGAGAAATCAAGTGTTTAGATCCTACCTGTAATCCAATGTTGTTGTAGTAGTCCAGCTTCGTTGATCCGGATGAGCTCCTCCTTCCCTTCGAAACCTGCATTCACTAAAAATCAAACGATTTAATAGCACCTGAATATCACATAAAATAAAACATATTTAACATATAGACCAAGGAGTATATGAAACAACTCATAAATAACAAATTGTTGAGAAGAATGGACTAATTTGTATTAAAAGGTAACAAAAGGAACCATTACAACCTGAGCCTTGGTGTTGTGCAAGCTCCTCCCAGGGTCCACAAGAGTTCTCCTTTACTCTGATCAGCTCACCCACCTCCCAATGGAAACAAGCAAAGATGGTAATCTCTCCTCACAAGCTTCTACAAGGAAGTCCTAATTCCAGCAGCATCTACCCTTAGGAATGTTCAGCTTTCAACCTCTCCTCCCTTTGGCCCAATGCCTGTATTTATATTGCTCTAGAGGAAGTTATTCAGGTTCACCATCAATGGGATAAGCCCCTCTTTGGATGGGATAGCTCCCCTCTTGATGGGATAGGTTCCTCTTTGGTAGGGATACATGAACCATCTGGAGGAGCTTCATACACGTCAAACAAGCTTCTAGAAGGCTCTAGAAATGACTACAAGTAACTTTTTTGGAGTGAAACTTGCGCCTTTTGACCTTTACAGGAGTACGCACCCACCCCTTCACATACAGAGCGTACAAGTACGCAGGTATTATGAACTTGGGTTGCGTACACGCAGGTAAGGCTAAGAGAAACTGCGTACCAGAGATAATTGACTTTTAATGACTTTTCTTTCTTTCTTGAAGTTTGACATGAAGAACAGAGGCATGAGACTTGCCAAGGAGGATAGTATGACAGTGGATGGAGCCATACTAACTGCAAATAGTCATGGTGACATTTTTTAGTGTAACAGATTGCCCCCTAAAGTGCGAAGCCTGTAGTAGATTAGGGTTTTTATGATCTAGGAAGGGTGAAGTAATTTATCATTTCAAGGAGTATCTTGCGGAGGACCCGGTCAGAACCTGCAAATATTCAACACAAAATACATATATAAGGTGATATCATCACTGAGGTAGGCATTCCCATACTCAGATTGAAAACTTTAACTAACAATCTAACTACTGCTCTGATACAAGAATGATTTTGCAGTACATCACAATCATATACTTTTGTAGACACAGTATGGACGCAGCCATCTGTTTATGATTAGTCCACTATATAATGAATACAAAACTCCTCGCAGCCTGGATGGTGGAAAC
The DNA here is from genome assembly GCA_031772625.1 of Pinus tabuliformis. NCBI lineage: Eukaryota > Viridiplantae > Streptophyta > Pinopsida > Pinales > Pinaceae > Pinus > Pinus tabuliformis. The sequence continues at coordinate 197,120,427 of CM062811.1, forward strand.
TAGATCCAGGGTCTTCATTTCTACTTCCCGAATTGGTACGATTCTATCCATGCGAATAAATGAGTTGATGTCGAACATGGTAGAAACCACTTGATTACCAGTCGATGATGTAAACTGTTAACAAGTGTGAGAGAGACCACCAGTGATGTCAATGGTTCTCAAAGTACCCAGTACAATCCATGAAATGTGAATGAATGAGTTGATGTCGAACACGTCACGGAACCCTTTGATCGAAAGTCAATGATGTAAACTGTCGTCAAAGGCGAGAAGCCTGCCATTGATGCATGCAGACTTCAAGGTACTGACGATTTCTAAGTCATCTTTCCAGATAATGTGCTGATGTCGATAGAAAGCGACCCGTTGCAGGCAAGCCCACAACACGAAATCATTGTTCAAGTTGAAGAAATGTTGCTGTAAGGACTGACTTAGGGATAGTCAAAATGGATGACAAGTATTTTGCATATGAATGGTTTATTTGCAGAGACCTCTTGAACACATAACGACACGACAGATGGCTTGGTGACGATTGACCCAAAGTTAATACCCGGAAACGGTTGAAGACTTTCAAAGTGGTTTGATCAACTTTAAGGCAAAGGATTTCCCAACCCAGGTGAATGAAAAGTGTCGTGTTCAAGAGCGGTGATAAGGTTCTTCTGTAACAAAGGATGACAAATAGGTTCATTCTTCTCTCTTTTCCCCCACCATTTCTGGCAAGTACCTCTTTATTTTTTACAAGCTTGAGGAGGATAACATATGCTTGATTATAAGCTCATCCTTCGGATGAGTCCAACTTAGTTTAAATTCAGACCCTAAGAAGGAGTGATCCGTTCCTGTTTGTAATCGAACAGGTCCTTTACTGTGAAATTTTAACGAGTCCAGTATAGGAGAAACTCGGCGTTTTTCAATTTTAGAGAGTCTGAAAAAACTAAAGAAGACTCCAAGGTGAACTTTTTCGTAAATTTGTGTCTCCCAAGCCCGAAAAAGTATAAAATAATACCTGAGAGAACCGCTTGATATTGCGACCAACGAGTACTTTCATGATTAATGCCTTTGACCTGAAAAGTAAAAAGCGATCAGAGGCATGTCGTTTTATTTCCAGTATCGAATTTGAAACGACAAAAATCCGGCAATCTTTTCGTGTTTTTACGATCAGAAAAGGGTTGTAAGAGGACCGTCTTTTCATTCCATTTTAACGAGTGTAAAAGAAACGCTCGGCAATCTTTTCATGTTTTAGGAGTCAGAAAAGGGCTTAAAAGATGACTCTGATGTCTTGGTTTGTAAAAAATGATGATTTTACCCTAAATTCCTTTTGTCCTGCACAAAAATAACACATTACTCATACCTGTTTAAGATGGGCAAAAATACATTGAAAAATATCTTTTCATGGTAAAAAATAAACAAACTTAGCATTCATTCATCCAAAAAACCTATAAAAAGACTTTTTACCATGTCATTTTTACCATTTTACTGTTGAGGTTGAGAAAAGGGCTTTTGACAAGAAACTTCCCGTGGACTTTGCGGAGAATCCGACCGTCAGAATCGAACGCCGTCTCTTTCAGGTATTTCACAACATCCTCCTCTTCAATTTCATCCGTTTAGAATTTCATTTCAAGTCTTAGTTTGATTTTTTAGAGGGTTTTGGGTTTTAGGGTCCGCTTTTCGGGGGACGCAGGTGCCCCATGGGTGACCTGCGTACCCCGACTTTTTCGTATATGGGAAAAAGGTCGGAGTACACAGCCCACCTTCAGAACAGCTGCGTACCGCCGCTCTGTTTTCTGAACGCGGGGTGCGTACTCCGCGTAAAGCGGATTTTCAAACCCCAAACACAAAAATCAACCATCAAATTTTTATTTTATGAATTCTAATCAATGTTTTTTGGTGTGTAGATTGCCCACCATGCTAGATTGGCGTGAAAGAGAACACGAAGATGTCGATTTGGCCGCAATAGGTCATCAACCTTCCATTGATGCTTTAAAGGCATGCGGTCTTTACAAGTACTGGGCCATACCTGGCATGAGGGCCCAGGTGCCATTCTTAGAGTGGCTGGTTGAAAGGTGGAATATTCAGGATCAATGTTTTTACATCGGAGAGCACCAGCTCGAGATAGAGCCCTCCGACATATACTTTCTCACTGGCTTGCCTAACAGGGGCGAGCAACTCTCTCTATTCGGGACTAGGCCGGGTGGCCAATCCCTTGCTAGTCTCCGGCTAGAGTGGTGCAACAATCAAAACTAGGATAAGGGGATAGAAATCAAATACATATCCCGACCTGAACTTATGGTAATTGCCTTTACAGTTACCAGACTTTGCGGCGCTGCCGCTTTGCACATAGCCACTGGTTCCCAAATGCGGATGGCTATAGATTGCTTCCAAGGAACCATTTTCAACTGGTGCGATGCTGTGTTGGCCAATATGAAGGGCCAACTAACCAGGGCAAAGAACGGACAACTGAAGACCTTTGGATATGGGCCTTTAGTTGTGAGCTTTGCCCTAGAGAGAGTTCCAATTCTGATCCCCCAGCATCTTACAGTTCCATTTGGGCCTCCTCGGGAGCCTAAGTTGACGAGATGGGTTGCGGTAATGGCCTGGCATCCTGATGAGGGAGCAGCAGTTGTTTGATTTCCTGATGGTTACTTTCACTGGCTGGAGAGCCAGGTCTTTGCGATTCAGGATTTTCCTTATGCCGGAATGGATTTTCGCAATGATCCGGACATGGTTCTTCCACAGGGAGAACAATGGGACGACAGAGGTACTTCATTTTTCACAAGTTTTTAAATTATCTATTTTTTTGTTTTTTATATATCGTCTCAAAACTGACAGTGACAAATTTTCAAAATGCAGATGTAGGTCCACGGCGTCCGGCCAATCTCCGGGCTTTTGAGAGAAGAGTACCAGCTGTACCAGCACCGGCCCCATAGGATGCGGTCGCAGAGACCTTAGACGAGCTGGAATAGGATCTAGAGCGTCTGACGGCGGGTATACCAGAGACGACTATAGACGATATTCCTATCCGACTTCAGCGCTATGTGGTCGCAGTCCCAGGACCTTTCAGGAGGTTCCTGTGTAGGGTAGCGGGGCAGTGGTCTCGTATAGAGAGCACCACCAGTGATTGGCCAGTCACTTTTGTAGACACATGTGACATTTTTGGTTTTTTGTACTTATCATTTTTGCCGATCATAAGGTGTTTTTCAACCTATGATCGAAGACGATGTATATTTCGACACACTCTTATCTATATATATATCATTATTACCGGCTTATTTTGTTAAACATGTGTGATGAAATGTTTATAAATTTACATTTATGATTGTTACAAATGTCTATTTAACATTCGAGACGCCATTGCATCTGCTAATGTATTTAAAGACCTTGGAATATGTTGATATTCAATGTATTCAAATTCACGTTCCAAGAGACGTACCCTCAAAAACAATCTTAATAACATTGGATTTCTAATGGCATAGACTTTATTAAGCTGTAATACAACGAGTTCAGAATCTAACCTCACTATCAAACTCCGAATCTCAAATGAAATAGATTCAGATAATAGTTCAATCACTGCATTGTATTCTGCAATGTTGTTTGTTGTTTGACCGAGGCTCACCGCATGCATAGAAACTAACTCGTCAGAGGGCGAATAGATAACCCAAGTTGTGGAAGAGACATTCCGTGTACTACGACAAGCACCATCAGCAAATCCAATGTACGTTTGGAGAGGCATCGACATCTGCAATATCAAGAGTAAAACCAAGATAAGCAAGAATAACAACAAAAAACACACTCTCTAAACTAAGCACACAGTCTAAACTAAGTAAACATACCAGCTAGAAAGAAAAATTAACCTAACTAAACTAACTGAATCTCCATACCCACCATTTAAGCATAATACCTCTTTAGGTAAAGTCCATTTCTGGGCTTACCCAAAGAGTCCCCATCAAAATCTACCAGCTCATAGGCCCCTTTTGCTAGCTTTCGCTTGACAATGTAGGGCCCATGCCACATAGGAACGGATTTTCCAGCACCTAATTTATCGTTAGCTTGATCATATAATAGCACTAGGTCTCCTTCCGGAAAATTACGAGGGGTCACGTTACGATCATACTGAGCTTTCATTCTTTTTGCGTGAGTCTCGATTGCCAAAGCAGCGTCACGTCAAGTCTCATCTAATTTAGCTAAGTATAACAAACGCTTCTCCTCTTCGGAAGTAGCTGGGAGTAATTCGATAGCCATTTGAAGTGATGGGATTTCGCATTCAATGGGCAACACTGCTTCCAAACCATAAACTAGTTGGAAAGGAGTGAACCCTGTTGATGTTTTTACTGAGGTTCGGTACGCCAAAAGCGCTGAAAATAACATGTTATGCCAATTCGGCCGATGAATACCAATGATTCGTCGGATCATGATAACTAGAACTTTGTTGATGGATTCAACCAAACCGTTTGCTTGAGGATAATAAGGAGTAGAACTATCATGGCGTAAACCAAGCTGGCTTGTAAGTTCTGTCATCATAATTTTTCGAAAATGGCATCCATGGTCAGTGATTATCGCTTGTGGGACACCAAACCTAGCAATAATATGGTTGAATACGAAAATCGCTGCTGTCTTGCCACTTGCCTCGAATGTAGGCATCGCCTCGGCCCACTTAGTAAAATAATCAACCGTAAGGATGATATACGCATGCCCCCCGACCGAGTGAGGGTTACATGTAATAAAATCGATACCCCATTTAGAAAAAGGACCAACGGCAATTATAGGGTGGAGAGGAGTAGGTGGTGCGCGCATCTTGCGATCAAACACTTGACAGTTGTGGCATTTCCGAACCGCAATGATACAATCTTTAAACATGGATGGCCAGAAATAGCCAGCACGCAACACCTTCTGAGCTGTGGCATACCCAGACATATGACCGCCACATGCTCCAGAATGACAGTCATTCAGAACCCTTTCTGCCTCTTCATGAGTTAAGCAACGACGAAAAACCAAGTCCGCCCCACGACAATAAAGAGTATCTCCAATAATTCTGTACTGTTGGGACTAGAATCGAATTTTCCAGCGTTCCGACTTTGAAGCTTCGGGCCGAAAGGATTGGGTTTGGAGATAGACGATTATATCCCCATACCACGGATCTAAAGTGCTGATAAGAAACAGAGATTCGTTCGCAATGGGTTCCTCTGCCACAGTTTCCGTGTCAGCACGCGGGAAGTCACACATCAATTCCGCAAAAACTAAGGATTTCTTAGACTTGGACTTCTCGAACTCCAAATCGAACTCCTGCAGGATAACGATCCATTTGGAGTACTTGCCCCCTAGCAATTGTTTAGTCAAAATATAGATCATAGGGTTTCAATCCAAAATCACTGTAGTTTTACGGAGAAGAATGTAGTGACGAAAATGCTGGACAGCCTGAACAGCTGCCAAGGCCAATTTCTCCACATGCGAATATTTTAGCTCAGTGGGATTTAACGTCCTACTAAGATAATATATCACATGTTCCGTTCCGAATTCGTCTTCCTGAACTAAGACCATTCCAATGGTGGAGTGGGCGGCGGCGAGATACAAAACGTAGTCCTGGTTGTAGTTGGAAGGATGCAGCAACGGTGCATGGGTCAACGCGTGCTTAAGTGCATCAAAAGATTTCTAAGCTATCTCATCCCAAGAAAATTGAGCGTTTTGTTTCAACAACCGGGTGAAACCCTTTGTAACCTCGGCGTAGTTAGGAATGAATCGACGTAAAAAGTTTGCTTTCCCCTGCAAACTTTGGAGTTGGCGCAAACTCGAAGGAGGAGGCAATTTGATGATGGCCTCGACCTTCGAGGGATCGACGCGGATACCAGCTTTTGAAACGACAAATACTAGCAATCGTCCCACTTCTATGCAGAAGACACATTTGTGTGGGTTCAACCGAATTCGATAATGCTGACACCTCATAAAAATAGCGCGTAAGTGGACGAGGTGATCAGCTCGATGTAAAGAATGAGCAGGCAAATCATCGAGATACGGTTGCACAATGTGTTTGATGTCGTGAAACGCGTAAGACATTGCCCGTTGGAAAGTGGCTCCGGCATTCTTAAGTCCAAAAGGTAATTTGCAGTAAGCAAATGTCCCCCAAGGACAAATGAAAGCTGTTTTTGGTTGATCGGAAGGTAGAATATTGATTTGGTTGTAACCGGAAAAACCGTCCATAAAGGAAAATATTTCACTGCCAGCACAATCATCAATTATTTGATCGATATAGGGCGTGGGATAGTTGTCTTTTGGACAAGCACGATTTATATCCCTATATTCGATGCATATTCTTATTGTTCCTTACTTCTTGTTAACCGGAACAATATTCGATACCCAATCCGTTAACGGGATCGGATAAATGAAACCTGCTTTCAACAGCTTTTCGACTTCTGCTTTAATCGCAACCGCTTTCCTAGGGTGTATCTATCGCAGACGTTGCCGAACGGGTTTAGCGTCCAGGTAGGCCTTGATTTCATGAACAACAATGGAGGGATCAATTCCTGGCATTTCCTCATAGGACCAGGAAAACACGTCGCAGAATTCTTGAAATAGGACCTTGTATGTTTGAATTTCGTTATCTATACACGAGGCACCTATATGAATGTTTTCAATAACTCCGGTTTTAACTGAGATGTCAATGGCAATAGTTTGGGAAATGTTTTCCAAATTCAACTCTGAATCAGGATGTTTCATGGGATTCTGAGCATCCTTGACATATTCATCTGTAAAAATTGATGAAAAATCATTTTCAAAGTCATCACCCTCAGGTAAAAACGAAGATCTATGATGAAGATCTTCCCATGGTAGATCGTCTACACTTAGGATTTCGCGAAGTTGTTCGTCAGATGACACGACTTCAGGAAACGTTATCCGTTCTGAGGTTGATGTGAAAAGTGATTCCTCACGGACCACATTCATTTGGTCAATTTGGGTTGAACGCGAGTTGGTAAAAGACTGCACGGCTTCATAAGAAATTTCATATGGACTCAAAGGCATGGCATCACCGAATGAGTCTATCTCAGATTCAGATGGGACAATCCAAGGATCATCGTAAATAATAGTGTCTGAAGTAATCATATGAATGGACGCGAATGAAGGGTCTGCATTGATCGAAGGAAAAGGAAAAGTTCCCAGTAAACCGGAATCTTTAACTAATCCTACACCAACATTCTTGTAAGGGATAGTCGTTTTACCGACATGCTGGATACTCTCTGAAGAGGCTGGGTCGGATGAAAAGTAAGCCAGCTGGTCTATTGTTACGATCTTACCATTGTGTGGAAACTTTATAACTCTGAAGACCGATGACACAACCGCTGTCATAGCGTAAGACAAACTGCGACCCAAAAGAAGGTTGTAGTCTAGAGGGGCATCAACCACCTCCACATCCATACTAACGGTTTTTCCTTCAACCCCTATAGGCAAATCCTGTAGAATGCCAAACGGATGGAACCCACGGCCATCAAAGGTCTTAAGAATCGTCGGGGATTGGTTCAGTGAAGGAGAACCAAGCGATCTCCAACACTGAATCGACATAATACACGTAGAAGCTCCTTCATCAATTACAGTCCGATGAATAGGCCTGTTTTTTACTATCACTGGAATCTGGAAAGCCATCTGATGAGGGAGACGTGGTGTACTATTTTCTAGATCAAAGATTATCAGGTTCGGATCCTGAATATCAACAACTCCTATAGCCGACAAGAGTAATTTTCGTTGTGCTGGGCATGATTGCAGCACTTCCAAAGCCGACATTGTTGAGGGTGAAACAGCTAAATCCTCAACAATGTTATAATTCTGAGCTGCTCTCGCATGTGGATTGAAAGCAGACTTTCGAAGTATACCCTTGGCGGGCGGTTTGATTACCAAGTCTGGGTTAGGTTTCTCGATCTATAGTGGATCGGAATCGGGAGCTGAGGTTGATGGATTAGAATGAGAAGATTCTGCTTCTTTGCCATCAACAGGATTCTTACTACCATAATCTTGCGATCGAGTTGCAATCCGTACATGAGACATCATCAATATGGGTTCTTCACTGGCACTCGAGGAAGAACCTATCATTTTACTCTCCTGCTTTGGAAATGGATCTTTCAAAACAGCAGGAGTTGGGGAACCTTTAACGATTTTCACAACCTCTGCCCGATGAGGGAAATCTCTTGTGAAATGATCTTCTTCACAAATTAAACAAGGATAGCGAGGTTTGTGCTTTTCGTCGTTAGATTCCGACTTCTCTTTTTTCTCCTTTGGAGCCTTGTCTGCTTTTTCTTTCTTCTTGCCTTTCTTCTTACCACCGTTTTTTGATTTAGCCGTAGATGACTCTACAGCGTGAATATCGGCGGTAATTTCAGGAGAAGACTCTGCTGTCGGGGAGTCTAGTAAGGTTATTATTGGAGAAGAATTCTTTGAGGGTTTCTTCTTACTTTTAATATTCACCGTACCAATCATGCCATCAGTAGCATGAGACCCCGAAGGAGCAGCAACGATTTGATTCGACTTAGGAAGATCTAGGATCTTCTCGTGCAACGTACCCGACTGAGTGTAAACTAAGTCAAGGCACTGGGCTTGAGCAATGACTTGCTCCTCAGTAACTACTCCAGCCTTAGCTACATCTTTAGTAATCTTCGGTAATAATGATTTTACAAACCATTCAGCTAAGATTTGGTCTGGGATAAAAACTTTCACTAAACGTCTTCGACATCTCCATTCATGAATATGATCGGAAATATAAGTGGAGGTCGACTGTTTTAATGAAGTTAATAGCTCCGTCCCGTTATCGTATCTGACCGGCAATTGAAAATGAGTTAGGAACGAGGTAGCTAACTGGCTAAAATTGTAAAAAGAGGCCCGTGGTAACTCAATGTACCACTTGGCCGCGAGACCAATGAGCATACGCTGGAAAAGACGTAAGCGGATCGAATCATCCGAGATAGAATTTGAAGCACACCAGAGGCGGTAAGTCATCACGTGATTGGACGGATCCTCTATAGACTTACCTTCGAACTTGGGTATATCACTGGGCAACTTATTTGGCATTGGCGGCCAGAACGGAAGATATTGTATTGGATCGTTCGTTAGGCGCGTCAAGTCAGCTAAATCCAAAGTTGCGATAAACGGTAATTGCCGTTTAGGATCTCTAAAACTCTAGGTCACAAGACCAGTCCCAGGAGGAGGATATCCAGGATAACTTGGAACAAGAATTGCATTCGGGATATTATATCCTCCTGGAAAACCAGGATTAACTGGACCGTATTGGGGTTGTTGAGGTTGTTGATAAGTGTACCCAGGATACGGTTGATACTAGTAAACCGGTTGTTGGACAGCAGGACCGAATTGGTACTGTCCCTGGTACTGTTGATAGGTAAATTGAGGTTGACTTGTTACAACAGTACTTAAACCAGGCTGCCCTACAGGCATCTGGACCGTGGTTTGAATCGTAGATCTGAACAACGGTAAAGATGTCTGAGGAGTGGTTGCAGAGACAGTAGAAATCGGAGCTGTCGATACTCCAGAAGTAGGTGCGGTAGATGTTGCAGTAGTTGCAACAGTCGTTTGAGATGGAGTACTAGGTGCAATTGGCGACTGAGTAACTACCGTAGTTACAGAAGTTTGAACATTTGACTGGATAGGTTGCGGTTGCTGGGGTGAACCAGAAACTACGGGTTGTCCAGTTTGAGGTAACAACTGTATACTTGGCTGCAACACCTGTTGACCTTGTGATGGATCCCACACTATCATTCTGGGGTATTGACCCGTAACGGGTTGAGGATACTGAGATCCATAACCGGATTGAGGATAGGATTGATAACTGAAAGGCACAGTTCCCAAACCTTGAACATAAGACTGACCTTGAGGTGGTTGATAACCTTGACTCGAGTATTGACCTTGAGGTTGATAACCTTGGGGTAAATACTGATACTGGGGTTGATACCCTTGAGGTAAATATTGATACTGAGGTTGACCCTGGGGTACATATTGAGGCTGGGGTTGACCTTGAGGCATGTATTGTACTATGGGTACATACTAGCCTTGAGGTTGCCCCACAGACACGATTTGCGTACCTTGAGGTTGCCCCTCAGGCGTCGACTGAGGCTGCCCCCTAGGCGGTAATTGGCCACCTTGAGGTTGAGAAACGGGAACTGAACCTGACATCATGTAAATGTCGCCTATACCCAACGGTTTATTACCATTGTTTCCAGCTAATAACCCATGATCAATGGGTTGAGGAGATGCCCCCGCAAAGGTACCAGAAAGTGACTGATACCCGGCGGGAACAGAAGGACCGCCGTGCAAGAAAGATTCAGGAGATTGAGTGAACACGGACGACTGACCAGACATATTTACAGGAGTATAAATACCTCCAGGTGGAAAAGGAGTACGAGGTGGAGAAAAAGCTATCCCTGAGTTGTCTAAATAATTGGTTAACGAAAGGTACCAAGTAGTACTTCTAGGAGGACTGTAAAAGATAGATTCACGCTCCCTTAGATCAATAGTAGGTTGATCTTCAAGAATAGATACGCCTAATTCTTCCTCTAGAGCAGGTTCTTCAATAGCTATCAAACCAGTAGGAAGATTTTCGGTGATGACTCTTTCTACCCTCAGTGAATCTGGTACACTAGAAGTTGGAGTAACAGGTTCAGATACTTCAGGTTCTTCGCCTATATCACTAGTAGATGAAAAACTACCAGTAAGCTCGGAAACTGCAACTGCTTCAGGATTATAACCTGTTTCTAGACTTTGGTAATCGTGATGGACTACCAACGAAGACTCTCCTTCTTTAGGTGAACCTACTCTACTGCCACTAGGAGGAGTTACAAGTACCTTTAAACCTTCGTAATGACTCGCGACATCTTGAGGAGGTTCACCCCGAAGTCTACGGGATTTCCTCAACAATTCGGCCACAGCAACAACCTCAGGAGACTTGCCCCGAAGTCGACGGGACTATCTCGGTAATTCCGCCACAGTTAAAAACTTTTAACTACTGCACACACAAACAAAGTAAAATCTCAAAGCAAACCACCTAAAGTCTCTAAAGAACCAAACAAATTTGAATCACACGCCTAAAGAATCTAGGGCGTCAAACCAAGCACAAACAGTAGCCTTCCAGACTGAAAACACTAGTTGGAGATGAAACCCAACATCGCCGGATTCAGTACAGAAGTGGCGGGTGGAACAGTTACCCCGGCAACCTGCTTAATGAATAGGCCGGCACAAGTTCCTCCACTTTAACTGTCTCGAGTGAAGTGAACCCCCCAGAAAATCCAAGTGAGTCTAGCCGACGTCTACTCCAGGTACAGTGGGATCTTCCCTCCACCGTCACCTCGGTAGAATCCTAAAGATAATGGTCACTAAGGTTACCAACCGCAACAAATGCACCTCGGGGAACAGTCTACACTCCGACAGCACGCAAGGGCAGAGTATCAAGCTCAATCCCCTTTCCGGCTCCTTGACAATAATCCAAGGTTTACTGACAAGTGACCCCTGGCTCCTCGACAATGGTTAATCCGAGGTTTACCGTTTGTAATATGTGCGTTTCTGGCGTCGTTCCCAACGAGGGAGGATTGATCCCCTCACTGGTTCGGACACGAGCTCGTGCTTCTCCTTTAAGAGGAGCTTTCCCAGAGTACAAATGAAACAATTGGATTTATTCTATCACAAGATAAGCTACTTGTTTGGTTTTGTTGTCTTGGAGAGTTAATTACTCTCCTACTCCAAGACACTAGCCTGATCTAAATTGGTGTTTCAGAGCCCTAGTAAATAAAAGTTACTAAGTTGGTTTTACTTTAAGCGTTAATTTTATGGTTTTCTTAAAGACAAAAGGTAGTGGAGATGAAACTAGTGGTGTGTAGACTCGACTCGCAACCACTACAAAGATGCACCTAAGATGATTTATGCTACTTTTCTTTTTCAATGAATCTCCTAACTAAGAGAGTTGGAAAGTGCAAATTTTATAGGAAACAACTTTCTTAGTAAAGACAATCAAAGAAACAATTCTCTTTATCTTTTCAAAACATATAACTCATGACCACTAATTATTCTACGAAATTTCCTTTTTCTCCCAAAAGTCTACAAATGCTACCAAAGCAAACTTTTTCCAAAAGAATTTTTTGTGTTTTTTCTATATCAATAAAGCATGTAAAAACTATTTATCAAATGAAATTTAACAAATCTAAGACAATCAAATCAAATTCACTCAAAAGAAAATCAAAAGGAAATTTACCTAAAAGCAAAAAATAATGAGGATAAAAGCCTACAAGGATAATTCCCGGATGTTTTACTCAGTCAAAATGCAACTGAGGATCAGTTTATGCAGAATCATAAACTAATCAAAAAACAAAATCGAAATCTTTTTGTTCTTTTTTCTCAAGAATGAAATTCAAGGTTTTAACAAACAAACTTTTCGAGATTCACAAAGAGAAGACACAAAGGTAGGTCTCTCACAAGGGTGACTTCTATGACAGGCCCGACTCCTAAGAGGACTGAACAAAACCAAGGAGATCCAAAGTTTGACAACCTCTAACGCCAAAGTCACTACAAGACCAGTTAAAAATCAAACCCTAAGGCAAAATCCCTATGAATTCCACCAAAACCCTCGACACTAATGGGACAAGTTCAGGTGAAGATCTCTGACAGTAAACTAATGGATCCGGGTAGTAAAAACAAAGTAAAAACAAAATCTAAAGAGCAAAAAGAGAAAAAATGAAATTTTCTCAAATTTGACAGGGGTACGCAGGTGATCTGTTGACACAGGCGCGGGGACGCCCTGTGCACAAAGACGCAGTGTGTACAAGTACGCACTGTGTCAAACACAGAGACTGCGTAATGCTGGCAAAGCTAAGAAAAATAAAAATCTAAATTGACTCTAAGCTAACCCACCCAAATACACAGTTAGACAACCAAAAATCAGAAAACAAGCGGTTTTTCTCAGACCAAAATATCAAATCAAAAAGAACTCAAACACATTCATGGATTCCCCAGCGGACTCGCCATTTTGTCACACGGAAAGAGTCGTTAGTGCGGACACAACCGACCTTCCTAGAAGCCTAAGACTTTCTAATGACAAACAAGACAAATAAGAGCAATCCTTCCCTAAATATGCTTTTACAATATGAGAAATCAAGTGTTTAGATCCTACCTGTAATCCAACGCTGTTGTAGTAGTCCAGCTTCGTTGATCTGGATGAGCTCCTCCTTCCCTTCGAAGCCTGCATTCACTAAAAATCAAACGATTTAATAGCACCTGAATATCACATAAAATAAAACATATTTAACATATAGACCAAGGAGTATATGAAACAACTCATAAATAACAAATTGTTAAGAAGAATGGACTAATTTGTATTAAAAGGTAACAAAAGGAACCATTACAACCTGAGCCTTGGTGTTGTGCAAGCTCCTCCCAGGGTCCACAAGAGTTCTCCTTTACTCTGATCAGTTCACCCACCTCCCAATGGAAACAAGCAAAGATGGTAATCTCTCCTCACAAGCTTCTACAAGGAAGTCCTAATTCCAGCAGCATCTACCCTTAGGAATATTCAGCTTTCAACCTCCCCTCCCTTTGGCCCAATGCCTGTATTAATAGTGCTCTAGAGGAATTTATTCAGGTCCACCATCAATGGGATAAGCCCCTCTTTGGATGGGATAGCTCCCCTCTTGATGGGATAAGTTCCTCTTTGGTAGGGATACATGAACCATCTGGAGGCGCTTCATACACGTCAAACAAGCTTCTAGAAGGCTCTAGAAATGACTACAAGTAACTTTTTTGGAGTGAAACTTGCGCCTTTTGACCTTTACAGGAGTACGCACCCACCCCTTTACATATAGAGCGTACAAGTACGCAGGTATTATGAACTTGGGTTGCGTACACGCAGGTAAGGCTAAGAGAAACTGCGTACCAGAGATAATTGACTTTTAATGACTTTTCTCTCTTTCTTGAAGTTTGACATGAAGAGCAGAGGCATGAGACTTGCCAAGGAGGATAGTATGACACTGGATGGAGCCATACTAACTGCAAATAGTCATGGTGACATTTTTTAGTGTAACAATCGCTGAACCCTTGCTAGGGGTTGGCTCATAAATGTTTTCACCAGCCCCACATGGACCCCCCTGAAAGTGATTAAATGGGTGATGTTGTCGCCCCATTAAGAGAAAGGATCCACCATGAATGAAACAAAAACCTATAAACAATCAGGAATATAATCAGGCTTCACACCCAAAAATCTCCCACTTGGAGAATGATTATAGCAACTCCACTGTTGCTTCACTTGTTGGGCAATGCTTTCACTTTGGACCTAGTTTTTTCTCATATTCATCATCATAATTGAATACCAATTGAAACTGATAAGGATCTTAGTTTCTCTCTAGTTAAAACTTTTGTTAACATGTCTGCAGGATTCTAGCTAGTGTGTATATTTTCCATCTTCAACTGTGCATCTACCAACACTGACCATATGAAATAGTACTTGAGATGTATAAGTTTAGTATTGTAATGAAATATTGAGTTATTTGCAAGATGAATGAAACTATGGTTGTCACTATATAACCTTCCCATATCCTACTTATTTCCCAACTCGTCCATAAACATTCTAACCAAATCATTTCTTTACTAGCCTCTATAGCAGCAACATACTCTGCTTTCGTTGTTAAAAGTGCAACAATGAAACCCAATTGGCAACTATTCCACCTACAACAAACACACACCCTATGGTGCTCCTCTTATTATCTCTATCAACTGCCATATCTACATCAACATATCCTTGTGTTAGGACTCCATATTGTCTACTTTTGACCTTGTATTTTGTCATTATATTACCCTCTTTAGCCCATAAGTTAAAAGCCTTGATAACATTTTGACCTAGTTATTCCAAAGGTATGAAGTAACTCTCCTCATTACTATAAGTTTAATTATTCAACACATATTCATGTTATCTTTATAATTAATCTTTGGAAGTTGACTAAGTCGCTGACAATTGATGAAACTGTTTAAAGTCTGCAGAATTATAATTCACAGTTGCTGGAACACCAGAAACAACAACTCTGCAGTTGCTGCCATACTAGAAGCAGCAACTGACTAAAGCGGGTAAATCCTCATTTTGCAATGGCTGAAACATCTGGAACAGCAATTGCCTAGCAGGAGCAGTAACCGTCTGAAGCTGTCAGAACAATACATTGCAGATGTTGATATAGCATGATCAGCCACTGTCCAAAATTGGCAAAACACAGTCGCAGACATTAGAACACCAGGAGCAGCACGAGAACTTCACGGGAACAGTTAAGATTTACCAGATCAACAACAATGGTGGAATAACCAAGGATAGTATGAGGATCTCAAAGAGATGGTCGAGGTCTACCAGCTTTGCAACAGTAGAAGGATCTGATTAACAAAGATGATAAAATTACACACTGTTGTAATAGCATGTTGTAACAGGAACTGATTTCCTATTTTTGTACAAAAGGGTCAACTAAATGGGTAATGACAATCTATTGTAATAGATGTCTCCTCTATAAAGAGGAGACATCTACATTAGGGTGGTAACAGGGGGTATTGTATTACAGAGCAAGTCTAAATCTTTATTGTAACTTGACATTTTGGCAGATGAATAAAACATTGTTCTGAGCATTTTTACTTAGTATCTGTGTCCTGGGGAATCTTGTGAGAGGGACAGGGCCCACCTTCTTCACAAGATTCACCCATTTCTTTTCTGTTGAGGTGTGTGTGACTTCTATGTGGCATTGCTTCTGATATTTCCCTTTGCTGAGACTCTGTTTTCTTAATCAATTGGCGCTGTAAAAGAGTGTGTCACCGGTGATTAGGAATTACAGTGTGCCTTGGCAAATTGGTCACAGGGGCAGGTGCTGAACATCCTTACCCTGAGGATAGGGTCCTGATCCTCTGTTACAAGATAGCCATCATTTCTTTCAGCAGATTTGTTACCTTTAGTTAATTGTTTTCATTTCATTTCTGCAATAGATCATAACTGCTGTAACACGGAGTAAGGGTTTGATAAAAAGTAGATTTATTTATACTACAACTTTTAATACTTTTAGAATTAAGTGCATACAGTACGAGGTCACCTTTGAAACAAAATGACTTTCCCGGGTTGACAATTTAATGTGGTACTCGACTGTTTAATAAATAAACAATTCGAGCAGCCAACATTTTGGCGCCGTTGCCGGGGAAGGCGATTGAAAATTTTAAATATATTAACATGTTTTTCTTTCTTTTAGAAAGACAGGATGCATGAGAGGACACAAGAAGGTTAACCATTCAGGCAGCAAAGGCAAAGGAGGAGGAAGAAAAACTTTTATTGACGATATTATTTCAAAAGCTGAGACATCCCAGAGGCTAAGCTCTCAGAGGCCACAGATCCAACACTCTTCTCAGACAGATTTTCAGACAGAGGAAGTAGTGGGGCCAGAGAGGGTTCTAGAACCATCATAATACACTGAAGAACCAATAGAGGAAGTTAAGGTGGAGGAACTAGTGCAGGACATTGAAATCCCAACATAAAACTCCGAAGACCGGGCAAGCGCATCAGGGAAACAACCAATGGAGGGTAACAATGAAGGACTTTTCGGTGGAGGACGCAGAATAGAGGGAAGGGGACAAAATTCTCTTTCCACCCTGGAATTCCCCATTGGAGATCTCCCCAGAGGTGCAACTCCTATGAAGAATATCCCTCTTTCAGTATTACCCAACTTCCATGGGTTATCCACAAAAGATCCTGATGAATTTCTTTTTGAATTTGATATACTGTGTAGAAGCTATGACTATATTAATTCTGCTCAGAAATTAAAATTGTTTCCAGCTACATTAAAAGGGAATGCATTAAGATGGTTCATGAGCCTGGGAGCTCATGTGATTACAACATGGGATCAGATGAAGGAGAAATTTTTGGCTAAATACCAAGACTATTGTCGAACAAGAGAAAGAAAGG
Source organism: Pinus tabuliformis (assembly GCA_031772625.1). Classification (NCBI taxonomy): domain Eukaryota; kingdom Viridiplantae; phylum Streptophyta; class Pinopsida; order Pinales; family Pinaceae; genus Pinus; species Pinus tabuliformis. The sequence continues at coordinate 197,137,363 of CM062811.1, forward strand.
AGGAATTATTCAAGATGACTCAGAAAGAGGACGAAAGTCTAGAAGACTTCGTGGAAAGATTACAATATAACTTACAGCGATTTGATCATCCTGAGATGAGTAAGGATATTCTCAAGTCAATACTGCTAAGAGGGGTACGAGACGACTGTTTAGATATGTTAAACATGCTCGGAAAAGGAGACATATCTAAGGAATCCTATGATGAGATTATTGATCTCTATAAAAGATGTTCAAGAGGAGCAGCAAGCAGACCAAGGAACAAAGACAATACGTATTCAAGAGTCCAGAAATCAGTAAGTGGAGGAGCAACATGGGCCGAAATAGGTAACTTACTTGAAGAACTTAAAACTGAAATGTTAAGCTCTTTTTCTTCACAAATTGATACCTTGTAGGTTAAAAAGAAGTAGCTAGAAGCAGAAGCTGCTCTGGCTATTTTCTGCTCTAGATGCAGGGAGAAATACCCACTAAGGGAATGTCCCTTGGACAAGGTACCAATTTGCACTATCTTTGAAAAGGACCATGAGACCCAACAATGCCCTTCTCTGCCAGGAATAAAAGCAGCACTGCAGCCAACTGAAGAGGAAGCTGAAGCAGTGTACCTCCTCACATAGAGAAGACAATGGCAACCACGAGGACAAGGTATGAATTCTAACATGCCATTTAACCGTTGGAATAATCATCCTCCTTTTCAAGAAAATTACCCAACCTTCAATCAAATGCAGTACCCACCCTTTAATCAAATGAATTTCCCACCCATGCAGCAACCGAATCCTCCTTTTGTTGACCCTACAATGTGGAATCCCTGGGCTTTACGGCAACCCTATCAATGGAACCCAAGTTGGACAGCTCCACAGATCCCATTTCCAAACCAATTACCTCAGTATCAACAATCTCTCTCCTTACCATCAAATGTCCCACCTAATAATCAGACAATAAGACCTCAGCTGCCTGTACAACCTAACCCCAACCCGAATAATAATAAAGCTCTGCAAGTAATTGATGTTCAAAACCAACTAGTTTCCCCTCTGCAATGCAATGACATTCATTTACGCTCAGGAAGAATAATTGAACCCATTATTGATGACATTACTTCTGATTCTGATAAAGAAGAAATCAGAAAAGAAAAATCATCTAATGCTGAAACAGTTGGATCATCCTCTAATAATAATGCTGAAATAGTTGAAACATCCTCTAAAAAGACTGCTGAAGCAGCAAAGCCACCATTCCCTGAACGTTTAGCTCTTACCAAAACACTTGAGCCACCTGCTTTTAATTTGTTAGGAGAGTTGCAGAATTTGTACGTTAAAATTCCACTTCTACAAGCATTAAGAGATGTACCGATTTATGCTATAATTGTTAGAGATATTTGTATTAAGAAACCTGGAAGAAAAGCTAAGGACCCCCTCACAGTTCATGTGATGGGCGATCTAGCTGCTCTAATGTCAGAAAAAAACCCCCCTGTAAAATATGGTGACCCTGGTCACCCTATAGTTACAGGGCAGGTTGGTAAAACCTTTGTTTCTAGAGTTCTGGTAGATCTCGGTGCTGCAATAAACATCATGACACTTGAAACAACACAGTTATTGCAGTTAAAAATTTTTATTAGGGAAACCCCAACCATTCTAGAGTTGGCTGACCGCTCCACAATTAAACCTGAAGGATTCATTGAAGACCTGATAATTTCAGTGGAATCTTGGAACTACCCAGCTGATTTTGTTGTGCTACAGACCAAAAATAAGTTGGGGGGTCATCCATTGATTTTAGGAAGGCCTTGGCTGGCTACAGCAAATGCCTTCATTAGCTGTAGGTCAGGATCAATGACAATCTCTAATGGATCTGAAACCAAGCAGCTTACTCTGTACCCTCATGCCACACCTATGATTAACAATGATAATTCAGTATGGTTAGATTATGAGGACGATGAAACTCAACCCATTTTGACTGTCGGACAAGCCCTAACTTTTAAAGATTCAACCGAAGATGAATTAATTAGTAGTTTTATTTCTGAACCTTCTTCGGTTAACTCTGAATTACATGATCACTTAACTGCAATCTTAGAATCTGAATCACAGCAGAATCTTAAAACTGAAAACTTGTCTCAGACATTAGCTGACACCCCCTCCAAAAGTATAGCAGTCGAAATCGAGCCTGGCAAAACATTAAATATAAACCCTAACTTAATAGATGCTAAAACACAACAGTTAATGAAGTTACTCCACGAAAATAAACAAGCATTTGCATGGGATTACACAGATATGAAGGGAATTTATTCTGAATTATGTACTCACCGAATTTATATTAAAGAAGGATCCCGCCCAGTCTGCCAACCCCAACGACGAATGAATCCCAATCTAAGGGAAATTGTGAAAGAGGAACTTCAAAAATTGTTGAATGCAGGATTCATATATCCTATATCTGATAGCGAATGGGTTTCACCATTAGTGATAGTACCTAAGAAGAATGGAAAATGGAGAGTATGTGTGGACTATAGAGCTCTGAATAAGGCTACTCAGAAAGATCATTTTTCCTTACCATTTATTGATCAGGTGCTAGATAATTTGGCAGGTAAGAGATTCTTTTCCTTTTTGGATGGGTTTAGTGGTTATAATCAGATCAAGATTGCACCCCAAGATCAAGACAAGACCACTTTTACTAGCCCATGGGGAACTTTTTCCTATAAAGTTCTTCCATTTGGACTATGTAATGCCCCAGCAACATTTCAAAGGGCAGTGATAGGAATTTTTTCTGATATGCTTAATGATTCCTTAGAAATATTTATGGATGACTTTACTCCTTACGCTGTGACTTTTGAAGATGCCTTACAAAATCTTGAAAAAGTACTTAAACGGTGTATAGAAGCACATCTTGCCTTAAGTACTGAAAAATGTCATATGATGATGAATCAAGGTATTGTTTTGGGACATTTCATTTCATTCCTAGGAATTCAAGTTGATCCAGCTAAGGTACAAGTAATTCAGACTTTGCCTATCCCAAAAACACAAACTGATGTAAGAAGTTTTTTAGGACATGTTGGATATTATAGAAGATTTATCAAAGATTTTTCTAAAATAGCTTCTCCCTTGTTTGTGTTACTTATGAAAAATGCTGAATTTAAGTGGACTGATGATTGTCAAAAAGCATTTAATGAACTTAAACATCAATTGTCTACAGCTCCCATTTTAAGAGGACCTGATTGGTCACTCCCCTTTCATATATCCTCTGATGCTTCAGACACTGCAATAGGAGCTGTCTTGGGTCAAGAAGAGAACAATCTTCCCTATGCTATCTATTTTATTAGTAAAAATATGACCCCTGCTGAACTTAATTATACAGTCACCGAGAAATAATTCTTAGCAGTTATTTATGCTATTAACAAGTTTCGACATTATATTACTGGTTACACTACTTTTGTGCATACTAATCATTCGGCCATTAAATATCTAATGAACAAATCAGTTACAAATGCTCGAGTTACCAGATGGTTATTATTATTACAAGAATTTGATATCCCAATTGTAGATTGGCCAGGTAAAGAAAATGTAGTTGCTGATTTTCTTTCTCGATTAAAGACTGATGAAAATATTCCAATTGATGATTCTTTTCCTGATGAATATTTATTTGCAGTATCTGCTCACTCACCTTGGTATGCAGACATTGCCAATTATTTAGTTACATGAAAACTACCATCACACCTATCGCACAGAGAGAAAATGAAGATCGTTCAGCAAAGTGCTAGGTACAGCTGGATAAGTGGGTGTCTCTTTCACACAGGACTCGATCAGGAAATTCAAATATGCATCAGAGAAGATGAATTTTATGATATACTGAAGGCTTGCCATGATGACCCTTCTGGAGGGCATTTTGCAGACAAAAGGACAGCACATAAAGTTCTCAGAATGGGTTACTATTGGCCCTCACATTTTAAGGATGCAAAGAAATATGTTAGGGCTTGTGATAGCTGCCAGAGAATGGGCCAGCCTAATCGCAGGGATGAAATGCCTCTTAACCCCCAGGTAATACTTGAACCTTTTGAAAGATGGGAGCTAGCTTTTATAGGTCCCATCAATCCTCCATCCAATCAAAGAGTTTATATACTGGTTTGCAGAGATTATATGACTAAGTGGGTAGAAGCTAAGGCACTTATAAAAGCTAATGAAGAATCTTTGTTAACTTTTTTATTTGAAGAAATCTTTGTTAGATTTGGTTTGCCTAGAGAACTAGTCACAAATGGAGGACCTCCTTTTAATTCTCATGGCTTCAAAGATATGCTCCAAAAATATCACATTAAGCATAAGATGACTACACCCTATCACCCCCAAGCAAATGGGCAAGTGGAAAGTACAAACAAAGTCATAGAAGCCATTTTAACAAAGACAGTCAAGGAGAATAGGAGGGATTGGTTTCAAAGGTTTCCTGAAGCATTATGGGCTTACAGAACTACTTGGAGAAACACTATTGGTTTTTCACCCTATGAATTGGTCTATGGTAAAAATGTTTTTTTTCATGTGGAATTTGAGATCAAAACCTTAAGGACTGCTTTAGCTGTTAACCTTGATTTGACAGATGCACAAATAGCCAGGTTGCAGCAACTTCAAGAATTAGATGAAAAAAGATTGGATGTCATCCATCAAACAACCATGATACAACAGCAAAGAACTAGGTGGCATGACAAAATCATTAAACACAAGCAATTCCAAAAAGGTAATTGGGCCTTATTGTATGACTCCCATTTTGAAAATTTTCAAGGGAAATTAAGAACAAGGTGGCTAGGACCTTATGAAGTAGATGTTGTTTTTCCAGATGGAACAGTCAGACTCCTAACAATTGATGATAGCAGAACACCATTATTAGTGAATGGGTATCGACTCCGTTTGTATCAATGGCCTATTTCTAAGGAGGATTTCAAAGCCACTTGCATGACAGAAATACACTATATCTTTTTGGGGGAATCTGCTATCCCTCAATGCACTTAATTTCCTGTTTATGTATTTATTTTTAGATTAGATTTTTTTCAAACTAATAATCCCTGTCAAGTGTTGCCATGTTATAATTAATTATTTTGCAGATTTTAGTTTTAAAGGATCGTTGAGAACGAAAATTCCAAAAGAAACAATTTGTAGCCTGGGAACATCTTTCAGACCATAAATCATTTCTTTCATATTTCCTGTTGCTGCAACACCATTTCCCATTGCTGCAACACCACTTCCCGTTGCTGCAACACCATTTTCCTGTTGCTGCAACACCACTTCCCATTGCTGCAACACCATTTTCATGTTGCTGCAACACCACTTCCCGTTGCTGCAACACCACTTTCTGTTGCAACACCATTTTCCCGTTGCTGCAACATCATTTTCCCATTGCTGCAACACCACTTTCCGTTGCAACACCATTTTCCCGTTGCTGCAACACCATTCCCCGTTGCCCTTAACACCAATCTTTTTCATTCTTTTACCAACTTCCTCATTTGTGTTCCCGAAAAATGAACCATTATTCTAATGGAACATATCATTCATCATCAAAGGAACCAGCCATACACCCCGATAATTACATTTCTCCATTACTACTTCCTGCCAATAATAAAGACCGCCCGTATTTTTATAAGTTTAGACCCTTTTTAATAATTATTGATCCAGCAAAAGACAATATAAGGCTTTATAGCGCAAACAACTAAAGGTAAATATAAAGGTACGCATTTTTAAGTGTGGGTATTAAATTATAGTTAATGTGGATACATTGATACGACTATCGAAATCATTGTACTACCAATCAGATCATTCGGTCGTAGATTTGGGGGGATTACAAAAATATTGTTACGATGACATAACACGTCAATCACCGCCGCCCCTAATTCTCCCGGTAGTATTTAAGTCACCTCGACTGTACTGTACCGTGTCATAATCTCATTTGCAACGGTTTACTCTGTCTCGACCTCGGCTACTTGGCTCTGCACTGTGTTTGTTGTCTGAACCAGCAACTATGGGAGGAAATCTAATTACGCATGAACCTGGTTCAACAGCATTGCTGGAACTCTACCTGGAAGCCTATCAGATTTTTCTTCAAGCAGGATGGGTAGAGTATTTCAGAAGACTGTCGGATTTTAGCTCACAGCAAGTTCTAGAGTTCGCATGCAACTTAAGAGAAGGATTTTCCATCGTCCAGGGAGTGCAAATTCCGGTGACAGAAGAAGCTATAGCCCAAGTCTCTGGGTTACCAACCATTGGTACGCGCTGGTTTAGTAGAAAACATCTTATTCTGAATGCGCAGCAAGACTTTCTCCTACCAGGCGAACATATTGAAGCCAAAGGCAGAGGGGTCGCACTTCGGTCACTGCCCACACCGTGGCCAAAGGTTGCGGAGTTCGTTAAGTAATATTTGACATGCGAAGGTCGTTATCAAGTAATTTACCAACACGACTTCGTTTTGTTAAATCATTTGAGGCATGGTCAGTTAATAAATATGCCTTATTATCTATTGGGTTTTCTAAAAAATATGTCATGTTATACTGTAAATGCAAAGCATCAGCTCCTTTCCTTGAAACACCATCGCTTAGCCCAACTTCTGGTAAATAGAGGCTTTGCTCTCAACCACCCACCCCCCCTTGTTAATCCTCCTCAGCAAGAAGAGGAAATTCCCCAGCAAATACCCCAGGAAATTCCCCAACAATCAGAGCAAATACACCAGGAAATTCCCCAACAATCAGAGCAAATAAACCAAGAAATTCCCCAACAATCAGAGCAAGTATCCCAAGAAATTTCCCAACAGGTGGTTGAAAATCAACAATCAATAGCAGAAACACCCCTACAGAGGACCCCATCCCCCAATGAAGCTCAACCATCCACCCCTGTACTCCATATTTCCACCGATTATTCTGATGATAATAAACCCATCATCTCTCGCAACAAGAAAAAGCAGCAGGAAATTGAAACCCCACCAAAAAGAAGAAGAACCAAGGCTTCACTTAAAGAAGCTGTTATTGTCGATAGTTCTCCTATTTTAAAGAAAAGTAGTGGTAAGAGAAAAATCACTGATTTTCCTGTCTCCTTACGAAGACGAAAAACAGGATCGTCTGTAGCAACTGAAACCATTATCCCTAGTTACCCACCCATCATCCTAAAATCCCGCATCCTAACAAGCCCTAAGCATTCATCTCCCTCACCCTCTGCTACTGAAATGCAAAGCATTGACAGTTTTGTGACATTATTTTCCTTAAAAGAGGCAGTTGTTACATAAGAACCAGCTGCCGAAAAATCCAAAATAGACACCCAAGATGATATTGGGCAAGTGGCTGTTACACAAGAACCAGCCACTGACCCGACAGGTGATACACAAGAACCACCTGTTGAGGAACAAGAAGATAATGACCTGCATGTGGATGATACACAAGAACCAGCCATTGACCCAACAGGTGATACACAAGAACCACCTGTTAGGGATGTGTTGGGCCTTAGTTTTGGTCTTATTTTTGCTCAAAGAAACTTACTTATCCATCTATTTTCCATCCATTTTCCCTCCATTTATCCCATTTTGATGTATATTTGATATCCATTCAGGTATTTAATTTTAATTTTTCAATTTCTAAATTTTTTATGAAAATTTGGTTTTTAGTGCAAAATTGGCAGATTCAGAAATTCCCGTAATAGCTCTATGGTTGATATGGTTGCAGGACACTTGGGCATGAATGGAATGCATGTATGGACAGATTGGGAACTAGGACTAAGCCAACAATGCTTAGTTCGAACAGAACAAGCTTTATTAGGCCCATTTGGTGCTAGTCAACCATGACTAGTCATGCAGGAATCCCATAGAAATAGGGCAGTTTTGAGATTTCATAGGAATGGTCATCTTTCTTGGGATGGGGATAATGAATTCGACTTAGATAGGTGGATGAGAGTAGATGGGTTTGTTTGAGTAAATATAGATCAGTTTGTTCATGAGACTTCTTATTTAAAGCCAAAACTTTGATGGCTTATGTATTGATTTTGTGATATACTTTTATGTTGTGACATCTTTGGATTGAGGAGTTAATTTGAAGACTTGTGTTATTATTATTTTGCTGTGCAATGCTATGGATATGTGACTGATTTAAGCTTATGATATCACCTCTCAAAGTGTGCAAGGCAAGGGTGGAGGGTCCCCATTCCAAGCTAAGTACACTTCCTTGTTAACTAGTTTCATTTCCTTGTAATCTGGTTGATTGTAGCACTAGTTTTTCAAAGCTTTATTTTAGTTTTATTTATGGTTCATGCATAGTGATTGATTTCAATAGTTAATAGCTTATTCATCACTTTATTGAGTTGGAAAAACAGGTGTTCAAGCTGGGCATCCCTTCTGCTAAAATGATGAATCAAAACTAGTTTCTTTTGTTTGCATGCAAGTAGTTTTATTTTCATTAAGATTTGGATATTGAGATGAATGAATTATGATGGAATATATTATGTGTCTCTTAAGTTAAGAGCTTCTTTCATTAATAATTTATCCATCTTAAGCTTTTGGTTTCGATCTCTGATTCATTAAGTGATAATTGAGGTGAAGGTGGACTTCTTGAGGTCAAGAACCCTTTCAATATTTCTCTCTTTTTAAGCTGATTGAATTAGAGTTATAAGATGTACTACTTTTAGCTTTTGAATAGCTTATCTTTCAAGGTTTGATTATATTTGATCTTCACATATAGTGAACTTGCCTCAAAGCATAAACAACCCAGATTGATAAGAAATAATTGTGTTAATTTAGGTACATAAATTAGCTCAACATTTTGGCAACGTTGCCAAGGAGGCAAATATCGGCGTAGTCAATAGAAAGATAAATTTCAAAACACAAAAACGTTAGTTACATTCCATTTAAGTTATGTTTCTTTATGCCTAGATATTGAGATCCTCAAGGTATATTTATCAAAAACCCCCCACAAGTAGAAATAGGATCATCACACACTCCAGTTACTGGTAATCCAACAATTGAGGAGTTGGTAGAAAAGCAAAGAACTGGCCAAAGATTAACCTTGATTGAAAGGAAAACTTTGTTAGATTGGGAAGCAAAACAAAAACAATTCTCCACTTCCAGAAAACAAAAAGAAAAAGGAAAACAACTTGTTTTTCCATCCATAAATCCTCCTATGTTCCAACAACTTGAAATTCCACTTGAAATTGAAATAAATCAAACAATGGCAGAAGAGGGACATGGATCCGTTATTCTCACTCCTGAACAACAAAGGGCTGAATATGAAAGACAACAAAGAGAATGGAGAAGAAAGAGAGAGGAAGAGGCAAAACAAGAAAATGATAGGAAGCTAGAAAACGACCGGAAAAGACAAGACGATGGACTTGATCAAGAAACTACTTTTGGTTTTCCGATAGTAGATACAAGTGCAATATTGGGAGAAGAAGTAAAAATGAAAAATATTCCACCTTCTGTATTGCCAAACTTCTATGGAATGTCTACAGAAGATCCTGATGCATTTATGTTTGAATTTGATATCCTATGTAGAACATACGGATATACTGATGACATTCATAAACTTCGTCTTTTCCCTTCAACATTAAAAGCAGCAGCTTTAAAATGGTTTATGGGTTTAGGAGAACAAACAACAGCCTCTTGGGATGATATGCGAACTGTCTTCCTTAAGAAATATCAAGCTTATTGTAGATCTAGAGATTCAAAGGAAGATATTTTTAGAATGACACAACAAGAAGATGAAATTTTAGAAGAACATTTGGAAAGATTCGCATATAATCTTCAGAAATCTAAACAACATTCCCTAACTCAAGAAACTGTTCGCACAATCTTTCTCAAAGGTGTAAGGGATGAATACCTTGACATTCTGAATGTGATGGGTAAAGGAGATATTTTAAACCTTCCATTCGATGAAATTGTCGAGTTATGTCAAAAATATTCTAGAGGAAGATCAAAAACCGGAAGAAGGGAAGTAAGTTCAAAAGCAGCGAAGCCAGCTGTAGGAGGGATAACAAGAGCTGAAATAGGAAGTCTATTGGAAAATTTCAAAACAGATCTCTTGAGTACATTAGGGACACAAGTAGATGTGCTAAAGGCAAACAAGAAGAAAGAAGAACAAGAACAAGCTCTAGCAATCTTCTGTTCCAAATGTAAAAAGAAACATCCTTTGAGAGAATGTCCTTTGGATAGTATTCAGGTTTGTGGTCTTTGTACATGTCAGGCGGAAAGAGTCGATAGTGCGGACACAACCAACCTCCCTAGGAGCCTAAGACTCTCTAGTGACAAACAAGACAAACAAGAGCAATCCTTCTCTAAACATGCATTTACTATATAAGAAATCAAGTGTTTAGATCCTACTTGTAGTCCAACGCTGTTGTAGCAGTCCAGCTTCACTGATCCAGATGAGCTCCTCCTTCACTTTGAAACCTGCATTCACTAACAATCAAATGATTAAATAGCACTTGATAATCTCATAGAATAAAACATATTTAACACATAGACCAAGGAGTACATGAAACAACTCATAAATAACAAGTTATTGAGAAGAATGGACTCATTTGCATTAATAGGAAACAAAAGGAACAATTACAACCTGAGCCTTGGTGTTGTGCAAGTCCCTCCCAGGGTCCATCAAGAGTTCTCCTTTACTTTGACAAAGCTCACCCACTTCCAAATAGAACAAGCAAAGATGGCAATCTCTCCTCACAAGTTTCTAAATGGGAGTCCTAATTCCAGCAGCATCTACCCTTAGAAATGTTTAGCTTCCAACCTTCCCTCCTTCTGGCCCAATGCCTGTATTTATAGTGCTCTAGAGGAAGTTATTCAGGTCCACCATCAATGGGATAATCCCCTATTTGGATGGGATAGCTCCCTTATTGATGGGATAAGTTCCTCTTTGATAGGGGTACATGAACCATCTGGAGGCGCTCAATACACGTCGAACAACCTTCTAGAATGCTCTAGAAATGACCAAAAGTAACTTTTTGAAGATGAAACTTGCGCATTTTTACCTTTACAGGGGGACGCACCTGCCCCTTTACATACAGAGCGTACAAGTATGCAGCTTTTGTGAACATTGGGTGCGTACCCGCAGGTAAGGTTGAGAGAACCTACGTACCCAGAGATACGTACCCAGAGATAAATACATCTATAAAGACTTTCTCTCTTTTTGGAGTTTGACATGGAGAGCAGAGGCATAAGACTTGCCCAGGAGGATAGCATGGCTGTTGATAGAGCCATACTAACTGTAAATAGTCATGGTGACATTTTTTAGTGTAACAAATTGCCCCCTAAAGTGTGAAGCCTGTAATAGATTAGGGTTTTGTATTATCTAGGAAGGGTGAAGCGCTTTATCATTTCAAGGATTATCTCGTGGAGAGCCTGGTCAGAACATGCAATTTTCAACACAAAATACATGTATAAGATTATATCATCACTGAGGTAGGCATTCCCATACTCAGATCAAAACTTTAACTAACAGACTAACTACTCTGATACAGGAATGATCTTGCAGTACATCATAATCATAGACTTTTGTAGACACAGTATGGGCGCAGCCATCTGTTTATAATTAGTCTACTTAGATAATGAATACAAAACTCCTCGCAGCCTGGATGGTGGAAACTAGATCCAGGGTCTTCATTTCTACTTCCCGAATTGGTACGATTCTATCCATGCGAATAAATGAGTTGATGTCGAACATGGTAGAAACCACTTGATTACCAGTCGATGATGTAAACTGTTAACAAGTGTGAGAGAGACCACCAGTAATGTCAATGGTTCTGAAAGTACCCAGTACAATCCATGAGATGTGAATGAATGAGTTGATGTCGAACATTTCACGGAATCCTTCGATCGAAAGTTAATGATGTAAACTGACGTCAAAGGCGAGAAACCTGCCATTGATGCATGCAGACTTCAAGGTACTGACGATTTCTAAGTCATCTTTCTAGATAATGTGTTGATGTCGATAGAAAGCGACCCGTTGCAGGCAAGCCCACAACACGAAATCATTGATCAAGTTGAAGAAATGTTGCTGTAAGGACTGACTCAGGGATGGTCAAAATGGATGACAAGGTATTTTGCAGATGAAAGTTTTGCTTGCAGGCCTCTTGAACACATAACGACACAAAAGATGGCTTGGTGATAAACGACTCAAAGTTAATCCCCGGAACCCGGCTGAAGACTTTCAAAGTGGTTTGATCAACTGTGAGGTAAAAGATTTCCCAACCCAGGTGAATGAAAAGTGTCGTGTCCAAGAGTGGTAATAAATTTTCTTCTGAGACAAAGGATAACAAATAGGCTCATTCTTCTCTCTTTTCCCCCACCATTTCTGGCAAGTACCTCTTTATTTTTAACAAGCTTGAGGAGGATAACATATGCTTGATTATAAGCTCATCCTTCGGATGAGTCCAACCTAGTTTTGATTCGAACCCTAGGAAGGAGTGGTTCGTTCCTGTTTGTAATTGAACAGGTCCTTTACTGTGAAATTTTAACGAGTCCAGTATAGGAGAAACTCGGCGTTTTTCAATTTTAGAGAGTCTGAAAAACTTAAGAAGACTCCAAGTTGAACTTTTTCGTAGATTTGTGTCCCTCAAGCCCGAAAAAGTATAAAATAATACCTGGGGGAACCGCTTGATCTTGCGACCAAGGAGTACTTTCATAATTAGTGTCACTGACCTGAAAAGTAAAAAGCGATCAAGGACACGTCGTTTTATTTCCAGTATCGAGTTTGAACCGACAAAAACCTGGCAACCTTTTCCTGTTTTTACGGTCAGAAAAGGGCTATAAGGGGACCGTCTTTTAATTCCGTTTTAACGAGTGTAAAAGAAACGCTCGGCAATCTTTTCATATTTTAGGAGTCAGAAAAGGGCTTAAAAGATGACTCTGATATTTTGGTTTGTGAAAAATGACAATTTTCCCTCTAAATCCCTTTGTCCTGCACAAAAATGACACATTACTCATACCTGTTTAAGATAGGAAAAAATACATTGAAAAATATCCTTCCATGGTGAAAAATGAACAAACCTAGCATTCATTCATCCAAAAAACATATAAAAAGACTTTTTACCATGTCATTTTTACCATTTTACTGTTGAGGTTGAAAAAAGAGCTTTTGGCAAGAAACTTCCCGTGGTCGTTGCGGAGAATCCGACCGTCAGAATCGAACACCGTCTCTTCCAGGTATTTCACAACATCCTCCTTTTCAATTTCATCTGATTAAAATTTTGTTTTAGGTTTTAGTTTTGGTTTTTGGGGGGTTTTAGGTTTTAAAATCCACTCTGCGGGGTACGCAGGTGCCCTAAGGGTGACCTGCGTCCCCCGACCTTTTCCCACACAGGAAAAAGGTCGGGGTACGCAGCCCACCTTCAGGCCAGCTGCGTCCCGACGCTCTGTGTCCTAAATGCGGGGTGCGTCCCCCGCGAAGGGTGGAATTTGAAACCCCAAACCCCAAAAATAACCATTTAAAGTTTCCCAAACTAATTCTAATCTTTGTTTCTTGGTGTGTAGGGCACTCACCATGTTGGATTGGAGAGAAAGAGAGCACGAGGACGTTGATTTAGCTGCAATTAATCACCAACCTTCCATTGATGCCTTAAAAGCATGCAGACTATATAAATACTGGGCCATACCTGGCATGAGGGCTCAGGTGAGATTCTTGGAGTGGCTGGTTGAGAGATGGAACATTCATGAGCAATGCTTTTACATCGGAGGGCACCAGCTCGAGATAGAGCCCTCTGACATATACTTTCTCACTGGCTTGCCAAATAGGGGCGAGCAACTCAATCTAGCCGGGACTAGGCCGGGTGGCCAATCCCTTGGTAGTCTCCGGGCAGACTGGTGCATACCCAATCAAAACCATGCGAAAGGCGTAGAAATCAAATACATCTCTCGGCGTGAACTCAAGGTTATAGCTTTCACGGTTACTAGAATTTGCGGTGCAGCCGCTTTACATATTGCCACCAGGTCCCAAATGCGGATGGCGATTGACTGTTTCCAAGGCACCATTTTCAACTGGTGTGATGCTGTGTCGGCCAATATGAAGGGCCAACTGACTAGGGCAAAGAACGGACAACTGAAGACCTTTGGATATGGGCCTCTAGTTGTGAGCTTTGCCTTAGAGAGAGTTCCGATGCTGATCCCTCAGCAACTCACTGTTGATATCTTGGGTCCTCGGGAGCCAAAGCTGATACGATAGGTTACGGTGATGGCCCGGCATCCTGACGAGGGCGCGGCAGTTGTTCGATTCCCTGATGGTTATTTTCACTGGTTAGAGGACCAGGTTTTTGCGATCCAGGACTTTCCGTATGCCGGAGTAGATTTTTGAGGTGATCCGGACATGGTTCTTCCACAGGGAGAACAATGGGACGACAGAGGTACTTTATTTTTCACAAGTTTTCAAATTATATATTTTTTTTGTTTTTATATATATCGTCTCAAAACTGACAGTAAAAATTTTCAAAATGCAGATGTTGGTCCACAGCGCCCAGCCAACCTCCGGCCTTTTGAGAGGAGAGTACCAGCTGTACCAGCACCACCCCCACAGGATGCGGCCGCAGAGACCTTAGCCGAGCTGGAACAGGATCTAGAGCGTCTGACGGCGGATATACCAGAGACCACCATAGATGACATTCCCATTCGACTTCAGCGCTATGTGGTCGCAGTCCCAGGACCTTTTAAGAGGTTCTTGTGTAGGGTAGCGGGGGCAATGGTTTCGTATAGAGAGCACCACCAGTGATTGGCTAGTCAGTTTTGTAGACACATATGACATTTTTGGCTTTTTGTACTTATCATTTTTGCCGATCATAAGGTGTTTTTCAACCTATGATCGAAGACGATGTATATTTTTTGACACACTCCTATCTATATATATATATCATTATTACCGGCTTATCTTGTTTAACATATGTGATGAAATGTTTTTAAATTTACTTGCATGATTATTGTAAATGTCTGTCCAACATTCGAGAAGCAATTGCATCTGCTAATGTATTTAAAGACCTTGGAATATGCTGATATTCAATGTAATCAAATTCACGTTCCAAGAGACGCACTCTCAAAAACAACCTTAATAACACAGGATTTCTAATGGCATATACTCTATTAAGCTGTAATACAACAAGTTCAGAATCTAACCTCACTATCAAACGTCGAATTCCAAATGAAATAGATTCAGATAATAATTCAACCACTGCACTGTATTCTGCAATGTTGTTCGTCGTTTAACCGAGGCTTACCCCATGCATAGAAACTAACTCGTCAGAGGGCGAATAGATAACCCAAGCTGCGGAAGAGATATTCCATGTACTACGACAAGCACCATCAGCAAATCCAATGTATGTTTGGAGAGGCGTCGACATCTGCAATATCAAGAGTAAAACCAAGATAAGCCAGAATAACGACGAAAAACACACTTTCTAAGCTAAGCACACTGACTAAACTAACAAACATACTAGCTAGAAAGAAAACCTAACCTAACTAACATTCTCCATACCCATCATTTAAGCATAATACCTCTTAAGGTAAAGTCCATTTCTGGGTTTACCCAAAGAGTCCCCATCAAAATCTACCAGCTCATAAGCCCCTTTTGCTAGCTTTCGCTTTACAATGTAGGGTCCATGCCACATAGGAACGAATTTTCCAGCACCTAGCTTATCGTTAGCTTGATCATATAATAGCATTAGGTCTCCCTCCGAAAAACTTTGAGGGGTCACATTTCTATCATACTGAGCTTTTATTCGCTTCGCGTGAGTCTCGATTGCCAATGCAGCGTCACGTCGAGTCTCATCTAATTTAGCTAAGTATAATAAACGCTTCTCCTCTTCGGAAGTAGCTGGAAGTAATTCGACAGCCATTTGAAGTGATGGGATTTTGCATTCAATGGGTAACACAGCTTCCAAGCCATAAACTAGCTGGAAAGGAGTGAACCCTGTTGAAGTTTTCACTGAGGTTCGGTATGCCCATAGCGCTGAAAATAACATGTTGTGCCAATTCGTCCGATGAATACCAATGGTTTGTCGGATCATGATAACCAGAACTTTGTTGATAGACTCAACCAAACCGTTGGCTTGCGGATAATAAGGAGTAGAGCTATCGTGGCGCAAACCAAGCTGGCTTGTAAGCTCAGTCATCATGGTGTTTTGAAAATGACTCCCATGGTCAGTGATGATTGCTTGTGGGACACCAAACCTAGTTATAATATGATTGAATACGAAAACTGTAGCTGTTTTGCCACTTGCGTCGAATGTAGGCATCGCCTCGGCCCATTTAGTAAAATAATCAACCGCGAGGATGATATACGCATGCCCCCCGGCCGAGTGAGGCTTACAAGTAATAAAATCGATACCCCATTTGGCGAATGGACCAACGACAATTATAGGGTGGAGAGGAGCAGGTGGTGCGCGCATCTTGCGATCAAACACTTGACAGTTGTGGCACTTCCGGACTGCGATGATACAATCTTTAAACATGGACGTCCAGAAATAGCCAGCGCGCAACACCTTCTGAGCTGTGGCATACCCAGACATATGACCGCCACATGCTCCAGAGTGACAATCATTCAAAACCCTCTCAGCCTCTTCGTGAGTTAAACAACGTCGAAAAACTAAGTCTGCCCCCCGGCGATAAAGTGTATCTCCAATAATCTTGTATTGCTGGGATTGAAACCGAATTTTTCGACGTTCCGACTTTGAAGCTTCAGGCCGAAAGGTTTGGGTTTGGAGATAGATGATTATATCCCCGCACCACGGATCTAAAGTACTGATAAGAAACAAAGATTCGTCCGCAATGGACTCCTCTGCCACAGTTTCTGTGTCAGCACGCGGGAAATCACACATCAATTCCGCAAAAACTAAGGATTTCTTAGACTTGGACTTCTCGAACTCCAAGTCGAACTCTTGCAGGATAACGATCCATTTAGAGTACTTGCCCCCTAGCAGTTGTTTTGTCAAAATATAAATCATAGTGTTGCAATCCGAAATGACTGTAGTTTTACGGAGAAGAATGTAGTGACGAAAACGCTGGACAGCTTGAACGGCTGCCAGGGCCAATTTCTCCACATGCGAATATTTTAGCTCAGTGGGGTTTAATGTCCTACTAAGATAATATATCACATGTTCCGCTCCGAATTCATCTTCTTGAACTAACACCATTCCAATGGTGGAATGCGAAGCTGCGAGGTATAAGAAGTAGTCTTGGTTGTAGTTGGGAGGATGCAACAACGGTGCATGGGTCAACTCGTGTTTAAGTGCATCAAAAGATTGTTGGGAAATCTCATCCCAAAAGAATTGAGCGTTCTGTTTCAACAACCATGTAAAACCTTTAGTGACCTCGGCGTAGTTTGGAATGAATCGGCGTAAAAGGTTCGCTTTCCCTTGCAAACTTTGGAGTTGGCGCAAACTCGAAGGAGGAGGCAATTTGATGATAGCTTCGACCTTCGAGGGATCGACGCGAATGCCGGCTTTTGAAACAACAAATCCCAGCAATCGACCCGTCTCTATACAGAACACACACTTGTGGGGATTCAACCGAATTCGATAATGCCGACACCTCATGAAGATTGCACGTAAGTGGACAAGGTGATCAGCTCGATGTAAAGAATGAGCAGGCAAATCATCGAGGTACGGTTGCACAATGTGCTTGATGTCATGAAATGCATAAGACATCGCCCGTTGAAAAGTGGCCCCGACATTCTTAAGCCCAAAAGGTAATTTGCAATAAGCAAATGTCCCCCATGGACAAATGAATGTCGTTTTTGGTTGGTCGGCAGGTAGAATATTGATTTGATTATAGCCCGAAAAACCATCCATGAAGGAAAACATTTCACTGCCGGCACAATCATCAATAATTTGATCGATATAAGGCGTAGGATAGTTGTCTTTTGGACAAGCTCGATTTATATCCCTATAGTCGATACAGATTCTTATTGTTCCTTGTTTCTTGTTGACCGGAACAATATTCGATACCCAATCCGTTAACGGGATTGGATAAATGAAACCTGCTTTCAACAGCTTCTCGACTTCTGCTTTAATCGCAGCCGCTTTCCGAGGGTGAATCTGACGCAACCGTTGCCAGACGGGTTTAGCATCCGGGTAGGTCTTTATTTCATGAACAACAATGGCAGGGTCGATTCCCGGCATTTCCTCGTAAGACCAGGCAAACACATCGCGGAATTCTTGGAATAGGGCCTTGTAAGTTCGGATTTCATCTTCTGTACATGAGGCACCTATATGAATGTTTTCCTCAATTCTGGGCTTCACTGAAATATCAATGGGAATAGTGCGAGAAATATTCCCTAAATTCAACTCTGAATCAGAATGTTTCGTTGGATTCTGAGCATCTTTGAAATATTCAGCGGTAAAGATAGATGAAAAATCATTTTCAAAAGCATCATCCTTAGGTAAAAACGAAGATCTGTGATGGAGATCTTCCCATGGTAGATCGTCTACACTTAGGATTTCGCGAAGTTGTTCATCAGATGACACGACTTCGGGAAACGCTATCCGTTCTAAGGTTGATGTGAAAAGTGATTCTTCACTGACCACATTCATTTGGTCGATCTCGGTTGAACGCGAGTCGGTAAAAGACATGACGACTTCATAAGCAATTTCATATGGACTCAAAGGCATAACATCACCAAATGATTCTATCTCAGATTCAGATGGGACGATCCAAGGATCATCATAAATAATGTTGTCTGATGTAATACACGTAGTCTCTCCCTCATCAATCACAGTCCGATGAATAGGCCTGTTTTTGACTATCACTAGAATTTGGAAAGCCATTTGATGGGGTTGACGCGGTGTACTATTTTCTAGATCGAAGATTATCAGGTTCGGGTCCTGAACATCAACAGCTCCGATAGCCGACAAAAGTAATTTTCGTTGTGCTGGGCATGATTGCAGCACTTCTAAAGCCGACATTGCTGAGGGTGAAACAGCTAAGTCCTCAACAATGTTGTAATTCTGGGCCGCTCTCGCATGTGGATTGAAAGCAGACCTTCGAAGTACACCCTTGGTGGGCGGTTTAATTACTAAGTCCGGGTTAGGTTTTTCGATCTGTAGTGGATCGGAACCAGGAGCTGAGGTTAATGGATTAGAATGAGAAGATTCTGCTTCTTTACCATCAACAGGATTCTTACTACCATAATCTTGCGATCGAGTCGCAATCCTCACATGAGACATCATCAAAATGGGTTCTTCACTGGCAGTCGAGGAAGAACCTATCATCTTATTTTCCTGCTTTGGAAATGGATCTTTTAACACAGCAGGAGTGGGAGAACCTTTGACTATTTTCACAACCTCGGCCCGATGAGGGCAATCTCTTGTAAAATGATCCTCTTCACAAATAAGACAAGGATATCGAGGTTTGCGCTTTTCGTCATTGGTTTCCGACTTTTCTGTTTTTTCCTTTGGAGCCTTGTCTGCTTTAGCCTTCTTCTTTCCTTTCTTCTTCCCATCGTTTTTTGATTTGACCGTAGATGACTCTACAGCGTGAATATCGGCGGAAAGTTCAGGAGAAGACTCTCCTGTCGGGGAATCGGGCAAAGTGATTATAGGAGTAGTTGAAGCCTTGGAAGACTTCTTCTTACTCTTTGTATTCACGATACCAATCATACCATCAGCGGCATGAGATCCCGAAGGGGCAACAGCGATTTGATTCGACTTTGGAAGATCTGGAATCTTCTTGTGTAACGTACCCGACTGAGTATAAACTAAGTCAAGGTATTGCGCCTGAGCAATGACTTGCTCCTCAGTAACTACTCCGGCCTTAGCTACATCTTCAGTAATCTTCGGTAATAATGATTTAACAAACCATTCAGCTAAGATTTGATCCGGGATAAAAACTTTCACTAGTCTTCTTCGACGTCTCCACTCATGAATGTGATCAGAAATATACGTGGACGTTGATTGTTTTAGTGAAGTTAATAACTCCGTGTCGTTATCGTATCTGACTGGCTGAAATTGTAAAAAGAGGCCCGTGGTAACTCAATGTACCACTTGGCCGCGAGACCAATGAGTGTACGCTGGAAAAGATGTAAGCGGATCGAATCATCCGAGATAGAATTTGAAGCACACCAGAGGTGGTAAGTCATCACATGATTGGACGGATCCTCTCCAGACTTACCTTCGAACTTGGGTATATCATTGGGCAACTTATTTGGCATTGGCGGCCAGAACGGAAGATATTGAATTGGATCGTTCGTTAGGCGCGTCAAGTCTGGTAAATCCAAAGTTGCGATAAATGGTAACTGCCAGTTAGGATCTCTAAAACTCTGGGTCGCAAGACCAGTCCCAGGAGGAGGATATCCAGGATAACTAGGAACAGGAGTCGCATTAGGGATATTATATCCTCCTGCAAAACCAGGATTAACCGGACCGTACTGGGGTTGTTGAGGTTGTTGATAAGTGTACCCAGGATACGGTTGATACTGGTAAACCGGCTGTTGGACAGCTTGCCCAGGTTGGTACTGCCCGTGGTACGGTTGATGAACAAATTGAGGTTGAGTAGTGACAACCGTACTTATACCAGGCTGACCTGTAGGCATCTGGACCGTGGTTTGAATCGTAGATCCAGACAACGGTAAAGATGTCTGAGGAGTGGTTGCAGAGACAGTAGAAACCGGAACTGTCGATACTCCAGAAGTAAGTGTGGCAGATGTAGCGGTAGTTGCAGCAGCCGTTTGAGATGGAGTACTAGGTGCAATTGGTGGCTGAGTAACTACCGAAGTTACAGAAGTTTGAACATTTGACTGGACAGGTTGCGGTTGCTGGGGTGGACCAGAAACTACGGGTTGTCCAGCTTGAGGTACCAACTGTATACTTGGCTGCAACACCTGTTGACCTTGTGAAGGATCCCATACTAACATTCCGTGGTATTGACTCGTAACAGGTTGAGGATACTGAGATCCATAACCGGATTGAGGATAGGATTGATAGTTGAAAGGTGCAGTTCCCATACCTTGAACATATGACTGACCTTGAGGTGGTTGATAACCTTGACCCGGGTATTGACCTTGAGGTTGATAACCTTGAGGTAAATACGGGTACTGGGGTTGACCTTGACCTTGAGGTTGATACCCTTGAGGTTGATACCCTTGGGGTTGATACCCTTGAGGTTGCCATCCTTGGGGTAAATATTGATACTGAGGTTGACCCTGGGGTACATATTGAGGCTGGGGTTGACCTTGAGGCATGTATTGCACCATAGGTACATACTGACCTTGAGGTTGCCCCCCAGACACGATTTGTGTACCTTGAGGTTGCCCCCCAGGCGTTAACTGAGGCTGCCCCCCAGGCGGTAATTGGCCACCTTGAGGTTGGGAAACGGGAACTGAACCTGACATCATGTAAATGTCTCCTACACCCAATGGTATATTACCATTGTTTCCAGCTAATAACCCATGATCAATGGGTTGAGGAGATGCCCCCGCAAAGGTACCAGAAAGTGCTTGATACCCGGTGGGAACAGAAGGACCGCCGTGTAAGAAAGATTCAGGAGTTTGAGTAAACACAGACGACTGACCAGACATATTTACAGGAGTATAAATACCTCCAGGTGGAAAGGGAGTACGAGGTGTAGAAAAACCTACCCCTGAGTTGTCTAAATAATTGGTTAATGAAAGGTACCAAGTAGTACTTCTAGGAGGACTGTAAAAGATAGATTCACGCTCCCTGAGATCAATAGTAAGTTGATCTTCAAGGTTAGAGACGCCTATTTCTTCCTCTGGAGCAAGTTCTTCGATAGCAATCAGACCAGTAGGAAGATTTTCGGTGATAACTCGTTCTACTCTTGGTGAATCTGGAACACTAGAAGTCGGAGTAACAGGTTCAGATATTTCAGGTTCTTCGCCTGTATCACTAGCAGACGAAAAACTACCAACAAGCTTAGAAACTGTAACAGCTTCAGGATTATAACCTGTCTCTAGACCTTGGTAATCTGAATGGACTACCAAGGAAGATTCTCCTTCTTCAGGTGAACCTACTCTACTGCCACTAGGAGGAGTTACAAGGACCTTTAAACCTTCTAGATTACTGGGGTCGTCTCGAGGAGGTTCACCCCTAAGTCTACGGGATCTTCTCAACAATTCGGCCACAGAAACAACTTCAGGAGACTGGCCCCGAAGTCTACGGGATTGTCTCGGTAATTCTGCCACAGCTAAAAACTTTTAAATACTACACACGAAAACAAAGTAAAATCTCAAATCAAACCACCTAAAGTCTCTAAAGAACCAAACAAATTTGAATCACACGCCTAAAGAATCTAGGGCGTCAAACCAAGCACAAACAGTAGCCTTCCAGACCGAAAACACTAGTTGGAGATGAAACCCAACATCGCCGGATTCAGTACAGAAGTGGCGGGTGGAACAGTTACCCCGGCAACCTGCTTAATGAATAGACCGGCACAAGTTCCTCCACTTTAACCGTCTCGAGTGAAGTGAACCCCCCAGAAAATCCAAGTGAGTCTAGCCGACGTCTGCTCCAGGTACAGTGGGATCTTCCCTCCACCGTCACCTCGGTAGAATCCTAAAGATAATGGTCGGTAAGGTTACCAACCGCAACAAATGCACCTGGGGGAACAGTCTACACTCCAACAGCACGCAAGGGCAGAGTATCAAGCTCAATCCCCTTGCCGGTTCCTTGACAATAATCCAAGGTTTACCGACAAGTGACCCCTGGCTCCTCGACAATGGTTAATCCGAGGTTTACCGTTTGTAATACGTGCGTGTCTGGCGTCATTCCCAACGAGGGGGGATTGATCCCCTCACTGGTTCGGACACGAGCTCGTGATTCTCCTTTAAGAGGAGCTTTCCCAGAGTACAAATGAGACAATTGGATTTATTCTATCACAAGATAAGCTACTTGTTTGGTTTTGTTGTCTTGGAGAGTTAATTACTCTCCTACTCCAAGACACTAGCCTGATCTAAATTGGTCTTTCAGAGCCCTAGTAAATAAAAGTTACTACGTTGATTTTACTTTAAGCGTTAATTTTATGGTTTTTCTTAAAGACAAAAGGTAGCGGAAGTGAAACCAATGGTGTGTAGACTCGACTCAAACCACTACAAAGATGCACCTAAGATGATTTACGCTACTTTTCTCTTTCAATGAAATTCCTAACTAAGAGAGTTGAGAAATGCAAATTTTATAGAAAACAACTTTCTTAGTAAAGACAATCAAAGAAACAATTCTCTTTATCTTTTCAAGCATACAAACATGACCACTCCTTACGTGCACGAAAAACTCTTTTTCTTTCAAAACGCTTCAAAGCTACTTGAAATAAAACTTTTCAAAGGAGATGTTTTTGTATTTTCTCTTGTTTAATAAAGCATATAAATCTATTTTAACGAAAATCAATCTCAAAAGCTATAAAATCTATGAAAACTTGACTCACAAGCAAATCAAAAAGAAATTTACTCTAAGCAAACCTAACGAGGCAAAAGCCTACAAGGATGATTCTAGGATGTTTTACTTGACCAAAATCAAGTCAAGGACCAGCTAATGCAGAATCAAAAGACCAGTCAAAACAAAACTCAAATCTTTTTGTTCTTTTTGTAAAATGGAATTCAATACTTAATCAACAAGTACTTCGAAATTTGCCAAAGAGACCACTCAAAGGTAAGTTTCTCTCACAGGTAGACTTTATGACAGGTCTAACTTCTAAGAAGGCTGAAAAAACCAGAGAGATCTAAGGCTTGACAACTTCTACCGCCAAAGTCACTACAAGACCTACTCAAAAATCAAACCCTAGGGCTTAAACTTCTATGAAATCCACTAAAACACTCAATGCTATCGAAACAAGTTCAGGTGAAGATCTTTGACAAGAGACTAATGGATCTGGGCAGTAAAAACTAAGAAAAAGCAAAATCTAAGAGAAAAAATGCAAAAAATGGAAATTTCTTAATTTTTAGCAGGGGACGCAGGCAACTAGTTAAGCCAGGTGCGGGCCCGCTCTGTGCACACAGCAACAGTGCGTACAAGTACGCACTGTGCAATACTCAGAGGGTGCATCCTACTGAAAAAACCAAGAAAAACTAAATTGAATCTAACCCTAAGCTAACCCACCCAAAAACAAAGTCACAGAGCCAAAAACCAGAAAAGAAATGACTTTTCTCAGATCAAAGTTGCATACAAAGGAAAAGACTTTCACATCAATGGAGTCCCCAGTGGAGTCGCCAATTTGTCAGGCGGAAAGAGTCGATAGTGCGGACACAACCAACCTCCCTAGGAGCCTAAGACTCTCTAGTGACAAACAAGACAAACAAGAGCAATCCTTCTCTAAACATGCATTTACTATATAAGAAATCAAGTGTTTAGATCCTACCTGTAGTCCAACGCTGTTGTAGCAGTCCAGCTTCACTGATCCGGATGAGCTCCTCCTTCACTTTGAAACCTGCATTCACTAACAATCAAATGATTAAATAGCACTTGATAATCTCATAGAATAAAACATATTTAACACATAGACCAAGGAGTACATGAAACAACTCATAAATAACAAGTTATTGAGAAGAATGGACTCATTTGCATTAATAGGAAACAAAAAGAACAATTACAACCTGAGCCTTGGTGTTGTGCAAGTCCCTCCCAGGGTCCATCAAGAGTTCTCCTTTACTTTGACAAAGCTCACCCACTTCCAAATAGAACAAGCAAAGATGGCAATCTCTCCTCACAAGTTTCTAAATGGGAGTCCTAATTCCAGCATCATCTACCCTTAGAAATGTTTAGCTTCCAACCTCCCCTCCTTCTGGCCCAATGCCTGTATTTATAGTGCTCTAGAGGAAGTTATTCAGGTCCACCATCAATGGGATAATCCCCTCTTTGGATGGGATAGCTCCCTTATTGATGGGATAAGTTCCTCTTTGATAGGGGTACATGAACCATCTGGAGGCGCTCAATACACGTCGAACAACCTTCTAGAATGCTCTAGAAATGACCACAAGTAACTTTTTGAAGATGAAACTTGCGCATTTTGACCTTTACAGGGGGACGCACCTGCCCCTTTACATACAGAGCGTACAAGTACGCAGCTTTTGTGAACATTGGGTGCGTACCCGCAGGTAAGGTTGAGAGAACCTGCGTACCCAGAGATAAATACATCTATAAAGACTTTCTCTCTTTTTGGAGTTTGACATGGAGAGCAGAGGCATAAGACTTGCCCAGGAGGATAGCATGACTGTTGATAGAGCCATACTAACTGTAAATAGTCATGGTGACATTTTTTAGTGTAACAGTACAAGCAATCATTCCACAGAGAATTGTGTAAAATTGAAAGAGTTACAAATTAACTCAATGGGAGAAGTGCCAGGGATAGAAGGTTTCTATTATGTTGCACCAGGAAGACCATGGCAACCTAGGATGCCTCAACCAAATCAGCAACAATTCCCTCAACAAAATTATTCCTATCCACCTCATAAGCCTTGGACCCCTCCAATGCCATGGCAAGCTTGGCCTCCACAACAATATTCACAACAACCTGCACAAGGTTGGAGAGGATATGGTCATGGAAACCAGCAACCACAACAGTATCAACAACATTACCAGCAACAATACCAACAACCATTCGCATATCCACAATATCCGCAATCCATACCCTTTCAACAACAACATTCTGTATATCCGCAATCCATCCCATTTCCACCACAGAATCCACCATCGTTGTTGACCCAACCACAAAAATTACAGCTACCAACAAATCAACCCAGACCAACTCAACTACCAGCCCAACCAATGGCCAATCCAAATAATAAGGTGGATAAATCTGCATACACTGTGGAGGAAGCAGCATGTTTTCCTACATATTCGATCCTTCCTCTTAATGATGTCCATCTAAGGTCTGGAAAAGTGCTTAAAAAGGATTCTCCTCCAATTATAGAAGAACCAACTGAACAAGGAGAATCACCTGAAACATCACAAACTGAGGTACAAAATCGGAAACGAACAAATGTTACAACACAAACACCACCTTATCCTGAAAGGTTAGTGGAACAACAAAACCAAATAACCCTTCCTAAATTTGATATCTTAGATGAGTTAAAAAATGCTTACGTAAAAATTCCTTTGTTGAAGGAAACTAAAGAAATACCAATATATGCTAAAACAAAAAAGGAATTATGCATCCGAAAATCAGAGAAAAAGAAAAAGGATCCTACTACAATCCAAGTCATTGGTAAGTTAGCAAGCCTCATGTCTACACAAACCATAGTAGAAAAATATATTGATCCTCGTATCCCAATGGTCACCATATCAATAAATAATTTCTCCGTACCAAATACATTAATAGACTTGGGAGCAGCTATAAACGTAATGACAATGGAGACAATGAAAACTTTGCAATTAAACAACATTAGATCAACTTCTACAATCTTGGAACTAGCAGATAGATCTAAAGTTGTTCCTGAAGGAATATTAGAAGATATCATAGTCTCCTTGGATTCATGGGAGTATCCTGTTGACTTCCTGATCTTGCAACCAAAGACAAACTTGGGAGGACATCCTCTAATATTAGGCAGACCATGGTTAGCTACTGCTGATACCTTCATAGGATGCAGATCTGGAAGCATGATTATTTCACATGGAGATTAAAGGAAACATATCACTCTTTATTCACCTGCACAATCCACTTCTTTAGAATCAATACTTGAAACTCAAGAAAAGCAGCAACCAAAATCAGTTTTAAGTATAAATCGATTCTTTGATTTTAGAGAAGAAGAAGAGAATGAAGATTTAATGGACCTTTTCATCTCAGAACCAAGTATCTCAGAGCAGCTTAGAGAAGCCCAATATGAAGCTGCAAATAAACTTTTGAATCAATGTTTTCAGGAAACTTGTACTGTTCAAACTTTGCGGAAATCTTTTATAGATATCTTTCCTGTAAACACAATCTCCAATCCTACAACAAAAACAATTGAGGTATATCCTGGAAAACAATTAAACATTGGAAATCAATTGCAATCAGCACAAGAGCAAGAGGTAATTGCACTATTACAGAAATATTCAAAAGCTTTTGCCTGGGATTATACTGATATGCAAGGAATTCATCCTAGCACATGTATCCACCACATCTATACAGATGACCAACTTAAACCTGTAAGACAACCTCAAAGACGAATGAATCCCATGATGAAGGAAATAGTGAAAGAAGAACTGCAAAAATTGTTACAAGTTGGATTCATCTATCCTATTTCAGATAGTCAATGGGTTTCTCCACTGGTTATTGTGCCAAAGAAAAATGGAAAATGGAGGGTATGTGTAGACTACCGAGAATTAAACAAAGCTACACTCAAAGATCATTTTCCTCTACCTTTCATTGACCAAGTGTTAGACTCATTAGCTGGCAAGAAATTTTTCTCCTTCTTAGATGGGTTTAGTGGATACAACTAGATAAGAATAGCAGAAGAAGACCAAGACAAGACAACATTTACTTGCACATGGGGAACCTATGCATATAATGTTTTTCCATTTGGTCTATGCAATGCACCTGCAACTTTCCAACGAGAAGTACATGCAATATTTGCTGATCTAATTCATGAATGTGTAGATCTATATGGATGACTTCACAGTTTACGGGAACACATACAATGATTGTTTAAAAAACCTTGAGAAATATTTGAAACGATGCATTGAAACAAATTTGTCATTAAGCAATGAGAAATGCTATATGATGTTGACAGAAGGAATAGTTTCGGGACACCACATTTCTGCTTCAGGAATAAAGGTGGATCTAGCCAAGATCCAAGTCTTAGTGAATTTAATGCCTCCTACAACACAGAAAGAGGTAAGAAGTTTCTTAGGCTATGCAGGCTATTATAGACGATTCATTGAAAACTTTAGTAAAATAGCCCAACCTCTGTTCAAACTATTAGCAAAAGATATTGAATTTCACTGGACAAATGATTGTCAAAATGCATTTCAAATTCTGAAAGAGAAACTGTCAGTTGCCCCCATTCTTCGTGGGCCAAACTGGTCTTTACCATTTCATATCTCAACTGATGCATCTGATACCGCAATAGGTGCCTCTCTTGGATAGAAAGAGAACTTGTTCACTTATGCAATATACTTCATAAGCAAAAATCTAACACCTGTAGAAATGAACTACACAGTCACAGAAAGAGAAATGTTAGTTGTTATACATGCAGTAAATAAATTTCGGCACTATATAACAGGATATCAAGTTTTCATTCATACTGATCATTCAGCAATCAAATAATTGATGAATAAACCCATCACTAATGGACGAATAACAAGATAGTTACTGTTACTGCAAGAATTTAATATCACAATACAAGATCGGCCAGGTAAAGAAAATCAAGTGGCTGACTTTCTGTCCCGCATACACTCACCCCCTGATCCAAATCCGGTTGTAGATAACTTTCCAGATGAACATTTGTTTGCCATCACAGTCAAAATACCATGGTTTGCAGATATTGCAAACTATTTATCATCTAGAAGGTTTCCAGCTCAATTCACTAAAAAGAAAAAATAAAAAATTGTTAGAGCAAGCTCTAGATATACATGGGTCTGTTAGTGTCGGTCTTGAGCCCTCCATCAGTGATCAATAACTCTTTGCATATGCATTTATAGGTGTCTCATCAGTGTCAGTTTTGCATCCCGCTAGGCATGCCATAACACTGAATGGAGGAGCTGGTCTTGGTCCCCTTCTTGGCTTTGCTGGATCAGGTCATATAACAATGTAATTGAGTCATGCTTGTTCTTGTTTTTGTCTTGAGGTCCCATGGTCTTAGGTCTAGGGTTTCGAGTCAAAATCATTTCAAGGTCATGAGTCATGGTCAGTAGGTGCCCAGCAAGCCGGAAGGAGTCTTGTACATATGTTTCATTATCATTTTCTTCAGCTGCAGCTCATATCATGCCTTGGATTTAAAAACCCTGTTTTTAAGTCCAAGGCCATGTGGAATTTGAAAAAATAAAGAAATTTTCAAAAATTTGTAAAAGTGCCGGCAACAACCCTAGTTCCTTCACTACAGTCCATCGGGCGGTCAACCTGCAAAAAGAACGGAGTCAAACGCATCCAAAGAGCTTATTTCAGGACAAAAAGACTCTAAACAGTGTTAAAGAGAAAAGCAAGTTCAAAACATTAGAAAGTGGGTTCTAAAGTTAAATTTTTTTTAAAATGAACCTATAAAAGCTATTATCCCTCTCTAGTCACTCTTATTGTGCAAATGGAAGTCAAAAATTCGTGTTAGAGGCAAGAGAAGGCAATTCGGGCAAGTTTCTGCAAATTACAAGGGTTAAACTGGTGCGCGACCAAACCACAGGTGTGCGCGACCACCTGGATGGGCGCGACCAAACGGAGGCCAACGCACAGTGTTAAATAACACGGGCGCGACCAAACGGAGGAGCGCGACCATTCTCAGAGCGTGCGCGACCAAAAACTCTGTCTGCCATAAAACTCACTCAAACGCCAAAATCACCCTCAAATTCTCTCAAATTGTTAAGGTATGCCTATTTCGCATGTTTGGTGATGGTGTTAGGGTTGCAAAAGAAGATTATGGCCATGGTTATATGCAAGAAATCCATAAAAAGATAGGTTAAATGATAGTTGTTTTTTGCAAGCAATATGTGTGACAGTTTGTTATTTTTCAAGGCAATTTTTCCTTTATCCCTCCATTTATTTTCCCATACAAATTACATGTGTTAACATGTCAAACTTATTGATCTCATTTGCAAGTCAATTATATAAACACTATCCCCAAAACTTCTCAAACCCTAGTCCCTTCTAACCCTACAAACCCTACCTTTTCCCCATGTATAATGATCAAACCCTAAACACTAGTATACACAGCAAATTATATATGAAATGCACAGCAAAAGAATGAAAAGAAAACAATGTAAAAAAAAAAAAAAAAAAAAAACAAAAAGAAAAGTGATGACAAGGCATGCACACAAGAATTGTAAAAACAGTAAAAATTGTTACTTGCATAGCCTTAGAAAAAAATAAAGAAAATGTCATCTTGCTGTATGATGTCAAGGACTTGAAAGCTGAATAAAGTCATGACAAAATTCATTTAAATGTACAGTTGCATAGTTATCAAAAGAAGCAGTCTTGCTGTGTTAGGGTTTTGTATTAGCATGGTTTTCATCCCCTTTCTCAAAACTCTGTTTTTCCCTACCTATTTCCCTATGTAAACCCCAATTCAATTGCTTGTCCCTTCAGTTAAACTCCCTAGGCAATTGAATGTCCCTCCCTATGATCAAAGCACACAGTCAAACCCTAATTCCCCATGGTAAAAGCATGATGAAGCTGCCACTGTCCTAAATGAATTGCTGTTACGAAAATTAGTTGGCAGTGATTATTAAAAGGGTTTCACTGTCCCCCCAAACCTAATTCCTAATATCCTCTCTTTTCCATAATTCCCAAGTTACCAATTCCCTCTCCCTTCCATTGTAACATAATCACAGCAATCCCTTTCCCTTCTTCTTACAATCTAATACCCAAAATCCCTGTTTCATATTAGCATCAAATGGTCATTTCAAAATGTGGAAAAAACAGAGTATGCTCATGAAAGATATTTGAAGACAAAATATAAAAGCAGCAGCTTGTTAAATGTTTATGATTGATGCTACCCTATTCCCTTATACTTATGCCCTCATTCCCTCCATGATGAAAATCTATATTGTCCTTTCCCTTGGTGATCATAAAACATATTTCCCTAATACAGTATTCATTTGCAAATGATGAAAGATGGAATGACATGTTTAGCATTATGTGATGTTTTCCTTCAGAATTCCCTGCTTATATATATATTTTTTCCCTTTCCTATATGTAAATTCCCTCCCCTAACATATCCCTCATGATGTTTCCCCTTGAAAACAGCATACTTCACAGCATTTTGCAGGCAGGGCAGCGGTCATTTTGACTTGTTTATTCCACCTTTCTCAATAACACCATGTCAACCACCGAGACTAATGAGCAAGGTGATGACCGGTCATCATCTACTGAGATTGAGATACAGCAGAGGCCTCGTAGGGGAGGCAAGGGTGGTCACCACAGGAGGGAAGAGCCCACATCATTGACAGAGTTGCAGGCTTGCCCATTGGCAGTGTCTTGTTTTCAGCATATGGCTTGTTATCAGTTTTGTGAGAGGCTGTCACACATTCAGCATCACAGAGAGTTGGCCCGGTTGTTTGTCCTACATCTCCATGACAGGCAGGTCACCCTTGCAGGGGTGAATTTTGTGTTTTCTCCAGAGGCTATCACAGAGGCTACCGGGATACCCAATGTGGGTGAGGTGTGGCCGAAGCGTAAGTGGCTGGACCTAGTATACTATGAGCCATATGTCAGGCCTATCTATGTGCATAACTTGTCAAGGAACTTTCCTATCAAGTTCCTCCGAGCAGAGTATATAGATATCATGAGACTCATTATGCACTACCTCACATGCGAGGGGAGATTCTCACGGGTATTTTCTTGTCATATCCGCATGCTGATGCACTTCACCAGAGTGAGGATGATGAACATCTCGGCATACTTATTTCATGACACTCAGAGGATGGTCTCTATCTTTCGGAGACAGACCCCAGCACAGCAACTTCGGAGCCTATGCCATCATGGTCTTATCCAGCTGGTTGTTTCTCATCAGCTGAGCCAGCAGGGCATTTCTTGGGCAGATTTTATCTCCCGTGAGTTCTTCACACAGCCACAGCCAGAGCCAGAGGCAGTTCATGAGGAGGGAGGGCCATCACATCAGCCCGAGGTTAGTATTCCGAGACATGTGGTTTCTTCTCCTCGGGTCACTTATCAGAGAGGTCATAGGACCTTATTTGCAGCAGCTCGACGAGTACTTTCTCCACAGCAGGTGGAAGGGGTCTCGTCATCATCTTCAGAGCAGCGAGTGTTATCTCCACACCAGGTGGAAGGGGCCTCGCTTTCTTCATCGGCACAGGCAGTACGAGAGGGCAAACAGCCCATGGTTGAGGATGAGGCAGTTGGCGAGGCACATGATGATTTCACTGGTCGTGATGCTCATTCTCCTTCCTCTTCAGATTTCTATGAGCTCATTAGGCAGAGAGAGGAAGAGAACCTTGTGTTGCAGCGGAAGCTTGAGATGGCTCAGTGGACTATCACTTATTTAGAGCAGCGAAACAAACAGCTGGAGACCGAGAAGGAGTTGGATGAGTTATGGAGGATTCGATTCGACCGAGTCATCAACCGCAGGAGGCCTGGGGACCCACTGCCCAAGGATAGAGAGTTATTGCTCATCCGAGCAAATTGGCGCTTGGAGGGACTGTTAGACAAGGCAAACCATGACAAAGAGCTGCTCCGGAACATGAAAACACACTACTGGGCAAGATTACATGTTTGCAAGGCGAGAATGAAAATTCTCCAAAGAAAGCTATCGGAGGCCCGGAAGAGGAAGAAAAGGACAAATCCACTCCGCATCTTGGCTGAGGCCTCCCTCACTCATCATGGTACTGATCAGCCTTGATCTAGCATCAAAATGTGAAAATTTTGAGAATTTTGGAGCATTTTGGAAATTTTTGGTAAAATTACAGGTTTTTCCCACGGTTTGGTCTCACCCCGGGTGAGACCATTTTGGAGGACTGCTCGGAATTTTGCAAACTTGGCATTTTTGGAAAGGCCATTCAAAAAGAAAAATTACCAATACTTGGGAGAAGCCTAATTTTGAGTTTTGAGCCTCCAAAAGCTCAAAATACACCTAAAAAATGACTTTCTGCCCACTTTTTGAGTTGCAGAAAGTGACCTTGGGAGAAATGGTTTTTGAGGGGTCAAATCAACACCAAATTCAGAAATTCCACTTGGGATGGAAAGTAGACAGGCCAAGCTTTCCAATGAGCCATCTTGCACCTGATTTGGACCAGTGGAACCCACTCAAAAACAGCTGTAAAGGGGCGCGACCAGAACTTCCAGACCAGAACTTCCAGATTTGCCAAAATTGCCATTTTCGGTCAAAAAACACTGTTTTGACTATGGTTGACCATTTTTACTTGTAGATGATGGATGAATGTAATATTTTCATGGCACTTTGATAGGCTTTATCTTTCTTTACTCTTCTAGAAGCTTCTTTGATGTAAATAGTTAATATTTAATGCATGGATAGGCTTCCTAACTTTTAGAGGCAAGTTGTTGTGCTGGCCTATTATCTAGTGACTGATTTAGAATTAGTTGTAACAGCTCCTCGGAAGCTGAGCTCGACCCCTAGAGGTGGGGGAAGAGGTTTGACCTTCTATATTATGCCTTCTCTTTCTCATTTTGATGGTTGGACTCTTGTGTAAGGAAGCTTTATTGTATATTGTGCATCTATTTCTGCAATTGAAGGCAAGGAAAGCCAGGGTTTTACAGACATCTTTGAGGATTCTTGTGGATCTGATTGTTGATGGTGTGTTCTCTACATGTTCTTGTAAGTTTGTTTATGTGTTTCACATCTCTCTTATGCTTCTAAATTGGACAGATGAAGTGGTAAAGTTTGAACTCATGTTTTGACATGCTCAGCTTTTTAGTTTGTTCAATTTTAATTTTTTCTACTGTCTAGAGAGGATTCGAATTGTGTGTTTGCCCTCTTTAGCTTCTCCTCTATCATCTCTGATCATCCATCTTAGATTAAGGCATCAGCACTCATTCCTACCTTGCCCCTTAGATCCCCCTGTGAAAACTGTGCTCAATCCCCGCACCTTGAATTGCACTTCCACCAATTGCCACCAAAAACCCCAAAAATCATTAAATCAACCCCCTTATCAATTTACTAGCCTAAAATCTTTATTATTAATTGGTCAGCCTAATCATATTGAAAGATCTATCGAATCTGACCCGAGAGAGCCTTCTCATACCTCGTAGGGCTAGCTACGAGGTGAAATGGTTTGATGTAGCCTTGAGAGTTTGTCTATCTCAGCCTAGGTGAATTCCAAGCACTAACATATTGGCGACCATACTGGGGAAGAACATCTAAATCTTTGCTCATTGAGTGTGTTGTTTCATAAGTCTTAGACGGAGCCTGAAGTTACACCAGAAGCCTTCGAAAACACTCTTGTTTTACATCAGCGTTAGTAGATAAACGCTGCTTCAATCTATCTTCGTGGGATTTGTGAACATAGCGCTTCAGTGACATCTTTATCCCAGTATCATTATGGACTCTAAGCTTCAGATGATAAGCTAAGAGTTTCCATTTGGCTGAGTGTTTTTTTTCCTTTCCTCGTTTATTTGTATTTACAAGCTGGCTTCTGATTCAAAATTGATTGTTAGATCTAACTCATCGCCTGTTGTAATTAAATATTTTGAAGATCTTGATTTCGACGAGGATTTTGAATTGTCATTGTTTAAATCTAAATCTGAAAGTGCACTCGATACTTTGGTTCTTGATCCTGACTTTGCAGCTGTGATTGACCTCGAAAGGCATAACAAAGTGGTTGAATCTTATATTTTGCGGCATCTTCAAAGTAGTATACATGCTTCAACTCTTGTTGATTTTATTGAAAACATATCTGATCATATTGGGTCTACTATTGATCAAGCTGAAAATCTTCAAACTTCCCTCACGGCTCATCAAGCTTCTTTCCCTCCTTTCATCTCTATTTCACCTATTTCACCTATAGTTACACTTCCCGATACCCCTGTTGGTTCACCTCCATCTACACCTCAAACTCCATCATCACCTTTATCTCCGCCAACATCCCTTCCCCTTATCACAACCCCTGTTATTATACTTCCACCTCCTCCTCCTCATACTCCTTCTACTCCTCCACCTCCCCCACCTAGAGTCATGGCTGCCCGATTTGCTCCCCTTGTTCTCCCTGCAAACCTTCATGACATGCCAGCTGACTACCAGAGCAAGATACCAATGTTTGATGGCACTCCACAGAGTGTCCCAGCTCAGCAGCATGTTGACCGGATGACTACCTTTTTTGATCTGTATGAATTGGATGAGGAAGATGTTACCATGAGGTTGTTCGTTCAGACTTTTGGAGGAGAGGTCCGACAATGGTTCAGAGGGTTGAGAGCAAATAGTATTGTCTCTTTGGAAGCACTTCAAACACAATTCTTGGACAGATGGGAAATCAGAAAGGATCCGCTGCAAATCAATGCCGAATATAACAACCTTAAGAGAAATCCGGGTGAGTCCGTTCAATACTACATCATAAGATTTAATGCAGTGTATAATGCTATACCAGATGATCTTAAGCCATCTCGAAAATCTGCCTTGCTGAAGTTCCCGGATGGTTTCGATCCGGAAATGGCCTACTCGCTACGGGACCGAGATCCTCCTTCTTTGGAGGAAATGCAAAAAATTGCGGTAAGTGTAGAGGCTAATTTGAATGATAAACAGGCAAGAATGAAAGCGGAAAAGAAGGTCACCATCAAGGAGGATATTCCATCTGCTTCTCAAGTTCTTCGGAAAGTTGAAGATATTTCAAAGGCACTCCAAAATCTCAATCTTGGCAAACCGGAACCGCAAGTTCGAAATCCGAACTTTAGAGGCCAACAACAGCAGCCCCAATATAGGATAAAATAGCGGGAGCCACGAGGACAAGAGGCGGCAGTACAGCAACCGATCCAACCCCCATTTCAGCAAAACTATGTCACTCAAGAATCTGAAGATGAGGGTGAAGGTCCCGGTGAAGAAAATCATTTTTTCACTCCCGATGATATGCCCACTTTCATCACGGAAGAAGATGAGCTGGTAAGTAATGCTTATGCACCTCAAGATGAGCATTACATTCTATCTAATGATGTGGCACTTCAAGATGAGTCTGAGGAATATCAAAGAGGTTATCTACATGCCTTATCAGCTCAACAAGGCAAAGAGAGACAGCTGAGAAACCGAACAGTACCTATACATCCACTTCAAAAGAAGGCAGAAAATGCGGCAAAGAATGGTGCTGCTGTTCCGCAAAGAAAAGGTAAAGAAATCATGGATTCTTCATCAGCCCCAACAGCTCCAGCAAACAAGATGGATCAGCCATCAAATGTACCTAAAGATAGAGCAGAAAAAAGAGATAATCCGGCCAAAGAAAGTGAAAGAAGTCAAGCGTTCAGCATTGAGAATGAAGTCTCAAAATTGAAATTGTCCATTCCACTTACTGAAGTCATGAAGAACACTACTTACAGAGCACAAATTTCTAAGATGTTCAATACTGATCCAATGTTAGATGCGGTTAATGTGGAGGATGATCAGCCGGAATTGATCTTTGGGCCAGCTCTCAATGGTGAGTCACCGAAAAGCGATGTCCCGCCATTCTATATCAGCTTGAGAATTCATGATTATGTGCTTCATAATGCTATGTTCGATTCGGGAGCATCACACAATTTAATGCCCAAGGCAATAATGGAGAAGTTGGGACTTGATATAACTCGTAACTACCATGATCTATACTCATTTGATTCCAGCCGAGTTAGATGCATCGGTCTGATTAAAGATTTAGTTGTTAGCTTGGATCAAATTCCCGCAAAGAATCTCTTGATGGATGTGGTAGTAGCGGACATTCCGCCAAGGTTTGGCATGCTTCTTTCAAGGTCATGGGGATCAAAACTCAAAGGCACTTTACAGCTGGACTTTTCATATGCCACTATTCCGGTGTTTGGACAAATGAGGAAAGTCTATCGAGAGCAAAAGATGAAGTATATGATTACAAGCAAGGAAAAACCGGTAAATCATCCTGTAAACTATGTACAGACAGATCTAGAGTCCTATGTTTTATTTGCTGATAGTTTTAATGAAGTAAATAGTCAATTAGTTCAGATAGAAGATATCCCAGGCATTGCTGAAGATGTTAGAGAAGTATTGAGAACGGAAAGCAAAGAAAAGGCTGCTGTCATAAAGTCAATTGCTGAGATAAATGGACAGCAAGTCATGACTGAAACAACATCACAAGTACAGCCCTTGGATGATGATGAAGATGGTCTTTGGACCATGGATTTCGACGGGGCAGTGGGCAGCGATGGAGCAGGCATTGGCGTATGGATCCGCAGCCCATTTTCAGTCTCTAAACAAGTTCCAAGTAAGGTACAAGTTTGCTCTTATAAATTGGCTTTTGATTGTTCAAATAATGAAGCTGAATATGAGGCCCTTATAGCTGGTTTGAAAATCCTCCGGAAATTAAAAGCAAAGAAGATAGCAATTTATGGCGACTCCGAGTTAGTGATCAAACAAGTAAAGGGGGAATTTCAAGCTAAACATCCTCGTATGCGGGCTTATCGCAATGCTGTTTTGGATATTTTGAAGCGGTTTTCAGAGCACACTTTGACATGCATACCACGGATACAAAATGGAGTTGCCGATGCTTTGGCTAAGGCAGCAAGCAATTTAAAGATACCAATGAATTCAAGTAACAAGTTTGAAATCTATGTAAAACACCGCCCCACAATCCCGGACAACCAAAGGAATTGGCAAGTCTTTCAGGATGATGAGGAAATCAAAGACTTCTTGCATGGAGAAGGTAAGTTTGAAGAAATCTCAATTGACATGGAGCCTGAAGGAATAAATCAAATGGATGTTTTGCAGCTGAAAGACAATCATATTCCAAAGGGGATGATTTCTTTAGAAGAGGTTTTTGATCAAGACGATGTGGCTCGCAAGCCAACTTTGATGCCAACCGAAGAAGGTGTGGAAGATGTCAACCTTGGGACAGTGGAACATCCAAAGATGGTGAAATTATCGAAGGCCCTGCCACCCAAGGTAAAGAATCAATACATTAGATTGCTGTCATCATTTACTAATGTATTCGCTTGGGATTATTCAGATCTAAAGACTTATGATACAAGCATAATCCAACACACTATTCCAATCAAACAAAATCAGAAACCTTTTCGGCAGAAGTTGCGGAGGATCAATCCCAAGTTGCTGCCCTTGATTGAAAAAGAGGTAAATAGACTTTATCAATCCGGAATTATAGTTCCCGTTCGCTTTTCAGATTGGATTTCTAATCTAGTGCCAGTAAGGAAGAAAACCGGTGAGATTCGGTTATGCATAGATTTTAGAAATTTGAACAAGGTATCTCTCAAAGATAACTATCCGCTGCCAAAGATGGATCACATATTGCAGCGAGTAGTAGGTGCCTCCAAGATGTCATTGTTGGATGGATACTCCGACTACAATCAGATCCTAGTCCATGAGGATGACCGTGATAAGACAGCCTTCACTACACCTTGGGGAACATTTCATTATGCTAAAATGCCTTTTGGTTTAAAGAATGCAGGTGCAACATTTCAGCGAGTTATGGACATGGCTTTTGCAAATGAAAAGGACATATTTTTAGTTGTTTATCTTGATGACTTAACGGTATTTTCTAAATCCGATGAGGAGCATCTTTTTCATTTGACGAAAGTTTTTCAAAAATGCAGAAAATATGGCATCTCTTTAAATCCAAAAAAGAGTCTCTTCGCCATGAGTGAAGGTAAATTGTTGGGACATATCATTTCCAAAGATGGTATACGTATTGATCCCGCAAGAGTGGAGGCAATTCAGCAGTTAGAACAGCCCCGAAATAAGAAGGAGATACAATCTTTTAACGGTAAATTGAATTTTCTGCGTCGCTTCATTCCTAATCTTGCAGAGCACTTAAGAGAAATGACCAACATGCTTCGGAAGGACAGCGAGATCAAATGGACTGAGGAGGCAGTCAAATCCTTCAATTTAATCAAGGTAATCTTGTCTTCAGCCCCGACCTTAATCAGCCCTGATTATACTCAGGATTTCATATTGTTTTCTTTCGCTTCCGAGCATACACTAGCAGCAGTTTTGATGCAAAAAAGAGAGGGTGTTGAAAGGCCAATTGCATTTTTCAGCCGGATCATTAGAGATGGGGCATTAAAATATAACATCATTGAGAAACAAGCGCTGGCCCTGATTAAGGCATTGAAAGATTTCCGGGTTTATATTCTTCATTCTCATGTCTTAGCTTATGTTCCTAGTGCAGCGGTAAAGGATGTCTTGGTACAAACAGAGCCGGAAGGTAGGAGAGGCAAGTGGATTGCTGCTCTCTTGGAGTATGATGTTGAAATCAAGCCAACCAAGCTGGTTAAAGGACAAGGACTTGCTAAACTAATGGCTGAAACAAACCTACATGCGCTTGACATCAACTTGATTGCAGCCTTGTCCGATGGTGAAGGAGAAAATTCAGCGGTTCAGGTATCAGACATTTTCATTAATTCTCCTTGGTATGCTGATATAGTGTATGTACTTCAGAATGTGTCCGCGCCTCCTGGAATGTCAAAGAACAAAGCAAGGACTTTGAAATTGAAGGCCGCTAAGTTTTGCATCATGAAATCAGCATTGTATTGGAAAGATCCCGGAGGCATCCTACTGAATTGTTTGGTTGAAGAAGAAGCGAAAGCAACGGTAGAAGACTTCCATAAAGGTGATTGTGGAGGTCATTTATTTTGGAAAACTACAGCCAACAAGATTTTGAGAGCTGGTTTCTATTGGCCATCCCTTTTTTCTGATGTATACAAAGCGGTGAAGAGCTGCCATGAGTGCCAAATATTTCAAGGGAAACAAAGATTGCAGCCATTGCCACTCAAGCCGATGGAAATTAGTGCACCTTTTCAGCAGTGGGGCCTTGATTTCATTGGTGAAATACACCCAGCTTCATCCGGGCAACATAGATGGATTTTGACTGCTACCGACTACTTCACCAAGTGGATAGAAGCAATTCCTACTCGGCAGGCCACAGACTCGGTAATTATCTCCTTTCTTGAAACTAATATCTTGTCCCGTTTTGGCTGTCCATTCAAATTGATCACGGATAATGCAGCTGCTTTCAAGTCAAATAAGATGGTGGATTTTTGTTATAAGTACAATATCAGTTTGGGTCACTCCACCGCTTATCATCCGCAAGGTAATGGGCTGGCCGAATCATCAAATAAATCACTAGTAAACATTATCAAAAAGATGCTGGAGATCAACAAGAAAAGTTGGCACAAGAAGTTGGTCAATGCACTGTGGGCTGATCGGGTGAGCCAAAAGAGATCAATAGGAATGTCGCCATTTGAGATTGTTTACGGGGTTGATGCAGTTTTTCCTACATCACTTAGTGTACCGGTCGCAAAGTTAATCCAAGAAACGGGAGAAGACATGGATCCAATGCAACGGAGAATCAGTCAAATGGTCCACCTACAGCAGACAAGGGAAGAAGTCCTCCAAAACTCTTTGAAGCTGCAAGAACGTATCAAGAAGATTTATGATAAGAAGGCAAAATCAGAAAATTTTCAGCTAGAAGATGTTGTTTTGAGATGGGATGCTCGAAACGAGGACAAAGGTAAACACGGTAAGTTTGATAATCTGTGGAAAGGTCCTTTTAAGATTGCTGCATATCGTGGTCCTAATGCTTTCCTTCTTAAGGAGTTGAATGGCGATGAATGTCCCGGTGGGTCGGTGAATGGCCGTCTTCTCAAGAGATATCATGTTTGAACAATGCTGCTCTAAATCATCTTCATTGTACATATCATTTTACTTTACTACAGCAAGCGTGAACTGATCTTTCATTCTTGGTTTGGGGCCCGAAGTGAAGGCTATAATTCCAAGCATGAAGATTGGTTGGTGTGGGTTTGTTTATTTCTGCAAAAAGTTTTGTTTGAGTCATAGTCCTTTGAAAGTTTTCAGTTTATGGTCAAAGTCAAATAAAGTCTTTTGAGTATGGTTATTTTTGTACTACTTGACTCCGTTGCCCAATGAATAAAGCACTGGTCTGCTCTCCCTAGAGGTCTGAGGTTCTTGGCACCTCCAAGGAGCTACCATCCCCATTGGAGCCAATGTTAGTGTCGGTCTTGAGCCCTCCATCAGTGATCAATAACTCTTTGCATATGCATTTATAGGTGTCTCATCAGTGTCAGTTTTGCATCCCGCTAGGCATGCCATAACACTGAATGGAGG
The DNA here is from genome assembly GCA_031772625.1 of Pinus tabuliformis. Classification (NCBI taxonomy): domain Eukaryota; kingdom Viridiplantae; phylum Streptophyta; class Pinopsida; order Pinales; family Pinaceae; genus Pinus; species Pinus tabuliformis. The sequence continues at coordinate 197,178,149 of CM062811.1, forward strand.
AGCTGGTCTTGGTCCCCTTCTTGGCTTTGCTGGATCAGGTCATATAACAATGTAATTGAGTCATGCTTGTTCTTGTTTTTGTCTTGAGGTCCCATGGTCTTAGGTCTAGGGTTTCGAGTCAAAATCATTTCAAGGTCATGAGTCATGGTCAGTAGGTGCCCAGCAAGCCGGAAGGAGTCTTGTACATATGTTTCATTATCATTTTCTTCAGCTGCAGCTCATATCATGCCTTGGATTTAAAAACCCTGTTTTTAAGTCCAAGGCCATGTGGAATTTGAAAAAATAAAGAAATTTTCAAAAATTTGTAAAAGTGCCGGCAACAACCCTAGTTCCTTCACTACAGTCCATCGGGCGGTCAACCTGCAAAAAGAACGGAGTCAAACGCATCCAAAGAGCTTATTTCAGGACAAAAAGACTCTAAACAGTGTTAAAGAGAAAAGCAAGTTCAAAACATTAGAAAGTGGGTTCTAAAGTTAAATTTTTTTTAAAATGAACCTATAAAAGCTATTATCCCTCTCTAGTCACTCTTATTGTGCAAATGGAAGTCAAAAATTCGTGTTAGAGGCAAGAGAAGGCAATTCGGGCAAGTTTCTGCAAATTACAAGGGTTAAACTGGTGCGCGACCAAACCACAAGTGTGCGCGACCACCTGGGTGGGCGCGACCAAACGGAGGCCAACGCACAGTGTTAAATAACACGGGCGCGACCAAACGGAGGAGCGCGACCATTCTCAGAGCGTGCGCGACCAAAAACTCTGTCTGCCGTAAAACTCACTCAAACGCCAAAATCACCCTCAAATTCTCTCAAATTGTGAAGGTATGCCTATTTCGCATGTTTGGTGATGGTGTTAGGGTTGCAAAAGAAGATTATGGCCATGGTTATATGCAAGAAATCCATAAAAAGATAGGTTAAATGATAGTTGTTTTTTGCAAGCAATATGTGTGACAGTTTGTTATTTTTCAAGGCAATTTTTCCTTTATCCCTCCATTTATTTTCCCATACAAATTACATGTGTTAACATGTCAAACTTATTGATCTCATTTGCAAGTCAATTATATAAACACTATCCCCAAAACTTCTCAAACCCTAGTCCCTTCTAACCCTACAAACCCTACCTTTTCCCCATGTATAATGATCAAACCCTAAACGCTAGTATACACAGCAAATTATATATGAAATGCACAGCAAAAGAATGAAAAGAAAACAATGTAAAAAAAAAAAAAAAAAAAACAAAAAGAAAAGTGATGACAAGGCATGCACACAAGAATTGTAAAAACAGTAAAAATTGTTACTTGCATAGCCTTAGAAAAAAATAAAGAAAATGTCATCTTGCTGTATGATGTCAAGGACTTGAAAGCTGAATAAAGTCATGACAAAATTCATTTAAATGTACAATTGCATAGTTATCAAAAGAAGCAGTCTTGCTGTGTTAGGGTTTTGTATTAGCATGGTTTTCATCCCCTTTCTCAAAACTCTGTTTTTCCCTACCTATTTCCCTATGTAAACCCCAATTCAATTGCTTGTCCCTTCAGTTAAACTCCCTAGGCAATTGAATGTCCCTCCCTATGATCAAAGCACACAGTCAAACCCTAATTCCCCATGGTAAAAGCATGATGAAGCTGCCACTGTCCTAAATGAATTGCTGTTACGAAAATTAGTTGGCAGTGATTATTAAAAGGGTTTCACTGTCCCCCCAAACCTAATTCCTAATATCCTCTCTTTTCCATAATTCCCAAGTTACCAATTCCCTCTCCCTTCCATTGTAACATAATCACATCAATCCCTTTCCCTTCTTCTTACAATCTAATACCCAAAATCCCTGTTTCATATTAGCATCAAATGGTCATTTCAAAATGTGGAAAAAACAGAGTATGCTCATGAAAGATATTTGAAGACAAAATATAAAAGCAGCAGCCTGTTAAATGTTTATGATTGATGCTACCCTATTCCCTTATACTTATGCCCTCATTCCCTCCATGATGAAAATCTATATTGTCCTTTCCCTTGGTGATCATAAAACATATTTCCCTAATACAGTATTCATTTGCAAATGATGAAAGATGGAATGACATGTTTAGCATTATGTGATGTTTTCCTTCAGAATTCCCTGCTTATATATATATTTTTTCCCTTTCCTATATGTAAATTCCCTCCCCTAACATATCCCTCATGATGTTTCCCCTTGAAAACAGCATACTTCACAGCATTTTGCAGGCAGGGCAGCGGTCATTTTGACTTGTTTATTCCACCTTGCTCAATAACACCATGTCAACCACCGAGACTAATGAGCAAGGTGATGACCGGTCATCATCTACTGAGATTGAGATACAGCAGAGGCCTCGTAGGGGAGGCAAGGGTGGTCACCACAGGAGGGAAGAGCCCACATCATTGACAGAGTTGCAGGCTTGCCCATTGGCAGTGTCTTGTTTTTAGCATATGGCTTGTTATCAGTTTTGTGAGAGGCTGTCACACATTCAGCATCACAGAGAGTTGGCCCGGTTGTTTGTCCTACATCTCCATGACAGGCAGGTCACCCTTGCAGGGGTGAATTTTGTGTTTTCTCCAGAGGCTATCACAGAGGCTACCGGGATACCCAATGTGGGTGAGGTGTGGCCGAAGCGTAAGTGGCTGGACCTAGTATACTATGAGCCATATGTCAGGCCTATCTATGTGCATAACTTGTCAAGGAACTTTCCTATCAAGTTCCTCCGAGCAGAGTATATAGATATCATGAGACTCATTATGCACTACCTCACATGCGAGGGGAGATTCTCACGGGTATTTTCTTGTCATATCCGCATGCTGATGCACTTCACCAGAGTGAGGATGATGAACATCTCGGCATACTTATTTCATGACACTCAGAGGATGGTCTCTATCTTTCGGAGACAGACCCCAGCACAGCAACTTCGGAGCCTATGCCATCATGGTCTTATCCAGCTAGTTGTTTCTCATCAGCTGAGCCAGCAGGGCATTTCTTGGGCAGATTTTATCTCCCGTGAGTTCTTCACACAGCCACAGCCACAGCCAGAGGCAGTTCATGAGGAGGGAGGGCCATCACATCAGATCGAGGTTAGTATTCCGAGACATGTGGTTTCTTCTCCTCGGGTCACTTATCAGAGAGGTCATAGGACCTTATTTGCAGCAGCTCGACGAGTACTTTCTCCACAGCAGGTGGAAGGGGTGTTGTCATCATCTTCAGAGCAGCGAGTGTTATCTCCACACCAGGTGGAAGGGGCCTCGCTTTCTTCATCGGCACAGGCAGTACGAGAGGGCAAACAGCCCATGGTTGAGGATGAGGCAGTTAGCGAGGCACATGATGATTTCACTGGTCGTGATGCTCATTCTCCTTCCTCTTCAGATTTCTATGAGCTCATTAGGCAGAGAGAGGAAGAGAACCTTGTGTTGCAGAGGAAGCTTGAGATGGCTCAGTGGACTATCACTTATTTAGAGCAGCAAAACAAACAGCTGGAGACCGAGAAGGAGTTGGATGAGTTATGGAGGATTCGATTCGACCGAGTCATCAACCGCAGGAGGCCTGGGGACCCACTGCCCAAGGATAGAGAGTTATTGCTCATCCGAGCAAATTGGCGCTTGGAGGGACTGTTAGACAAGGCAAACCGTGACAAAGAGCTGCTCCGGAACATGAAAACACACTACTGGGCAAGATTACATGTTTGCAAGGCGAGAATGAAAATTCTCCAAAGAAAGCTATCGGAGGCCCGGAAGAGGAAGAAAAGGACAAATCCACTCCGCATCTTGGCTGAGGCCTCCCTCACTCATCATGGTACTGATCAGCCTTGATCTAGCATCAAAATGTGAAAATTTTGAGAATTTTGGAGCATTTTGGAAATTTTTGGTAAAATTACAGGTTTTTCCCACGGTTTGGTCTCACCCCGGGTGAGACCATTTTGGAGGACTGCTCGGAATTTTGCAAACTTGGCATTTTTGGAAAGGGCATTCAAAAAGAAAAATTACCAATACTTGGGAGAAGCCTGATTTTGAGTTTTGAGCCTCCAAAAGCTCAAAATACACCTAAAAAATGACTTTCTGCCCACTTTTTGAGTTGCAGAAAGTGACCTTGGGAGAAATGGTTTTTGAGGGGTCAAATCAACACCAAATTCAGAAATTCCACTTGGGATGGAAAGTAGACAGGCCAAGCTTTCCAATGAGCCATCTGGCACCTGATTTGGACCAGCGGAACCCACTAAAAAACAGCTGTAAAGGGGCACGACCAGAACTTCCAGGGGCGCGACCAGAACTTCCAGGGGCGCGACCAGAACTTCCAGATTTGCCAGAATTGCCATTTTCGGTCAAAAAACACTGTTTTGACTATGGTTGACCATTTTTACTTGTAGATGATGGATGAATGTAATATTTTCATGGCACTTTGATAGGCTTTATCTTTCTTTACTCTTCTAGAAGCTTCTTTGATGTAAATAGTTAATATTTAATGCATGGATAGGCTTCCTAACTTTTAGAGGCAAGTTGTTGTGCTGGCCTATTATCTAGTGACTGATTTAGAATTAGTTGTAACAGCTCCTAGGAAGCTGAGCTCGACCCCTAGAGGTGGGGGAAGAGGTTTGACCTTCTATATTATGCCTTCTCTTTCTCATTTTGATGGTTGGACTCTTGTGTAAGGAAGCTTTATTGTATATTGTGCATCTATTTCTGCAATTGAAGGCAAGGAAAGCCAGGGTTTTACAGACATCTTTGAGGATTCTTGTGGATCTGATTGTTGATGGTGTGTTCTCTACATGTTCTTGTAAGTTTGTTTATGTGTTTCACATCTCTCTTATGCTTCTAAATTGGACAGATGAAGTGGTAAAGTTTGAACTCATGTTTTGACATGCTCAGCTTTTTAGTTTGTTCAATTTTAATGTTTTCTACTGTCTAGAGAGGATTCGAATTGTGTGTTTGCCCTCTTTAGCTTCTCCTCTATCATCTCTGATCATCCATCTCAGATTAAGGCATCAGCACTCATTCCTACCTTGCCCCTTAGATCCCCCTGTGAAAACTGTGCTCAATCCCCGCACCTTGAATTGCACTTCCACCAATTGCCACCAAAAACCCAAAAAATCATTAAATCAACCCCCTTATCAATTTACTAGCCTAAAATCTTTATTATTAATTGGTCAGCCTAATCATATTGAAAGATCTATCGAATCTGACCCGAGAGAGCCTTCTCATACCTCGTAGGGCTAGCTACGAGGTGAAATGGTTTGATGTAGCCTTGAGAGTTTGTCTATCTCAGCCTAGGTGAATTCCAAGCGCTAATAGGGTCAATGGTGATTTATTTTATACTGGTTCAGACCTAATAATTAGAAAATGCATACGAGAAGATGAAATATTAGACATTTTAAGAGCATGTCATGATGAACCCTGTGGTGGCCATTTTGCAGATAAACGAACGGCGTATAAGGTGCTGCAACTAGGCTATTACTGGCCATCCATCTTCAGAGACTCTAAGAAATATGTCAAGCAATGTGATAGCTGCCAGAAACAGGACGACCAATAACATCAAATGAAATGCCACTGAAGCCACAGGTTCTCGTAGAACCATTTGAGCAGTGGGCACTTGACTTTGTTGGACCTATCAATCCACCATCAAATGGGAAGAGGTACATCTTAGTATGTACAGAATATGTAACCAAATGGGCAGAAGCAAAAGCAGTTAATTAAGCAACAGAAGATACAGTTGTCACCTTTCTTTTTGAAGAAATCTTTGTCAGATATGGAGTACCTATACAAATTGTAACAGATCAAGGCACACAGTTTACATCAAAGCTGGTGCGAGATCTAACAGAGAAATACAAGATCAAACATAGGAAATCTACACCATATCATCCACAAGCAAATGGGCAAGTCGAATCAACAAATAAAGTCCTGGAAAATATTATGACAAAAACAATACAGATGAATAGGAAAGATTGGTCTGAAAAATTAAAAGATGCGCTCTGGGCCTATAGGATCACTTGGAAAACAACAACTGGTTTCAGTCCATACCAGTTAGTATATGGGAAGGAGGCTTTATTGCCTATGGAGTTTCAGATACATACATATAGACTAGCAGCTGAACTAGGACTTGACTTGACAAAAGCACAACAACAGCGGATCATGGAACTGAATTAGTTAGATGAGCATCGTCAGCAAGCTATGGAACATACTACATTAGTGCAACAACAAAGAATTAAGTGGCACGACAGATATATCAAAACAAAGAAATTTCACAAGGGAGACTGGGCATTGCTTTTTGACTCAAAATTCAAAGACTTCAAAGCAAAGTTCACAACACACTGGCTAGGCCCATATGAAATTGACGAGATCGTTGACAATGGAGCAGTAAGGATCAAGACAATCGACCAGGATTCCACCTCATTTATAGTGAATGGACATAGGCTCAAAGTTTACAATAGGCCTATCAGTAAAGAAGCATTTATGAAACAACTGATCGAAGACACAGAACTGGAACTTATGGCACAGGATCCGCCATCTTCCAGTCTACTAGTTGAATAAAACATATCTGAAAAAAAAAAAAAATAAAAATATATATATATATATATATATATATATATATATATATATATATATATATATATATATATATATATATATATATATATATATATATATATATATATATATATATATATATATATATATATATATATATATATATAAAGAGAAAAAAATAAAAAAAACAACATAAAAAATAAATAAATTGTTTGCAAGTGAAAACCAGGCAACTGGCACATTGCAAGCACGAATTCATAGGGGAAAACCAGGGCAACTTGGACTCTATGAATTCTTCCTACTTGTTCTACTGTTCTCAGATACATTTACTGCAGGTACACTCCACCAATCAATGACTTGAGGACAAGTCATATCTTCAACAAGGGGGGAGACTTGCATTTGCTCTTTAAGTGGACAGCTCAAGTTGCAAACATCAAGCTCTTTAGCTGGAACGCTGGAATATAAACAAAGCTTGTATTGTCAATAGAGGGACCTGATATAACAAATCATTGCCAAGGGACCTGAAAGACCTGCCAATGTCAACACAACATGTGCATATTTTGTAAGCAGAAAAAGGGACCTGAAACAATGAATCATTACAGAGGGACCTGATTATCAATTCAAGAATTAGAACATGAAGAACAAGGAGTAGCAATAAAGTCTACATTTGAATCCATCTACAACATCTGATCAATTGATTTCATCCTACTTGTACAGCCATCATCCAGGGGAGTATATGTGGTCATTTTGTGCTTTAAAAATTCAAATTTTTCTTAGCAATTTTTAGTTTTTGTTAAGTTGAAATTAGTACCTGGGGATATAAATTATCATTTATATCCTATATTCCTATAACCCTTATACATTATAACCCTATTCCCTTTCATTTCCATGCATATTCCCTCTTTTCATTAACCCTACTACCCCTAAGTATTTTTCTTTGCGAGCTTAAAAAGGCCAAACTGGGACAACTTTCAACCTGCACATACAAATTCATGCAACTCAGAGCATTAGTGATGGTAATAATTTTAAATATGACCCCAATGGTCATTTTAAAATTATAAAACTATGTTATACAAAGCAAATAAACCTATGCGCTATATGGAAATCAAAGGTTATTATATCATACCAACATATATACCATAGTTCGAAAAAGTGTGTGAATGCGCTAAAGTCATTTCTATTACCAAACGCGCATATGATATATGGTATAAGGTATATATATGTTGCACATAAATAAACGCGCACAACATATGGAATATAACATAGTTATAAGCAAAGGTTCATACATCAAAGTATATGGAATATGGTGGACGGCTGTAAACAAATAAACATTAGAACATTGCGGTGGGAAATGGTATCCAAACATCATTGCGTACATATCATTACACAGCAAGCAGTGAATATATAGTAGTGCAAGCATACGGCGGTGGATATGATGATAAAACAATTGCAATGAATTAAACAGTAATCCCATACGACAACCGGCCAGCACACAGGTACGAACTTAACACGGTGGCATGGCAATTCGTTTATCCATTGGATGATATGCTGCGCAGGGATCATGCGTACCAAGCCATGACTTGGCCATCCTCATGACACAGTCGGGCGACTGGTCAACAGGATGGCCATGTAAGCCACGAATTTTAAAAAACACCAATGGATATACAGCGCAGTACAACCCTGAAACGGTCATGAACTGACCGAGCTCTTGTGCTGTTCAAACAATAATCCTCTGCGTCGTTTAAACCATAATCTTCATCGCCGCATAGCTCAGAGAAATGGTGTTTGAAGCTGCAGCCTAGTGAAAAGAAGAGTGAACTGAGTTGGGTGAATTTAAAGAGGCAAATCATCCCGGGTTTGACGTTCTGAGATAACGGATTTTCAGGGATTCAATCAGGTAAGGCGTTAGTTGTTTAAAGCTCGGCACACAGTGAATCAAAGTTAGGAACTATCTGTTATTAATGGTAACGATTGTTCTGCCTTGCCACCAGTCAATTGTGTAGTTGAACAAGGATTTGGAGCGCCAGATATCCCTCAAAGCGCTCGTTGATCAAAGGTAAGCCGAAACTATAGCCTCAAATCCGTTGATTCGCTGCGTAAATGATGGTATGAACTCTTAGTGGATCACGTCTCACTTAAATGCGAATGTATTGCATGGTCAACACGTTAGATTTTGGCATTGTATGTGGAGTTGTTATGGCGTGCCGTGTCAATAATGAAATCCATGAACTAAGGAGGCACGACAGTTCAGTTGTTATTGCATGTTATATTGAATGGCGGTGAATGGCAATGTGAAGCGCTGTAGAATGCGCACTGCATTTGTTATTGTCACACAGTTAATTGATTGTGCGCCGATTTAAACAGCAAAACAAACAGTCAAAACAACATGCATCCATAACCCTTGCTGCGCACTGTTGTTTTCATTTACACCAAAACAGGGGATTGATATGCTTAAGGATTGAATGCATAATGCCATGTGTAATTTCTGATTGAAGGATTGAATGTCAAAGCCATTTAAAAATTCATTTGAATGCGCTGTTATTTGTCTTTACCTGTGTCTTGAGGCCGAGAGTCTTTTTACAGTTTTTTGATACAGCCGAGAGCAGTTTGTTGCCAAAATTTTGAAGGGCTGAGAGTTGTGTTTTGCAAGGAGTATTTGCAAAAAAATTTAAGGCCGCAAGCATATAGCCAAACGCATTTTTTATTATTTTGCAAATATTTTTGACAAGGCCGAGAGCATGATTGAAAGTAGTTTTATTTTATGATGAGGCCGAATGCCATATACACACTTCTTCAAGTTTTCTTGGTCATATATACACACTTCTTCAAGTCTTCTATAGTTTTCTTGGTAAAATGATGATTCGAATTTTGGCAATAAAATAAGGCGATGAGTGTACATAAACATTGCTTGTATATATATTTTTGTTTTCAAAGACAGAGAGCAGTATATTGACAGGGGTATACAGGCATTTGTTTGCATTGAACAGGGATTAAAACAGTACTGTTGCTGAGGGCAGAGTCAAACAGAGGTGAATTGAGTTGATTGAAAAGAGGAAGGTAAGGTTCTTTGCCTTCAAAAATTTCATTTTGAAATCAAACAAATAATTATATCTTTCTTTCAAAATGAAATTAGTAACAACAGAGGAATTCATTCATTGGTTTACAGAAGCAATGTCAGTCAGAGTAGAGCCAAAATTCCAGATAGAGAGTTGGGGGAAGGAAACTATAGAAAAACTTTACCAAGCAGGGATGATAAGTTTCCTACAAAAATTTGATGGCCACTCTGAACAAATAACCAGGGATTTTATAAACAATTTCAATCAAGACCAGACACGGGTGGGAGATGTCATTATTCCTGTAACCATATCTTTCCCAAGCTTTAGATCTGCCCATGATAGGTGAGAAGTATTACAAAGGCTTGCACTTCAAGGAGAAAGCCTGGACTTTCTTTCTTGAGAAGAACCGGAAAGGGACATTTGACATAACAAAAGGGATACCCAGGGAATGGTTTAATGAACCATGGGGTGAGTTGGTTTTGGTTATCCAAAAGTTTTTGACCTGTGATAGGGGGTATAGCGTAGCTCACTTGTATCATGTCAGACTTCTGCAGCATATAAAAGGGGAGGATAGGATTAACTTGCCTTATTTCCTATATAGGAGCCTTTTGAGAATGATTGAAATAGTCAAACATGAACACAGGCCTAAAGCAGGACAGATATACCACCAAGGATTAATCAAAATCCTAGTTGAGTATCAGGTGAGATCACAGGGCATAGTGTGGTGAGAATTCATGTCTAAAAATCAATTCATTGAACAGGTTAATGAGGTACAGGATAAAACAGAGCAGGAAAATAGAGGATTGATGAACTCACCCTTGTATCCTAGAACAAGAGCCAAACAACAGAACAGCATGGCCATGCAAGAAAATGAAACATCTGTTATGTCTATTCCTTGACGATTTAGGAATAAGAGTCCCATTGATTTAGAGAAGGAAGTAGAAACATATTCCCCAAGACAGCAAGTAGAAAATGATATTGCACAAGAGGCATTTGAGAAGGATTCTTCATATGATGATGCAGCAACAGCATCACTAATGAAAACAACATAATATTTTGAGAGAGAACTTAATTTGGGAAGAATCAGGGATTTAACTGACCAATTGGAAATTAGCAAAATCTTAGAGAAGCAATTAAAAGAAGAAAACAAGGAAAATAAGAAAGATAATGCTAAATTGGTTAAGGCAAATGAGAAATTGAATGAATAATTGGGGAGGCTGAAAAGGAAAAATGATCTACTTTCTAAGCAAGCATTTAAATGGCTGAAGGAAAAGAACATGTGGCAGGCAAAATATGAAAAACAAAAGGTCAAGGCAACTTTGTTTAGGAAGAGACATGATACAGGTCTGGATTGTTTGGCCAGGGTAGCACAACAGGAAGCATCTACAGGTACAACATCTACTATAGAAAGGCGAAAGTCAAAGAGGAGCAAGCAAGCATGGGGACATGCTTGATGATAAGCAAGGGAGAGATGTTGGGCCTTAATTTTGGTCTTATTTTTTCTCAAAGAAACTTACTTATCAATCTATTTTCCATCCATTTTCCCTTCATTTATCCCATTTTGATGTATATTTTATATCCATTTAGGTATTTAATTTTAATTTTTCAATTTCTAAAGTTTTTATGAAAATTTGGTTTTTAGTGCAAAATTGGCAGATTTAGAAATTCCCGTAATAGCTCTATGGTTGATATGGTTGCAGGACACTTGGGCACGAATGGAATGCATGGATGGAAAACTTGGGAACTAGGACTAAGCCAGAAATTCTTAGTTCGAACAGAACAAGCTTTATTAGGCCCATTTGGTGCTAGTCAACCATGACTAGTCATGCAGGAATCCCATAGAAATAAGGCAGTTTTGAGATTTCATAGGAATGGTCATCTTTCTTGGGATGGGGATAATGAATTTGACTTAGATAGGTGGATGAGAGTAGATGGGTTTGTTTGAGTAAATATAGATCAGTTTTTTCATGAGACTTCTTATTTAAAGCCAAAACTTTGATGGCTTATGTATTGATTTTGTGATATACTTTTATGCTGTGACATCTTTGGATTGAGGAGTTAATTTGAAGACTTGTGTTATTATTATTTTGTTGTGCAATGCTATGGATGTGTGACTGATTTAAGCTTCTGATATCACCTCTCAAAGTGTGCAAGGCAAGGGTGGAGGGCCCCCATTCCAAGCTAAGTACACTTCCTTGTTAACTAGTTTCATTTCCTTGTAATCTGGTTGATTGTAGCACTAGTTTTTCAAAGCTTTATTTAAGTTTGCTTTATGGTTCATGCATAGTGATTGATTTCATTAGTTAATAGCTTATTCATCACTTTATTGAGTTGGAAAAAACAGGTGTTCAAGTTGGGCATCCCTTCTGCTAAAATGATGAATCAAAACTAGTTTCTTTTGTTTGCATGCAAGTAGTTTTATTTTCATTAAGATTTGGATATTGAGATGAATGAATTATGATGGAATATCTTATGTGTCTCTTAAGTTAAGAGCTTATTTCATTAATAATTTATCCATCTTAAGCTTTTGGTTTCAATCTCTGATTCATTAAGTGATAATTGAGGTGAAGGTGGACTTCTTGAGGTCAAGAACCCTTTCAATATTTCTCTCTTTTTAAGCTGATCGAATTAGAGTTATAAGATGTACTACTTTTAGCTTTTGAATAACTTATCTTTCAAGGTTTGATTATATATGATCTTCACATATAGTGAACTTGCCTCAAAGCATAAACAACCCGGATTGATAAGAAATAATAGTGTTAATTTAGGTACATAAATTAGCTCAACAAGATGCCAATGACCAAATTGATGATGAACAACAACCTCTGCCTCCAGGCATTAGACTTGTAAATACATTACGTTCCGGACTTCATCAATAACAAGATCACTCAAACAGAAAAGACTGCTCTGATTCGAATCACTGCCCAACACAGCCAAACCCTAGCCAGCAGCGGCCCCTGACTGCTCTCACTGTTGCAGCCGCCGCACATCTGCTGGTCGATTGCAATGGAAATGGCGGTAGGAGGGGAAAGCTCTGCTTCCCCTCCAAAAAACTCCACAAATTCTGACAATACCAAGTATGCACAGCCTCTGCATCCCTCGGGCGCAGGTCAAGATGGACATCAGAAGACTGAAACAAGGATACATACGATCCCGATAGAAGAAGATGATGCTGACAAAGAGATACACAATAAAGCTAAGGCGTCTCAGCCAAAGGCAACCTCAGCCACTTGTATCCCAAAAGCTGCTGAACCCATCAAGGTTGACCTGCTCAGCCACCGCATCAATGGTGAGATCCAGTACATGCAAGATCATGCACTAATCGGAAAGTTTCTAGGCTTCTAGCCTACGGAAAAAGCCTTACAAGGTTGGATAGCTTCAAAATGGAAGCCCAAAGGACAAATTACTCTGCAACTAGGACCAAAGGGCTTTTTTACAGCAATCTTTCACTGTGTGGAGGACAGAGTGCGGATATTCGAAGGAGGTCCTTACTTCTTCAACTCTTCAGGCCTCTATCTCACAGAATGGAAACCCAGATTCAATCCCGACAAGGAAGATTTCAGCTGGGCACCGGTCTGGATCAGGATGTACTCCCTCCCAGCGGAGTACTGGAAAGAAGAAACGCTGGCGGATATAGGCAACAAACTTGGCACCTTCATCCGAGTCGCGGCTGAGACAAAAACTCGCAAATATACCTCATACGCCAGGATCTGCATCCAGATGCATCTGACCAAAGCTCTAGCTGATACGGTAAAACTCTATCACAATGATTATGAATGGACACAACCTTTAGATTATGAGCATATTCCCTTCCGCTGTCGTAAGTGTCATGAGCACGGCCACCTCTTCCGTGACTGTCCATTAAATTCTCAGTCCAAAGCAGTTGCTGCTGTCTCTGATAAAGACTCTGAAGGTTTTATCAAAATCCCCAACCGTCGTAGGCATGCCAAAAAGAGTTAGCCAATCATGGAAAACGCTCTCAAAGCGAACCACCAAAACAAATTCTCTGTTCTTGCAACGCATGATAAGCAAGATCATCCCAGTTCTGAACCCCCACTCAACCCCTCCTCGCCCTCTTCCTCCCTCCTTCACTCAGATCCCTTGCAGCCCTCTGACCCTGTTCCTTCGAATCCCACTCCAAACACTTCTATGGAGAAAGGAAAATCGGTGTCAAGTCTCAGTCCCTTTTCATTCTCTCAAGAGAAGCCCACATCGGATAATAAGAAGCAAGACTATGATATGGAAACCGATGCTACCCTGGCTCTCAGTCTTCAGCAAGAAGCAGATGAGGAAGTACTAGGAGAAACCATTGTCATGGAAGAAGATCAGGCGGATGTTAATATAGATGGATTAGACATCTTCACACTTGAAACGGCATGCAAACAGAAAGAATACAACTCTATTCAACCCTGGCAAATAGACAAGTTGGAAGGAGTCTTAGCCAAGGCGCAGCATAATAAAAGCCTTGGAATACAGGGAGGCAGCCTTTGGGACAGAAAAAAGGTACTCAAAGATCTCAAGAAACGAGGAAGAAAGACAGACCTTCAGCGTACCATAGCAATAGGTGAAATACTTATGGAGTCGGGGCGATTCCCTAAGTTGACAAAGTTCTACAAACCCAAATCTCAGGCTACATGAATTTAATATCCTGGAATGTGAGAGGACTCAATAGCCCCTCAAAACATAGAATGATAAAAAACTTGATTCAACAAGAAAAACCAACCATAGTTTTTCTGCAAGAAACAAAAAGCAGCACTGATGCTATTGAACGAATTCGCAGCAAAGTCTGGGCAGGAAGCAGAGCCATCTCTGTAGACGCCTCGGGAGCCTCAGGTGGTTTAGCTATTTTATGGAACCCGCAGATCATCACACTATATGACTTCCATGCCACCCTCCATCTCATTCAAGCCTCCTTCCACCTCGTTGGCACTGGAATCCATGGTCATCTCACAAATGTATACTTTCCTCAAATAATTCAGCAAAAACTAGAACTGCTGGAGACGATCTCTATCCTCAATGAAAACAGGCAATTCCCGCTATGGATTGGGGGCGGCGACTTCAACATAATAACTTCCATGGCAGAGAAGCAGGGAGGCAGAATCAGTCTTGACAGTGACAGTGAAGGCCTCAAAGAATTCATTCAAAACAACTAGCTTATGGACATACCTACCTCTAATGGAATTTTCACCTGGACAAACAAGCGATGAGGTATTCATCACATTGCCTCCAGGCTTGATAGATTCCTTCTCTCTGACAATGCAATCCATCTGGGAGGGGATTTCAATGCTTCCATCATCCCCCAAAGCGGCTCTGATCACTGGCCAATTTTGCTACAATGGACCAGACCAGGTAACCGATGCAACAGACCCTTCAGATTCAAAGCATTCTGGCTAACAAATACCACTTTCAAGACGGTCGTCAGCGATGCATGGGCAGCTTACATTCCGCCAGAGGGAGCCAAAATGTATCAATTCCAACAAAAGTTGAAAAATCTGAAATATGTCCTCAAAGTGTGGAATCGCACTAGTTTTGGTAACATTCAGGAGAAGCGCTCACAATTGGAATAGCAAATGCACAAGCTCCAACAAACTCTCATTCCTCAAGGCAGAACAGAAGAACAAGCTCAACAGGAACAGGTACTCTGGAACCAAACTGAGGAACGCAGGAAGCAAGAGGAAATACTCTGGCGGCAAAAATCTAGAATCAACTGGCTCAAAGAGGGGGAGAAGAATACAAAATTCTTCCACAAGGCCACCATTCAAAGGCGAATGCACAATAATATCGCGTTCATCAACAACCAACAAGGTGAAAGAATTGAGGAACATGAGGACATGGAAAAAGAATTCATAGGGTATTTCAAGGAAATTTTAACGGAACCCATTGAGAACAGGGATGCAGCAATTAGAGCCATCACGCAACATATTCCAAGCATCATAACTGAGGATCACAACAACAGATTACTCCAGCCCATGACCCTGCAAGAAGTTGAAGAAGCCATGGCTCAACTCAAAGACGGAAAAGTGCCTGGACATGATGGCTTTACAGCCAATTTCTTCCATGAATTCTGGGACCTCATCAAAAATGAAGTTTGGGACCTTGTTGAAGAATCCAGAAGTATGCACTGGATCCTCCCGGCCCTCAATACCACCTTCCTAGCTCTGGTTCCCAAGGGCGAAGAACCCAACAGGCCGGAAAACTTCAGACCAATCGCATTATGCAATGTTATATACAAGCTAATCTCAAAGGTCATTGCAAACAGGCTCAAACCTCTCTTACCCTTACTCATATCTCCGGAACAAACATGATATGTGGAAGGACGGCAGATCATGGATGGAATCATACTATCAAATGAGGTTATACACTCCTTAAAGATTCTTAATAAACCAGGTATGATTCTAAAACTCGACCTCTCCAAAGCTTTCGATAAGCTTAGTTGGAATTTTATTCATAAAATGCTTTTAGCCTTTGGCTTCAGTGCAACCTGGACCAGGTGGATTATGAATCTCATTACCTCTCCCAGCTTCTCTGTTCTTTTGAATGGCTCTCCCTCTTCCCCCTTTCGACCCTCCCGCGGCATTAGACAAGGGGATCCTCTCTCTCCTTTTCTCTTTGTTCTAATGGCAGAGGGTCTCAGCAGACTTCTCAAATCAGCTATTGCCTCTCAAGAGCTTAAAGGTATTTCTATCCATGGTCTCAATCCTATGTCCCATCAGCAGTTCGTTGATGACACCATGCTATTTGGTCATCCATCCTCGAAAGAAGCCTCTGTGTTTAAGTCTCTCCTCTCCCTTTACTCTGATGCCTCCGGCACCTCCATCAATGCCTCAAAGTCTCAACTCTTCTTTTTCAACACCCCCCCTCCACGTAAAGGAACATTGCCAGAATCCTGGGATTCACCATTTCCCATTTGCCATCTAAATACCTTGGAGCTCCCCTCTTAGACTCAGCTATCAAACATGCTTCATGGTGGTCTCTCCTTGATAGGCTGGAATCAAAACTCTCATCGTGGACCTTTCGTGCTCTCAACATGGCAGGCAGATTGGTCCTGATCAAGTTTGTCCTTCAAGCAATGTCGTTGTACCTCTTCTCCACCTTGGCAGCTCCAAAATGGGTCCTTAAAGCCATTTGTAACCTTCAGCGCAACTTCCTATGGGGCTCCACTGGTAGGAATCGAAAATGGGCTCTAGTTAATTGGAAAGAAGTGTGCAAAATCAAAACAGATGGAGGACTAGGGCTTCGAGATCCACTACAAAGTAACAACACTATGGGAGCCCGAATGCGGTGGAACTGGATCTCCAAGCCTCATTCACCTTGGGCACGCCTATGGCAAGCAAAATATGCTCTGGGAAGTCAATGGCATGATCTCATCAGAATTAACTCCACAGCCCAAGGCTCACCAATCTGGAATGCTGCAAAGATACACAACCGCTTCATTCAGGAACACAGTTTCTGGGAAATCCACTCAGGCACGTCAGCCAAGTTCTGGGAGGATTCATGGCAGCAGCTCCCTAAACTGGCAAATCTATTCCAAATTCCACTATGGCAATCTTATATGCAGCAAGAAAACCTCATTCAGGTTCAACAGTTCTGGCAACAAACGCAGCATCATGGGTACCAACTATGGAAACCCACAAGCAGCTGGCAAAGGGACTGGGAAGGTGAAATATACTCAGAAATGGATCAGGAACTCTCTCATCGCAGAATCCACCACTCCAACCAGCAGGATAAGCTCAGATGGGGTCACACGCACAAAGGCACATTCACCACTAAAGAAGCACATCAGCTGCGCTATTCAGATACCCAAGCGGATCAAGGTCAAATTTGGGCACGAGTTTGGCTTCCAGGGCTATGGCCTAAAATCTCAACCTTCTTATGGCTCCTCAGTAAAAAGCGCATTCTTACTTGGGATAATTTGATAAAACGGGGATTCATTGGGCCTTCTAGATGCCCGAATTGCAATCTCCACATTGAGACAATCAACCATCTAATGGAGACTTGCCCGTTAGCAAAGCAGCTTTGGGAGAAAGTGGAGAAATGCAATAAAAGAACAACACCAAGGGGCGAGGATGTAACAGAAAATATTAGGAACTGGGACAAGCACCCATTCAAATGCCAACTTCTCAATATTTTATGGGGTCTAATTCCAGGTTTTTTGTACTGGCTTCTCTGGAAAGAGCGCAACTCTCGAATCTTCAACAACACCTCCCGGACAATAGACGCTCTGTGGCTTATCTACAAAAGAAATATCCAGGAAACCTTAGCCATAAGAACCTGGTATGACACAGACATGCCAGAAGCGCAACAGGAGAGGGATATTTTTAAAGAATGGAATCTTGACCTTTCAGCCTTTGCAAAGGTCATTACCCGTCCCCCTCGCAGCTCCACCTCCCCGTCCTCCTGGTCCCCACCAGCTTTCAACTCTTTCAAGCTCAATTTTGATGGGGCAGCGAAGGGTAATCCCGGTCCGGCAGGATATGGAGGAGTCATCAGAAGTCATACAGGAGCACTTCTGCATATCTATTATGGCTCACTAGGCAAAGACACCAATGTAGCGGAGATGGAAGGACTTTGGCAAGGGATCTATTTAGCAGAGCAAAAACACTTCTTCCCTCTTGAGGTGGAAGGCGACTCTTTCATCCTAATCACTGCAGCCAAGAAAATTCAGGCAGGGGCGACAGCGGTCAAAGTAGCAACCAGCTGGAGACTACTAAGCAGGTTGGAATCCCTGGAGGCGAAGCTTAAGAATCCACATAGCATAACCTTCCAGCATGTGCGAAGAACAGCAAATCAGGTAGCCGACAGAATGGCTAACCAAGGTGTTTCTCAGACTTCAGCATACTTTTCCGGCTCCTTGGACATGGTTGAGGATGAACAACTCAAAAAGGACTGCATCGTCTTGGTGCAAAAGGATCTCTCCCTCTCGGATGCGGGTGGTTATACGGCATAGCAGGCTTGTGGCTCGTCATAAGGGCATGTGTCCGCCCGGACGAGCCACGTACACCAGAAGGATTTTCCTTAGTTATAGCAACAGGCAGCATTTAAGAACGCAGGTTATGGTTCATGGCAAACAAGTCCCTTCTGCATTAACTGCACGTCTTGGTAACTGGAATATGGCGCTTCAAAGCCACATGTTCTCGGACATTCTCCCGCAATTCGTGTTTGCTCATGCTCTGGTCCTGAGGGAGGTGGTGGTGGCTCACTGTGTTGGCTCCTGTTCGGGTTCTGAGAGCGGTGGTGGAGGTTCTGAGGCCGCGAGGGGGTATTCTTTCAATTCGAGCAATTCGGGGAAGTATGACATCCATGTCATTCACCCGCAGTCTGGTATAAGGATTGGGAGCTCGGCGGTGGTGTATACCTGCTACCCGCAATTTGGTATAAGGATTGGGAGTCTGGTTCTGAGGGAGGCTACGCGTGAGTATACCTGCTACCCACCCAATTCAAGGATGCAGCGAGAGCGCCAACGCGAGATAAATCGGCGTGGGAGTTATAGAGGCAGGGCCTCATCTCAGAGGCAAGCCCCCTCCCCCTCCTCCTCAATTGAGGTTTCTTCTGAGCGCAGACGGACCAGAGGAAGGGCTGTGGGCAGAGGAAGAGCAGCGGAACACCAGGAACGGATGGAATGTGGGCACTCTGAGCATCCAATGGTAAGATACCGCATTCCATGTACACTGTCAAATTCCACTTTCTTTGTAACGGTTTCGGTGGAGCACTGCAACAATCCTCGGGGTCAAGATGAGGCTCCTCGTGCCAGCCCTCCACGGGTGCCTAGGTTGGCTCCCATAGTTGACATGCAACTTCCCGCCATTGACATGCTGCGCCCTGTTCAAGACAGCTTCTCCCCAGACCCTGGGGCAGGCCCAAGTGAACCTGTGCAGCGCAACGTTCCCACCGAACAGGACATCCACCAGCCTCCCAGATGCAAAATGGAGGACGACCCGCACACCACTGATGATGAATAGCTCGCCCAGCATTTCGCTCCAGGTTTCTAAGCAAGGAATTTTCTCACTGTCTGCTCTCACCGCTATCTTATATGTGTCTGCTCTATGTCATTATGTAATTCTGTCCTTCTCTGTCACAGTGTCGGCTATCTATAGTTGTTTCAGACTCCATGTGTTTCAGTCTCAGCTAAATATGTATGTCGGTCTCATGAATGTCGATCTGGTTCAAGTGTCAGTCTTTTGTAATCCTGGAGATGATTATTCCTGAGTTTACTGTCAGTCCTACGATAGGAATCACAGGGCTTCGGCTCTGTTGTAATACTACTGATGTAATTTTTTCTTTTTTGTAATATAATAGCTCAGTCTTATTTAGAAAAAAAGAAACAACCTCTGCCTCCACTCGAATCTGCAGATACACAAGCCCCGGCCACCTTAGCCTCCCTGCAGGAAGAAATTGAGTTTTTAAAGTCTCAAATTAAGGATTATCAGCAGGAGATAATAATGGTTAAGGAATCTTATCAAAACGAATTCAATTTTCACACCTTAGCACGGGTAGCCTCTGCAGCCGAAAAGAGTCAATACAATGAATATATGTGCAGTGAGTGTGGTGAGCTTTACACTCAAGCGGGATACAAGATAGTCGAAGTTCCGATAACTGGAGCCAGCTCACAGACTTCCCCTGTTGTAATCAAAACAGAAAAACCTGTTGTTACACAAGAACCAGCAGGCTCTCTAAGAATGGCAAAAGAAGAAACAGAACAACCTGCTACTAGACAAGAACCAGCAGGTTCCTCAAGAATTGTAGAGGACGATATAAAACCACCCCAGCCTACCCGAATCATTACATAACAGAAACTCTTTACTGATGCCTTTACACAGACTGTATCTCCTTGTGTCAGCAATGCTCACACTGAGACCTCTAGTTTTCAAGAACTAAAAGATACATGGAGAATAGAATATGAGCTTTCACAAGGGAAAGCATTCCAACAGCAAAAGTAAACCTGTTTCAGCTATGCATACAAAAATTGGGATGCACTTGAACAGTTTCGAGCTCAACGCAAAGAAAACAGGAAATTAAAAGAAAGGTTGTCCAATATCTTTGACTTAGTCCAGAGAGTACTGGCTACAAGAAAATCCTCTTTTAACTATGCATCATTTCTGAGAGAATTCTTAGCATTCTTACAAATAAAGGCAGTCAGAGATGGAAGACCTTATCAAGTTGCTAGACCTGATCAATTTATTGAAACATTCACAGAGGCACCAAATAATGATCAAAACTTGCTCTATGAACTCTATCTTCACAACGAGGCTATGCCTGAAGATAGAGTGATGAATATACTCCCTATCATTGGTGATATCCAAATAAGAGCTTTCATCTCTTTCCTTGCCAACCAACTCACCTGGAAAAATGATTTTATGTCAGCAACACATAATGAGCAGAATTGCCTCCTCTGGATTCGAAGTGAACCACAGAATGCAGCCACCTTTATTGCACAACATCAACAGAATCTGACTAAACCAGGCATGCTTGATCATAGGAGGCAACTACAAGCAGTAGTCTTACAGGACTGCCAGCATTATGTGAAAACAAAGGGAGCTCTAGCCATCAAAGCAAACAATTTATTTTGGGAGCATTGTCCGAAAGAGAGACAGGAATATCATCCTTACAATCCCCTCAATCTTCCAGTAGCAATGTCACGAATACCCCATTATGTCAGATGTATGGAAAGGTGTGTTGAAAAGTGGATTGGGTACTGTTTTCATTTTCTGCTCTTGTGGATACCTGGTCAGCAATATAAGTCTCATTACAAATTGACCAAAAAGGAGGAGGTGGCAGTATGGCAGCAAATACAGAATGTCTGTGAGTTCAGAAATAAGATGGACAACACCTTCTTTAGCTACTGTATCAGCAACTTACACTCTTCATCTCAGTATTCTGACTCCGATTCAGAATAAACGTTGCATGAGGACATGCAACCACTTCAGCTAGGGGGGATGTTAGGACTCCATATTGTCTACTTTTGACCTTTTATTTTGTCATTATATTACCCTCTTTAGCCCATAAGTTGAAAGCCTTGATAACATTTTGACCTAATTATTCCAAAGGTATGAAGTAACTCTCCTCATTACTATAAGTTTAATTATTCAACACATATTCATGTTATCTTTATAATTAATCTTTGGAAGTTGACTAAGTCGCTGACAATTGATGAAACTGTTTAAAGTCTGCAGAATTATAATTCACAGTTGCTGGAACACCAGAAACAGCAACTGTGCAGTTGCTGCCATACTAGAAGCAGCAACTGACTAAAGTGGGTAAATCCTCATTTTGCAATGGCTAAAACATCTGGAACAGCAATTGCCTAGCAGGAGCAGTAACCGTCTGAAGCTGTCAGAACAATACGTTGCAGATGCTGATATAGCATGATCAGCCACTATCCAAAATTGGCAAAACGCAGTCACAGACATTGGAACACCAGGAGCAGCACGAGAACTTCACGGGAACAGTTAAGATTTACCAGATCAGCAACAATGGTGGAACAGCCAAGGATAGTACGAGGATCTCAAAGAGACGGTCAAGTTCTACCAGCTTTGCAACAGCAGAAGGATCCGATTAACAAATATGATAAAATTACACACTGTTGTAACAACATGCTGTAACAGGAATTGATTTCCTATTTTTATACAAAAAGGGTCAACTAAACGGGTAATGACAATCTATTGTAATATATGTCTCCTCTATAAAGAGGAGACATCTACATTAGGGTGGTAACAGGGGGTATTGTATTACAGAGCAAGTCTAAATCTTTATTGTAACTTGACATTTTGGCAGATGAATAAAACATTGTTCTGAGCATTTTTACTTAGTATCTGTGTCCTGGGGAATCTTGTGAGAGGGACAGGGCCCGCCTTCTTCACAAGATTCACCCATTTCTTCTCTTTTGAGTGTGTGTGTGACTTCTGTGTGGCATTGCTTCTGATATTTCCCTTTGTTGATACTCTGTTTTCTTAATCAATTGGCGCTGTAAAAGAGTGTGTCACCGGTGATTAGGAATTGCAGTGTGGCTTGGCAAATTGGTCACAGGGGCAGCTGCTGAACATCCTTACCCTGAGGATAGGGTCTTGATCCTCTGTTACAAGATAGCCATCATTTCTTTCAGCAGATTTTTTTACCTTTAGTTAATTGTTTTCATTTCATTTCTGCAATAGATCATAACTGTTGTAACACGGAGTAAGGGTTTGATAAAAAGTAGATTTATTTATACTATAGCTTTTAATACTTTTAGAATTAAGTGCATACAGTACGAGGTCACCTTTGAAACAAAAGGACTTTCCTGGGTTGACAATTTAATGTGGTGTTCGACTGTTTGATAAATAAACAATTTGAGTAGCTAACACCTTGTAGAGAAATGTTTGAACCGCCAAAGAATAATGTTTGATTTGTGGTACCTCTCAAATACCTTAGAATCCACTTCACTGCCATCCAATTCTCTTTTCCTAGATTGATCATATACTTTCTTACAACTCCCTCTACATTTGCAATATCAGGCCTTGTGCAAACCATTGCATACATTAAGCTTCCAACTATTGATGCATATGGAACTTTACACATATAATCCATATCTTCCCAAGTCTTGGAAACATCTCCTTAGTTTGAAATGGATAACCAAAGGTGTACTAACTATTTTTGCATTCAGCATATTAAATATTTCCAACACCTTTTCTATGTACTCACTCTGAGACAATGTTAATTTGTGATCTTTTTTGTCTCTAGTTATTCTCATACCAAGGATTTGTTTTGCAGCACCCAAATCCTTCATTGAAAATGAATTTGCCAATTTTCCTTTGAGCACATTTATTTCATTCATGTTAGACACTGCAACAAGCATGTCATCTACATACAATAGTAATATAATATAGTTTCCATGATTTTGTTTCTTAAGATAAACACAGTAATTAGAATGACATCTAGTATAACCTTGTTCAGACATAAACTTGTCAAATTTTAGATACCATTTCCTTGGATCCTATTTTAGACCATACAAGCTCTTATCCAACCTACACACTAATTTATCCTTCCCTTTGACCTCATACCCTTGTGGTTGCTTCATATATATTTATTCCTCCAAATCCCCATGGGGAAAGGTTGTATTTACATCTAACTGCTAAATATGTGAATCTTCTGCTACCACTAAACTTAAAATAGTTCTTATTGAAGTCATTTTAACAATAGGAGAAAAAAATCATCAAAGTCTATGCTTTTCTTTTATGCAAACCGATTCACCACAAGTCCGTCCTTATGCC
The DNA here is from genome assembly GCA_031772625.1 of Pinus tabuliformis. Classification (NCBI taxonomy): domain Eukaryota; kingdom Viridiplantae; phylum Streptophyta; class Pinopsida; order Pinales; family Pinaceae; genus Pinus; species Pinus tabuliformis. The sequence goes on from CM062811.1 coordinate 197,201,960, forward strand.
TGTGTTTGCCTCCATCTTCTTCCATCAACCTGTAAACGCATTTATTTTTCAATTTTGTTTTACCTACAAGAAGCTTGACTAAGTCCCAATTTTGGTTATGCATCAAGTAGTCCATCTCTTCTTCCATGGATTTCTCCCACTTCTTCATGGTTTTTACCTGCATTTCTTCTTCATATATTTCCAGTTCACCAGAATCATTCAACAACACATAATATAATGGAGAGTACCATTCAAGGGGTCTACTTATCCTAGTACATCTTCTAACACCACTTTCAAGTGTTTGAGGTTCCTGTTGTTGTTTTTGTGGTTGTTGATCATTATGATTTTCAAGCACCACATGCATAGTAACCATAAAAATCACAATGCATGCATAGTAGATACATATATAAAATGCATGCATAACAATATCCATTTAGGCCATCCAGTCTAAGAGCTTGAACCTGAAAGCTCTAATACCACCCTGTAACTCCTCCTCCCACATTTACTCACTTTTACAAACTCTCTAGGGTAAACATGAGCTGAGTATCAATATGATATGACCCAACCTTGACGTTCTAGTTTTGGAATTAGAGCCAACTAACCAAAAACTTACAACCATCCCTTTGGGACTACAGATAAATCAAGAGCTTGCAAAGCACTCCAAGTGATCAATCCCTAAGTTGGATTTTTTTCAAAAGATAAACTCCCTAATCACACCCTTGACACTCTATGCATGTGGTTGGGAGGGATGCCTACATGTGGTTATGACCCAAATTCCTCAGTTGAGTGCATGCAGTCACGAGATCTATGCCACGTTTTTAAGCTAGCCTCCAGAACACTACCCATAACTTCCTATAACTTTCCAAAATCATGATAATGATGATAAAAATTTTAAACAATCAAAACTTGAGAAAGATATTGACCAATGCATGCCTAATGCAAGATAGACATTTTTCCAAATATATATTAAAAAAATAAGCTACAAGTCATGAATGCATATCTAATCATAAAATTTTGAACTTCATATGAAAATCACCAAGAAGGCTCAATGCCCTCTCAAGCTAGCTGCAACAACACTTGTTAGCCCATGCATTCATCAACCATCGAGTAACTTATCAAACCATGAACAAGAGCCATAGCTAGAGCACATTTTAAAACTAGACATATAACCAACATATAACCAAAATAGTAACTATGAAAAATCAACCATAAGATGACCATAATAACCAGTAAAAGTGCTCATGGATCAAAATAGGAAAATAGCTCATATTAACATATGAAAATTCCAACCAAGTCAGGGACCTCCATGTACCGTCTGACCATAGATTGGGCTTAACCAAATATATCTTTCAACCAATCACCCTTACACCATATTCCAAGCATGAATGTGGGATCATATGGGTTAAACCAAAATAAAACCAACCAAGCTTCCATTGGGCACATGTTATGCTCTTGACTTGTGAGAAGATTCCAGAATACCAAATATACAAATAAATACAACCCAGAACACAGAACAATATGAGAAAAACAACAAGTATTTTATTATTCAGAGATGAAAGCAATTTTCACTTGCCTCTTCGAGGGGGCATCCTCCAATAGAGCAGAGCTCCATTCAAAATAAGACATGACACTCCTCAATGGGGAGTCTCTATCCTTTATATGGGATTCATACATGCAATACCATGGGTCAGTACCATGGTTCTCTCAATACCATCTATCTAATACCATGGCCTGTTTGAAACTAATTGTGGTCCCTGTCTTAAATGCGGATCAACCACTTACAATTATTAATATAGGCTTTATTGAATCTTTAACTAACTATAACTATGACGTGACCCTATTACATAAATAAATGGGTTAGAGTTGGACCCTAACATGGCCTCCCCCATAAAAAGTAGCCTTGTCCTCAAGGTTGAAGCTGCAGAAACTATTGAAGAATAGTGGTTGGTTCCCAGGTCGCATCTTCTGGAGAGGTATCTTTCCACTTGATCAGGACTTCCTTGATCATGCGGTTGCGCAGATGTCATTCGCGTGTGTCGAGGACCTATTCGGGTCAGAGCCAGTGTGAAACTTCTTCATCCAATTCAGGTAGACTGGCTTGAATGATGCAATTGTTCCCCACCACTTTCTTGAAGCATGATATATGGAAGACGGGATGGATTTTTGAATTTAATGGCAAAGCTAGCTTGTAGGCTACTTCTCCAATGCATTGAAGTATTTGATAAGGTCCATAGAATTTTGGAGCTAATTTTTGACAGCCCTTGTCTTTGAGTGATGTTTGCTTGTATGGTTATAGCCTCAGGAATACCTGATCCCCTTCTTGAAATGTGTGCTCTGAACGATGTTAGTTTGCCTATTGCTTCATGGGATTCTGAACTTGATGGAGATTATCTTTGAGATGAGCTAGCATGGCTGCACGGTTCTATAGGAGTTGATCCACTGCTTGCACCTTAGAGGATATAGGGAGATAAGAAGTAGGTGAAGGTGGGAGTTGACCATACACTACTTCATATGGAGTCATCTTGGTGGCTGCATGATAGTTAGTATTATACCACCATTCAGCTAGAGGTAACCACTATACCTATTGATGTTGCTTTTATGAAGTGAATCACCTTAGGTAGGTCTCCAAAAATTTGTTGATTGCTTCAGTTTGACTATCACATTGGGGATGATAGGAAGTACTTAGTTGAAGTTGGTTACCTTGTAGCTTGAAAATTTCTTTCCAAAAGTTACTAGTGAAGGATGGGTAACGATCAGACACAATGGAGGTGGGCATGCCATGCAGTTTGAATATCTGGTCCATGAAAGCTTGAGCCGCCAAAGTGGGGGTAAATGGTTGGGGTAGGGTGCAAAAATGAGCATATTTAGAAAGTTTGTTCATAACCACCATGATTATTGACTTGTTGCCTAACTTCAGAAGGCCAGTAATGAAATCCATAGAAACATCCATCCAAATTGAGAAAGGGATGGGTAATGGTTGTAAGGTGCTTGGGGACTTGACTATTTCTCCTCTGTGGCATTGACACACATCATATTCAGATACAAAAGTAAGAATGTCAGTTTTCATGCATGTCCAAAAGAAAGAACGACGAGTGCGAGTATAAGTATTTTGAAAGCCTACATGGCCTACAATGGGAGATAAGGGTAACTCTGCGAAAATGCGCGTTTTGAGGGTGGATGTCGGCAATATCACTACTCTATCCTTGTAGCGAAGAATCTCATCCTTCCAAGAGTAGCCCACTGTGGAATTAGGATTTGCTCTCAAGTTATTAATGAGTTGGGAGAGAGAGGGACGTGAAAAGCATTCCTTGTGGGCTTCTTCAATCCAATATAGTATGGGGAGAGAAATTGATAGCCGGGTGCTTTCATCCTCAAATTGGTGTGATAAAGCAGCTACTACTACATTTTCGCGCACTTTCTTGTAAATTATCTCATAATCATATCCCAACATTTTGGTCAGCCATTTATTTTTTTGGGGTGAGGATAAACGTTGCTACAAAAAATATTTGAGGCTTTGATGGTCTGTGTGGATTTGGAAACGCCGCCCTAATAAGTATGGTTGTCAAGTATATACTGCATGTAAGATGGCCATCATCTCCTTCCCATAGGTAGATTGTCCCAGATGTTTCCCACTTAGTTTTTGGCTGGTGAAAGCCAAGGGTTGACCTTCCTACATTAAGACAACACCAATACCAATACCTGAAGCATCATATTCAATCACAAAAGATTTGGTGAAGTCGAGTAGTGCCAATAAGGGAGTGGAACACATGGCCTGTTTGAGAGCCATAAATTCTTGTTGTGCTTCATTAGTCTAGAGGAATGAATTTTTCTTAAGAAGGTTAGAGAGGGGTCTAGCAATGAAACCATAATTTCGGACAAATTTAAGATAGTAGCTTGTGAGAGCCAAGAATCCCCTCAAACTCTTCAAGATTTTTGGTTGGGGCCAATCCTGCATTGTCTGGATCTTTTTGGGATCCGCCCAGACACCTTCACGACCCACAATGTGGCCCAAATACTTGACTTCTTCTATGCCAAAATAAAACTTCAACAATTTGACAAGTAATTTATGCTTCCAGAGCAGTTGCAAGAGCATGTCTATATGTTGAAGATGTTTTTCCCAGGTGAGGCTGTAGATGAGAATGTCATCAAAGAAAACGAGCACAAATTTTCTGAGGTATGGTTTGAGCAGGTAATTCATGAGGCTTTGAAAGTGGATGGGGCATTATAGAGACCAAACGGCATGACCAAGAATTCATAATGGCCTTCATGTGTTCGGAAAGCAGTCTTGGGAATGTCTACTTCTTTCATGCATATTTGGTGATAGCCCAAGCAAAGATCTAGCTTGGTAAAGAATTGAGCACCATGTAGTTCATCCAACAAATCATTAACAACTGGGATAGGGAATTTGTCTTTGACCGTGATTTTGTTGAGGGCCCTAAATTCTGGACACATGTGCCACTCCCCATCTTTCTTGAGCACCATGACCACTGGTGATGAATAAGGACTGATGCTAGGATGAATTACACCGGCTTCCACGGGTTCCTTGATGATTTTTTCAATTTCATTCTTTTGGGTGAAAGGATATCTATATGGTTGCACATTCGGCAGCTGTGCCCCTGGGACCAAAGTGATGCTATGATCATGTTCCCCTCTAGAGGTTGGAAGCTCTTTAGGTTTTTCAAAGATCTGTTGGTGGTGGTTTAAGACCTGTTGCATCTCATGATGAATATGAAGAGCAGTGGGCTCAATGTCCTAGATGGAATTAAATTTGGTGATAACTCCATGATGGCCCTTATTCAAAAAAAATTCCATTCGATGCGAGCCAATGATAAAAGGATCACCTACCTGGAGTCCACGGAGGGTACGAATGTGGTCATTCTACTTAAAATTCATATATAACTCCTGGAAATCCATTGTGATTGGGCCTAGTGTATGAAGCCATTTAGCACCCAAGACAATGCCACAACCACCCATGTTGATTGTAAACATGTGGATCTTTAGGTGGTAATCTCCCATCTGAAGTTTGGTATTTTCATCACTGCCTTGACATTTCATTGTCCCCCCATCAATAATCTGGACCTGGAAATTAGATACTTCCTTGACAAAACAATGAACAACTTCATCAACTCTCTAATGGATAAAGTTATGAGTGCTGCCACTATCAATCAATACTACTACAGGGTGATGTTTAATAAAACCTATGATTTTGAGAGTTTGGGGTGCAGAAATGCCTGCCAAAACATGTAGTGAGATAACTGGCTCTTTTGGTGTAGCTGGGAGCTCATTGTCCTGCTGGGTGTCCTCATATTCCTCCTCTGGTCCCTTAAGGGGTGGGGTTTCCTCAGATGAGTTGTGATCAGTAACATCAATTTGAAAGAATTTGGGTTCCTTGCATTTATGTCCCGGGAGTTATTTGTCATCACAGTAGTAGCATAATCCTTGTTTTATTCTTTCGGCAATTTTTGCTGGGGAAACCTTTTGAACCTTAAGTGTTTGGGTAGTGCCCTGAGCCTGGGTGGGGCATCCCTTGGCTATGAAATTTGGACGAGGTGACTGGGAAGCTAAAGCATGTTCCACTTCGATAGCCTTTTTGCAAGTGTCCATCCATGTAGGTGGGTGGTGCATCCAGACATGGGCTTGGATGGCTTCTCTGAGACAACTTATAAAGCATTCCAAGTATAATTCATATCCTAGACCTTTTGTGTCGATGGACAATGTCTCAAAGGCTACAATGTAGTATTTTACTATGCCTATCTGTCAGAGCTTGGTAAGACAACTCAAAAAATTAGATTCAAGGTCAAAGTAGTCACAAATGGATTTTGAGAACACCTGCCAAGTAATTTTTCCAGGATAGTATTTCCGATGCCACTACCACCGTTGCAATCTCTCTTGGTCCAAGTAAAGGCCTCCCACATGTACTTTAGTTTCATCATCTAGGATATCATTCAGAGTGAAATATTGGTCCATTTGTGCTACCCATACTACCAGATTAGAGCCATTAAATTTTTACATGTCCAGCTTGGGTGGTTGAGGGTGGGAATGTTGGTAATTTCCATGGAAGTGAATAGGATGGCTAGATTCTCCTTCAAGGTCTTCATTAAAACCATGTGCCTCTGAATGCAACCTCAACGAGCTCCTTTTGAATGTGTCCATGAATTTCTGCATCTGAGCCACTAAGCTATGGAAAGAAGCCAACTATTTTTCAAGGCTCTCGATATTCTCATTGGCCATGGATTGAGATCTAGTTTCTACCATACAAAGATCCTGGTCACTTGTTGTCACTTTGAAAAAAAATTGCACCACCTGAAAATTGAAGCTGACAAGTGAATGGTACCACCACAATTAGCTTGTCGTCTTGATTCTTATGGGCTAAGTCTCTTATAAGCGTCTTGGGAAGGCCTCAGACTTTTTTTTTTTTTTTAAATAACTCCGAATGGAGTTTTACTCCCCGCTTATCAATATTGCAATGGCCAATTTCTAGAAAACTTAATCCTGCCCAATGCCCTGTGAGAATCACCCCAAGGTATTAATGCAGGAACATTTAGACCTAGTCAACAATGTGTTGGGATGATCACATGTTGTGACTAACAAAGGGTTGGAAGGCAAGAGTTTAGTTAACTTTATTTATTTAAATGTGTGAGAATGTTTTATTTTGGGAAAAAGGGTATAGTGGCTGATTGATCCTCCCTATGTGGAGATCAGGACAAAAAGTTAGATTTTTTTTGGTTTGAATAGAAAATGAGGAAACTGAAAGCCTGATTTAGCGTTTGTTTAGAAAAGTGAGGAGTTGAAGAGACTTTTTAGGAAGAGTGAGAGATTTTTGGTTCTGAACCAGAATTGGTTCATGAATCCACTTTTATCTAAATTGTGGGCTTTTGTCTAATTCATAGGTTAGCTAGACTAGGGGAGAGAGGCTAGATATGTTAGTGAGAGGTTTGAGAGAAGCAAAAAGGGGAGAGAGAGAGAGGATTTCGAGACTGAGACAGGTTTTTTATTGCTGTATTCAAGCCAGAGGGCGAGACTCTGTAAATAATATTATATTGAATAAATGTTTTATTGTATTTGTTAATGGGCCGTTTGTATTGGGATCCTTTGCTTTTCTCTATGTTTGCCTGTGGGAGACACTATACTCTCTTTTTTGTTTTATGCATGAAATTACAAATAACAGTTTCGACATAGTATGATTATCCTTAGTTCCATAACAGTGTTCGAACGCTTTTATACCCAGCCATTTATCTAAAGACTTCCTGGAGAAGTTATATAAGGAATCATAATTGAAGAAAGAGTGTGGCCGAGAATCATTTTAATGCATATTTCATTGAAAATAAGCAGGTGTTGTGGTGAAAAATGCCTATGCAGGACGATCCTATCCACCTAAGGTGTGACAGTGCCTTAGCAACAAACGAGTACAACTATACTGGTTTCTTCCTTTATGAAATGTGAAAGAAGAGAGATCAATAGACTTATCGATGTCTTCCGTTTGTCCCTTGATCCAATCTCCCTTCTCTTTGGGTGTTCACAGCTACTTGCCTTCTTTCTTATCCAGCTACAACTTCCTGCAAGATCCCAAGAGAACAGCTACTTGCGACAAGAGAAGAACACTACACAAAGACAGATGTTCACATTCATAACTAGTTTAGGATTAGAAATAAACCAAATACACTATTACATTCATACATCAAAATACATCAGCATATAGGAGAAACCAAGATAGCTTTATTGATGAATAACAAGGTTCAGGAAGAGATACAACCCAGAGGGCTCCAATCCAGCATCTCCTTCCCAACAAATGGAATTCCTATCTTTAGCTCCTTCAAAGCATTAAGCACCCAATGATTCTAGTCTCAAACCAACAGCAATTCTTTGCAATAATAAAATTCCAGCCTCTAGATCTCATGGAGGAGAGATCCATATATAGATGTTTGGAGAGAGGATGAGTCAGCTTGAGATATGACTAGTGTCCTCTCCCTCTGTCAGTTCTTGAGTCCACTTGGAGGTTCTTGCTTCCACTTGTAGATTTGGAACCTCTTACTCATCACCAGTCGAATTCCCTGAGGCAAGTGTCATTTTGGAAGCTTCTTGGGTTTTGACACCTTGAGAAATGAGCCTGCCACTTGTCCATTCTCGTTTAGCGCAGGTAGCTAGTGTTCCAGTTGACATTCAACGCAAGTAGCCAATGTTGGCTTTGACATTCAGCGCAAACAGCTAGTGTAGCCACTGAAATGATCCTGAATTGACTTGTTTTGAGCAGTTTTTGGTGGAGAACTTCTGTGAATTGCTATGGTTTGTTAGCCTTGTTCCTCTAGGGGTAGGAACAACATGTTTAGGGACTTTGGATCCCTTAGATTATGGACATTTCATGCTCAATGCTGTAAGGCACAAAAATGTCTATAACAGTTGCCCCCTAAAGTATGAGGTTGTTTATCAGGTGAAATGCTTTATGAGGGGAATCCGAAGTTCATCCAATGTTGGGAGGAGACCTGTAATAAGATACAATACAATACATTATTTTTCATACTGCTTTCATGATCTAGCTGAGGCAGGCATTCCCATGCTCAGCTTTATAAATTCATTTTTCTGTACATAGAACAGACAATCGTCTGGTGGTAGACTGATAATTTTGATGAAATTATCATCCTTTGAGTAGGATGATTATCTGCTGCAATGATGTACATGTCAATGTCTTTATTTTTCCTGAATATATATCGCAGCCCAGATGGATGAAACTAGATCCGAGGTCTTCAAACGCGTTCGATCTTCACTCTAAGTACAAGTCGATCCATGTGAGAAATGTTCTGAAGTCGAACATGGAAAGACATCGCTTGATTACTGGTCAATGATGTAAACCGTTAACAAGCGCGAGAGGAATCACCGATAATGATAATGACCCTCAAGGTACGGCAGTACAATTCGCGTGGTGTGAATAAAGGACTTGGCATCGAACACCACGCAAAATCTTTCGGTCGAAGGTCATTGATGTATACCTGTCGCCGGAAGTGAGAAACTTGCCATTGTGGCATGCAAGCTTCAAAGTACTGAAGGGGGTGTTCCTAGATCAACTTCTTGGATAATGAGCTGACGTCGACAAGAAGTGATCTGTCACAGGAGGGCCTTAATGAATCCCACATCAGTGACACGGAACGGAGCTAATGATTTTAATGGAGGTGAAAACGATCTGTGACATATGATTCAGGGTGGCGGTCATGAATGGATGAAGGATAATGTATGGCAGTGGATGGGACACGGTTGACTCTTTCCGAATGACTTCTCTTGAACATATGGTGACACTGATGCGATGGATCAGTAGCATTACCCCAAATATGGATGGTATGGCGAGACCATGGTGATGTGACCGGTGAATGAAACAACCCAACCCGATTGTGGTACGGGGAAAAGTGTCATGTTCAAGAGCGACTTGCTACCATCAAAGTTTTCTTTAGTTTCTCCCAATTTTTCCCCAGTCATTGCTGACCAGTACCTCTTTATTTTTGTCAAGCTTCAGGAGGATAGCATATGCTTGTTCTATAACCTGCTCTTCGGGCAAGCCCATCACTATGTTTTAATGAGCCTAGCGATAGTGAAACTCGTTCTCGTCTAAAGACAAGTTTGTCGCTATTTAATGGTTTTAACGAGTCTAACGACAAGGATAACTCGGTCCTTTTCATTTTTAGAGAGTCTGAAAAGGTACATAAAGTTAACTCCAAAAGTCCTTTTTCGTCATCTAATCCCTTAAGTCCGAAAAGTATAAAACAATACAGAAGGGATGAGTTTTCGATAGTTTTAACGAGCCGAATAAAACAAGCGCTCGATCTTTTTGTGCAATAATCCCTCAGGTCCAAAAAGATTAAAATCTAGAGGAGGGATAGCTCTTTCTGTCCTTTAACGAGCTGGAAGGCCAAGACTCGGCAATCTTTTCATATTTTACGAGTCAATTTAAAAGAGCTTAAAGAAGACTCGTCTTTTGAGGAACGAGTGATAAACAGGGTTAGCAGCAGATTCCAGGTACAGGTTGGAATTTTCCAATCACGGCAGTGTCACAAGGATGGCTAGGTGAAATCACTCTTCGCAGCTGTTCCTCAAAATGGGTAAACAATCATATGGAGGTGAACGATCGGCCAAATGAAAAGTGGAGGTGACAAGTGCAAACACGACCAAGGCTTTAATGGCTGATGATATTACATTCACAGTGGTTATTTACCGGGTAGGTTCATTTTTTATTTTAAAATGAGCTTAAACACTGGAGGAAACTCTTGCTCATTGCTTATGTTTATTTTTTAACGAGCATGAAGTCCACGTTAAAACTGCTCGGATCTTGCATTTATTTTTTAACGAGCATGAACTTTGTGCTAAAACTGCTCAATATTATATGGTCAAATTTTTTATTTTTACCATGACTAGCTTTGCCCTGTTCAAAGATAGTATTGTATCCTCAATTGCTGCATCAAACTAGTTAGAAATGAATAACATTTGCATGGAAATGAGAATAGAACCCTAATATTTCGCTTTGAACTACGTAAAAAAGCAATTAAAAGGTGTTTTTACCTCTCATTTTACCATTTCATTTGAACTTGGTTTGTTGGAGCTTTGGAGGTGCCTCTTCCCCCTTGATTTTCACCAACTGATTCCGGGAGATTCTGCAGACGATTTTCGGCGCTGTCTGGACCAGGTAGGAGCTAAACTCTAGCTCTTTCTTTTCATGGTTTCCTTTTTCAATTCTGTGCCTATTTTCTTGTTCCCATGAGCCCCTGGGGTTTTTCTAGGGCGCTCTGCCATCAGCGCAGGTAGTCCATTCGAAACCTGCGTTGAATGTCAAGCTACCTGAAGGCAGTTTGACCCTCAACGCAGGTAGGACACTAGCCAATTGCGTTGATCATAGAAAAGCAGTTCTATTGCATAGTTTTTGATGAAATTTTGCCAGTTTTTCATCAAATCCAGGATCTTACTCTTTCTCTTATTTGTTTTGCAGGGACTTTTGAGCAAAATGACCCTCACATGGCGAGAACATGAAGAGGAGGACATGGTTGCCCTCCATGACCCTGTCACGGTGAACGCGCTGCGGAACTGTGGCTTGCTGAAGTTCTTCCGTATCTCTAGTATGAGAGCACAGATCTCTTTACTGCAGTATATGCTTGATGCTTGGGATCCTATTAACCAAGTATTTCAGATCAGGAGCAAATCCATCCCTTTGACCGTGGTAGACATTTACTTCTTGACTGGTTTGTCGAGGCGGGGTGCCCCCATTTCTTTGTCTGGTTCGGCCCGAGGGAATGACTCCGTGAGAGATTATGTCCGCCAGTATTGCAGGGAGGGATCCCAGCCGAGCAGAGACGGAAATGTTGTTACCCGTGAGATTACTGACAGGTCTCTCAGGTCCATTCTGTATACTATTGGTAGGATGGCCGGTAGCGCATCTCTACATGTTGCCAACAAATCTTATGTGCAGCACGCCTTGGAGTGTCTCCAACCGAAAGTATTCAACTGGTGTGATGCAGTACTTCTTCAGATGAAAAGTCAGTTGAACAAGGTAAAGGACGGGAAGCTGAAGAATTTTGGATTTGGTTCTGTTTTGACTGCCTTTGCCTTGGAGAAAATACCACTGATGCAGCCTCAGTATATTGCACTCGACCTGCCTTCTCCTACCGAGCCACGCATGCAGAGATGGGTTGACCACATGTCTAGGAATGCTGGTCAATCTCAGATTACTTTCACTGATACCTTCTTCAGGTGGTTCGAGCGCCAGGAGATGGTCTATTCCGAGTACCAATATGTTGGCATGGATTTCCGAGGTGATCCGGATTTGGTGTTACCGGATGGCGAACAGTGGGGCGCTATTGGTAAAATATTCGACCATATTACTGTTTACTGCTCTTATTTATAATGTCATTGTGCTTTATTCTATCAAGACTTTAATCAAACTCATGTGTGCATGCAGATGTTGGTCCTGTTCGTCCAACAGTTCGCCCGAGAGCGCCAGTTGCTGCCCCAGCAGGGGAGACTGCTGGGAGAGTTATTCTCCGCGACCTTGACGTAGCCGAGACTCTTATAGCTGTGCAGGAGCAGGTTAAGAGCCTTACTCTCGGCATTCCCGATGTGAGGATTGATGAGTTACCTTTACAGTTGCAGCGACATACTACTGGTGTGCCTAGACGATGGACTCGTCTCTTGCGCATGATTGCACAGGCCGTGACGTGCTATCATGAGCATCACTAGACTAGGGTGCCCCCTAGCACTTTTGAGTTTTTGGGTCATATGACCGATTTTGTCTTGGTTACAGAACATTATGTATGAACGATAAACAACTTATATATATTTTGATTTTCGAGTTTTATTCTAGTTGAGTTATATGATCCATATGTACAATCATTGATGATGTGTCTCTTTTTATAAATGTCGCAAATGTCTATCTAACACATAGTTTTCTAATGAGTCGGTTAATGTGTTTAAGTTTCTGGAAATATGCTGGTATTGAATTGAATCAAATTGTCTTTCCAAAATCTTAACCCTTAGGAACATGCGATAAATAGCTGGATTGCGAACGGAATATATACCATTGAGTTGTAGTATTACGAGTTGTGAGTCTAGCCTGACAATTAGTCGGCGTATACCATGGGTGATGGCATCAGAGAGTAGTTTTATCAACGCGCTATACTCAGTGATGTTATTCATCGATTGCCCAATACATACACCTCTGAAACTTACTAACTCGCCGCTTGGATCAAAAATGACCCAGGCTACGGAGGACAGGTTCCACGAACTACGACTCGCTCCGTCAGCATATCCAACACATGTCTCCAGAAGGTTTGACATCTGCAATAAATGTAAAAAGGTGGATCACTTCGACCAAAACAAATACTTTAGCGAAAACAAAATACAACAAAAGCATACAGGTTACTATTTAAGCATAGTAACGCTTGAGGTACAACCCATTACGGGGTTGCGCCAGTGGAATTGCGTCATAATCCATTAACTCGTAGGCTCCTTTTGCTAACACTCGTTTAACAATATAGGGGCCCATCCATAAAGAATTAAATTTACCTGCTCCCAATTTATCGGATTCTTGGTCATAAAGCAAGACCAAGTCACCTTCTGAGAAGACACGGGGTTTGACATTTTTGTCGAACTGCGCCTTGACTCGTTTCTTATGGGCTTCGTTAGCCAAAGCGGAGTCACGACGGGTTTCATCCAATTGGATTAATTCCAAGAAACGAGCCTCTTCTTCTGAAGTTCCGGGGAGGAGATCAATTGCGAGTTTAAGCGACGAAATTTCGCACTGGATTGGCAAGACTGCTTCTAGGCCATACACCAGTTGGAAAGGTGTGAACCTGGTCGCGTTCTTTACCAATGTTCGGTAAGCCCACAAGGTGGAGTACAGGATTAGGTGCCACCTTCTTTTGTGAACCCCGATCATCCTTTGCAACATACGCTTCAGGACCTTGTTGATTGCTTCAACTTGTCCGTTGGCTTGCGGATAATACGGGGTAGAGCTGTCGTGAGATAGCCCTAGCTTGGCAACTAATTCAACCATCATGTGATTGTGAAAATGCGATCCATGATCTGTAACTATAGCTTGTGGTACGCCGAACCTGGCGACTACATGATTGAAAAAGAAAAGGGCAGCTGTTTCACCAGTGTTATCCAATGTAGGCATCGCCTCGGCCCATTTGGTAAAATAGTCAACGGCGACTATAATATACCCATGCCCCCCGGTCGAGGTGGGGTTACATTGCATGAAATCGATGCCCCATTTGGCGAAAGGCCCAACATCAACTATTGGCTGTAAAGGTGCGGGTGGTCTTCTGGTTTTGCTATCAAAAATTTGACAAGCATGGCAACTTCTGACTGCGATTATCCAATCTTTGAACATGGTTGGCCAGAAGTATCCTGCTCGTAAGATTTTTTGTGCTGTTGCATATCCAAATTGATGCCCCCCACACGCGCCTGAATGACACTCATTCAGGGCTTTTTGAGCCTCCTTATGGGTAAGGCACCTCCTCAGGACTGTATCGATACCACGACGGTAAAGCGTATCACCGACGATCATGTAGTCTTTAGCTTGGTATCGTATACGTTTCTGTTTAGAGTGAGAGGTGTTAGGCCTGAACTTTTGGGTTTGGAGATAAATTATGATATCTCCATACCACTCATTGCTTGTAGATATCAGAAACAAATTCTCGTCCACGATTGATTCTTCGGAGGTTTCATCGTTGGACAACGATGGGAGATCGCACAATAATTCTGCGAAAACTAGGGCTTTCTTTGATTTGGATTTTAAAAATTCCAGATCAAACTCTTGAAGGATCGCTATCCATTTTGAATATTTGCCCCCCAGCAACTGTCGCGACAGTATATAAGTCATGGGGTTGCAATCTAATAAAATGGTAGTTTTCCGAAAGAGGACATAATGTCGAAACCTTTGAATCGCTTGAACAGTTGCAAGTGCTAGTTTTTCAACATAAGAATATTTTCTTTCTGTATCATTTAAGTTTTTACTTAAGTAATATATAGGATGTTCAATTCCATCGACTTCTTGAACTAAAACCATCGCAATGGTCGTATCCGCTACAGCCAGATACAGGTTAAAATCTCTTTGATAGTCTGGGGCATACATTAATGATGCTTTTACTAGAGAATCTTTCAGAGCATCAAAGGAAGCTTGTGCCACCTGATCCCAAACAAAAGGTACATCCTTTTTAAAAAGACGAGTATAACCTTTAGCAAGTTCTACGTAATTTGGAATGAATCTCCTCAGAAAGTTTGCTTTCCCTTGGAGTTTCTGAATGTGAAGCAAATTTGAAGGTGGAGGCAAATTAATGATTGCCTGAACCTTGCAAGGATCGAGACGAATCCCATCCTTAGAGACTACAAAGCCAAGTAAATGACCAGAACCGACGCAAAACACACATTTGTGTGGATTGAGTCTTATCTTGTAGTGTCAGCAACGTAGAAATATCGCTCTTAAATGCTGCGGATGATCAGTCCGCTTTCGCGAATGAGCCGGAAGGTCGTCGAGATATGGTTGAACGATGTTCTTGATGTCATGGAATGCATATTTCATTGCCCTCTGAAACGTCGCCCCTGCGTTCTTTAAACCAAAGGGTAATTTTCGATAAGCGAATGTGCCCCATGGACAAATAAATGCAGTCTTTGACTGGTCCTGTGGGCGGATATTTATTTGATTATACCCGGAAAATCCATCCATAAATGAAAAGATTTCACATCCGGCACATTCATCAATTATCTGGTCGATGAAGGGTGAAGGGTAGTTGTCCTTTGGACAAGCTTGGTTTACATCCCTATAATCGACACACACTCTAATTGTCCCTTGTTTCTTCATAACAGGGACAATATTCGATACCCAATCGGTTAGAGGAACCAGGTAGATGAAACCAGCATGGAGAAGCTTTTCAACTTCTGCCTTAATGGCAGCGGCTTTCTTGGGGTGCACCTGCCGAAGCCGTTGTCTTACTGGTTTGACATCAGGATACATTTTAATTTCATGTTCAACGATACTCGAGTCAATGCCTGGCATTTCATCATATGACCAAGCAAAGACATCTCTGAATTCGCGAAAAAGAGCGTTATATATTTCCATTTCTGAAGGGGAAAAACCTTTGCTGACATAAATATTCTCTACAACATTTGTTTTAGTCGAGATATTTATGGCTATAGTCTCTTCAATATTGGATAAGTTTCGCTCGGAATCCACCGTATTTACAGTATTTGATAGGAATTCAAAAACTGAAGGGTGATAAAGGTCATGTTGAGTATCTTCTTCATATTCCGGAAGAAGGGAACGATGGTGGCAATCATTCCATGGTGCCCCCTCAATCAACATTGATTGTAGAATTCCTTCGTCAGTCCCATGTACTTTCGACCAAGGATCTAATGGGGTACCATATTCTCTAGACCTATCTACCCAAACGCTTGATGAGCGTTGATTTGGGTTCGCCTCCCATGCTTGAAACATTGATTGCTACAATATTTCAATGGGGCTTGGGGGCAAAACCATTGCATGATCCATTTCGACATCATCTTTTGAGATTTTCGTTGAAGATATCATGTTGCAGGCTCTTACCAATGCTACTTCTCCTATATAGAATGGAGGTGGAAGTGCGAAAGTTCCCATTAATGTGGGGTCTTTCAGTAGGCCTACTCTGATGTCTTGAAGCGAATGGTTGCTTCCATGGATCATGGGAATGCTTCCTGTAACTTGTGAACCATTAGGGAGGAAGTTTTGTTGGTCGACGATCGTAATCCCTCCTTCAAACGGGAATGCAATCTTCCTAAAATAAGTCGACACAACAGCTGCCATGGCATAGATCCATGGTCTTCCTAGTAGGATGTTGTAGTCAAGATTCCCATCGATGACTTCAACATCTATTTCTACTGTTTTTTCCTCCCAGTTCAACCTTCAAGTTATTAAGGATATCGTACGGGGTATAAGTCCTTCCGTCGAAAGCTTTTAATGTCGTCGAAGATCGCGACAAGGTTGGAGATCCTAAAGTTTTCCAGCAACTCATCGACATAATACTTGTAGATGCCCCCTCGTCAATAATTGTTCGGTGAACAGTTTTGTTGAGGGCTTTCACTTGAATAAGGAAAGCTAGCTGAGCTGGTAACTGAGGATCGTACCCTTTGTGGTCAAAGGATACAAGATTGGAATCCTTAGGATCAACCCCACCAATAGCCGATAACAAAGCCTGCCTTTGGGATGGGCAATTTTGTAGTACTTCAAGAGTCGACATAGCGGATGGCGATTGGGCCAAATCTTCCACTATGTTATAATGCTACGCCGCTCTGGCGCGAGGATTAAATGTCGACTTGTGTACTACTCCCTTTGGCGGTTTTATTGTTATTTAGGAATGATGGGCGGTACAACTTCTGTCGAAGTTGTTGTCGAACTACTTGGTTGATCTTTACCTTTGTCGTTCGACAGCTGCGGATTCCCGTAATCTTTGTTCCTTGTCGAAATCAAAGCATCATTCTGCTGTTTTGAAACCGACAACATAAGTACTTGCGACGGGGAAGCATTTCCATTATCAACCAGATTTTGACCTGGATTGGGAAATGGATCAGTCAACACAGCTGAGGTTTGCAAACTTTTGAAAAACCTTCTAAGCTCAGCTTTGTATGGACAATCGGCTGTCCAATGATCCTCGTCACATATCATGCATGGACGTTTTGGTTTCCCTTTCCTAGGAGGGTTTGAAGGAGTTTTCCCAGGGGATGACTCACCCTGCTTCTTCTTCTTCCCTTTGTTTTGCTTCTTCTTGCTTCCTGGTTGATTGGTTTCTTTGCCTTTATCTGCTGATACGGCATTTACTTCCGAAGCAAGAATTTCTTCTTTTGCATTTTGATCCGAATTCTTACGGGCTTTCTTAGATGAAGCCTTTGTCGATTTCGCGTTTTCCGTGCCAATCACACCATCGCTGGCATGAGAATCACTATTGGATTTAGGAGGAGGAGGAATTGAGAATTCCGGTCTAGGGGCGTCAGGTATTTTGTCGTAGAGCGTGCCAGACTGAGTATAAACTAAGTCTAGATATTGTGCACGAGCAATAACTTGCTCCTCTGTTACGACTCCCCCCTTTGCCACATCTTCTGTTATAGCAGGAAGTAACGACTTTATAAACCATTCAGCTAACAGCTGATCGGGAACATATGTTTTCACCATCCTACGATGACGACGCCACTCATGTATATGATCAGATATATGAGTGGCAGTTGTCTGCTTGAAGTTGGTTAATATTTCAGTTCCCGTTTCATACCTTATCGGTAATTGAAAATGGGTTAAGAAAGTCGTGGCTAGGGAGCTAAAATTGTCGAACGAGGCTCTAGGTAATTCAATATACCATTTTGCCGTTGGACCCGTTAACGTCCTCTGGAAAAGGCGAAGCCTTATCGAATCATCATTTAGGGTGTTTGATGAACACCACAGATGAAAAGTCATCACGTGATTCGATGGGTCTTCACCTGGATTTCCATTGAATTTAGGAATGTCAGATGGATGTTTGTGAGGAATCGCTGGCCACCAAGGGGAATAAGCAATCAGATCGTTGGTTAGCCGGTGTAAATCGGGTAACTCTAAATTTGCCACGAATGGTAACTGTTGACTCAGGTTAGGTGAAGCATACCCAGGGTTCGATGGGATCGCCTGAGCAGTGGACCTTTGCATACCAACATAATGTAATTGATGTTGGTATGACTGATACGGTTGGTGGACTTGACCACTGTAAAGCAGTTGGTTTTGTCCACTGTTCGCAAAGATCTGCTGCTCAGAACCTTGGCACACTTGCTGGAATTGTGGTTGTTGGTATTGCACCAGCCACGGTTGTGAAGCCATGTTCTGTTGTGCTATACTAACTGTTGGACCAAGGTGTGGGGTAATTGTACCCGTTTGGACCTGTGTCGCCCCACCAGTTGGCGATTGTGGTTGTGACCTGGGGTCAAGGGGCTGTTGCATTACAACCTGAGAAATCTGAGGTTGACATACAACAGGCAACGTTTGAACCTGCGACACTGTCACAATAGCCGGTGTGGTCGGGATGTTCGACATAGGTACACACTGTTGCATAGAATATACAACCCTTGGTTGTTGAGGTAGCATAGGTACCCAACCACTCGATGTAATTCCAGTATGACCTGAATACTGTTGTGAACTCCCGTATGGATACCCTCCCAGAGGGGGTAATGAAAGGGCATACTGCCCCCATACGGTAGCAACCCGGAACTCAAGGGGATTGTTTGTCCTTGGGGACTGGATTGCCCAAATTGGCCTCCATATGGATCAATCTGGCGAGTCTCAACATAAGAGTTGCCGGATATTATTCCGGATGAACAAACTGGAACGGACCACACTGTCGAAATAGTCCCTTGGCGGACTCCTTCTAGCGGTTGTGAGCTAGTCGGGACAGATGGTATGCTGGCAAACATTGTCGGAGTGACGGCAGGGGCTTCTGCTGTCGCTGTGTCGTTCGACACAGTCCTAGATGTTGACCGTTGTTCAGACATTTTAAGTCTATCCAATAGATTGCCTAACGATTCTACAGGAACTTCCACTTGTGGTGGATTAACTTCTGATGAAGGAAATAGAGTGACCCCGACTCCAAAATGGGTTGGAGTACTTGCTTGCGGATCCTCTGCAATTTCCTCTATCGCAATCAAACCCGGTGGAAGAGGAAGACCCTCAGGTCCGTAAAATATTTCTGGTGCCGAAGAAGGGGTTGAATCGACAGCGACAGTTGTTTGAGGAGCAAGACTCTCTGAACCGGTTACAGATGGAACTGGTTCAGTAGCACAAGTATTTTCCCCCAGACTAGGATCAGTGTTACTGTCCCTCTGTGGCTGTTGAACTTCTTCTATAGAGGCAGGGTTTCCAGAAATGTTTGGAGTAACCGGAATCTCAGATGTTGTCGGAACACTTGTTCTAACTTTGATAGGAGATTTTGAACCGGTTAAACGAGTTCGCTTTGTCCGTACTGTTTTCGATTCCGGAGACAAAGACGGTTGACTCGTAAGCCTCCACGAATGACGAGGTTTCAATTGACTTTCTTCCACAATTGCGGATTACTCGATCAACCAAAATACAAAAGGGGAAAGTGTTTCCGAATTGAATGAATTTTATTAGACGCTTTAGACACAACTTGCTTTTTCACTTTTAAAGAGTCGAGAAAAAGCTAAAGATGACTCTAGTCTCCTTCGATGTTTTAACGAGCCCGAAGTGACAAACGCTCGGATGGAATTTTTCTGTTATAGAGTCTGAAAAAGGCCAAAAGAAACTGCTCTGGAGTTCTAGGCAGAGGGTGTGCCAAACTTTTCGCAAAACCGCAGAATACTTTTTAGGGTACGGGCGGTCGATCTTCGTGAATGCTGTGTTCACTGCATTGCGATCAGTAGGGCGACCGACACGGCTTCCTAAGGATAAAGGATATATGCCTATAGGGATCTCCCAATATATACGCGACGGTACGTGGGAGCACAATCCATACTAGCGCTATCGTCCCTCAGGAGGAATCACCCACCTTCCACGAGATCGACAGTCACTAGGCTTAACGACGCCGGAACACGTCTCTAGCCTAGACCTCTATGTTGTGCGTTATGTTACAAAGCGTTGTTAAGTTCATTCAATTTATTTTAGGTTGATCTTTTTAAAGTTTGCCTTTCAAGGTTCACCACGAGATGTATGATACAAATTCCTAAATGCAGTCTAAAGATGATAAGCAAGCTTTATATCTTTTCAACTTTGAAAATCCTAGCTACTAAGGGAAAAGAAAGACACCATCTTTTCTCAAAGAGCAATCAGCACACTCTAATGCACTTTTCCTAAATCCAACATGCAAACTATCAAATGAAAAATGCACAATGCAGGTGTTTGTTTTCCGCTTTCTTAGTATTGATGCCTAAAAAGAAAGCTTTTTGTACAACTTTGAATTTGCTTTTAAATGATCAATACAAACAAGTTCACTTTTTCGAAATCAGAGAGGGTAGAAGAGATTACACTACTTAACGATTTTCGAAATAAAGACTTGTTTTGACACTTAAAAGAGACAAATTCAAACCAATAAGCAAAAGTAAATGTATAATCAATCTGCAAACAGCCAATGAACTCTCTTCTAAGATCACAATCAATCAGATCTGAATCAAAGGCTACAGGATGACTATTTTACTCATGCAAAGGAAAATTGTAAATGATGCCACAAACACATAAAAACACTCACATTCTTTTTGTACAAAAGGAGGCGGAATCTAAGCAAAGAAAAGGAGTTATCTGACTGGTACCTATGCTGGTTAAAGGCTGCAAAAAACAGAGATCAAAACAGGGAAACAGAGAGCAGAGAACCCCAGCTGCACAAGGCCAAACTGGTTCAGCGCAACCTCAACATTGAGGATTTGACATTCAGTGCAAGTAGCCTTCACGGGACCTGCGTTGAAATGCAGACTGCTTTCACAGCAGTTGCGCTGAAGGAGAAACTCTCGTTTCTCCTGGGTTCTGGGTCACAAATTGCTCAAAAATCAACAGTTTCAGGCCAAATCAGAAACACAAGCAAGGTATAATCAAAGGGATGCTTTGAAAGCTACTAAGATCTATCACAAGGATCATCAAATCATTTGTGAACCCATTGTTCAGATCATAGACAAGTCCAGCAACTGGATCAAAGCAACAACTTTCTACTTTGCATCCGGGAAAGATGCAATTCGATTGTTGCTGTCAAGTCTATGAAGTAAACAAATGATAGAAACACAAATAAAATGACTAAAACAAATCTTCCCCAGCGGAGTCGCCAATTTGTTGTGGGGAAAAATGCCTATGCAGGACGATCCTATCCACCTAAGGTGTGACAGTGCCTTAGCAACAAACGAGTACAGCTATACTGGTTTCTTCCTTTATGAAATGTGAAAGAAGAGAGATCAATAGACTTACCAGTGTCTTCCGTTTGTCCCTCGATCCAATCTCCCTTCTCTTTGGGTGTTCACAGCTACTTGCCTTCTTGCTTATCCAGCTACAACTTCCTGCAAGATCACAAGAGAACAGCTACTTGCAACAAGAGAAGAACACTACACAAAGACAGATGTTCACATTCATAACTAGTTTAGGATTAGAAATAAACCAAATACACTAATACATTCATACATCAAAATACATCAGCATATAGGAGAAACCAAGATAGCTTTATTGATGAATAACAAGGTTCAGGAAGAGATACAACCCAGAGGGCTCCAATCCAGCATCTCCTTCCCAACAAATGGAATTCCTATCTTCAGCCCCTTCAAAGCATTAAGCACCTAATGATTCCAGTCTCAAACCAACAGCAATTCTTTGCAATAATAAAATTCCAGCCTCTAGATCTCATGGAGGAGATATCCATATATAGATGTTTGGAGAGAGGATGAGTCAGCTTGAGATCTGACTAGTGTCCTCTCCCTCTGTCAGTTCTTGAGTCCACTTGGAGGTTCTTGCTTCCACTTGGAGATTTGGAACCTCTTACTCATCACCAGTCGAATTCCCTGAGGCAAGTGTCATTTTGGAAGCTTCCTGGGTTTTGACACCTTGAGAAATGAGCCTGCCACTTGTCCATTCTCGTTCAGCGCAGGTAGCTAGTGTTCCAGTTGACATTCAACGCAGGTAGCCAGTGTTGGCTTTGACATTCAGCGCAAACAGCTAGTGTAGCCACTGAAATGATCCTGAATTGACTTGTTTTGAGCAGTTTTTGGTGGAGAACTTCTGTGAATTGTTGTGGTTTGTTAGCCTTGTTCCTCTAGGGGTAGGAACAAGATGTTTAGGGACTTTGGATCCCTTAGATTATGGACATTTCATGCTCAATGTTGTAAGGCACAAAAATGTCTATAACAGCAGGATCAAGACTAGAGGAAACAACTGTGGGAAGACTCAGTGGCCGTTAGATCTATAATATCAACAGTTGAGATTTATCACATCGGCGGAAGTCTTCGTGGATAGATCGGGTCTTAACCCTTTGAAAATGTGATTGCAATAGTGTGATGCAATGTGGGCCATTACATTGGAGTTGATTGAATGGCGGAGGATTGATTGCATATCAGAGAGTTGATGTGTCGAAGACAAGGTATTGGAATGCCAATATAGCGATCACCAATAAATTGGAGATCGACGATCGAGCCAATTCGAGTTCGGCCTATTAAGGGAGTGGAGCAACTTAAGTGTGGATCTGACATTTTTATATATGTGGGTGAATAACATTTGAGATCTGGCCTATGTGTTTGTGGCAGATTTCTTTGTAATTCTGTGTAAATGTGGAGATCGGAGTCAGAGGAGTGATGACGCATATATGTACTAAAGACCTGCAGAATTGTGATCAACGATAAAGGTACAACCTCGAAAAGCATGCCAAGACCATACGAAAGGCGGAAAAGGTATGAAATGCAGGGTTTTCCTTTGTAAATGGATTTTGAGAGTTTTAGCGTTGATATGTGGTTTGTGTGGTTTTATATATATTAACCAATGTTTTAAGGGGAAAAGGTTGATATATGTGCGGCTTATGGTTTTATAAGGGATTGAAGAGGGCTTTAAGTCTCGATAGAAGGATTTAGAAGGAAGGCTTTAATAAAGTCTTATATGAAGGCTATGAAGGGTTGAATAGTCCCGATAGAGGGTTTAAAGTGGGGTGATTTTGTTTTGATATAAAGGAACTGATAAAGGGGCCTTAACCATTGAAGATAAAGGTTTGACTCCTTAGGGAGTTAAATACCTGGGACTATATCTTGAAAGCATTTATATGCATATTGTGGGTATATGCAGGGACATCCTACATCAGGTATAGGAGCCACAAGCCTCACTGCACAAATGGTCAGATCTACCTGTGAAACCCCCAACTGCTGAACGTGAGTTGGACTACAGTTTCGATAGAACCCTAGCTGCTAGACTTGAATGGTATTGTGGTGATAGAACCTCAACTAGTGGATCTGATTGTTGCGGCGGTGATAGAACTCAAACTGCTAGATCTGATCTAGCAAAGAAGAGAATGGGAAATATTCAGAGAGACGAGGGAACTATGGTCTCAAGGAGTGTCAGGTGCTATAGATCACAATATACATAAGGGTCCAATAGTAGTACTCAGCCCAATATTTCAGGGCACTAACTAAGGAGGATCAACTATACCCTTAGCCGTACTACCTGACTACCCTATCGTATGTCTGAGTAATCTCCTCGAGTGATGTTCTCGGTGTACTAAAGTAGCAAGATGGCCGATGATTTATCTAAGGCAAGGTTTCAGGTGAGCCTATGGGGCTTCCGATATACCCCGAGGGTACGTGGAAGACAGTTCATGCACGGTTTAGCTACTACTCAAAGGGGTACCCACAGGGCTTACAAGGGAGTCCAACAAGCATGACCACCTTTTGTATTTCCTGGGTGCATGCCTCTCCAAATCCGTAGGTTTATGCGCTCAATGACAGATCCCGTGGTTTAAATATGTCAGAACATGTCTCTAGCCTAAAAATAAATTCTGCCCAAAAATGGAGATACCACCAGCCCTGGAAAGCGCTCTAATACCACTTGTTATTCTCTTGACCTGCGAGAAGATGCCAGAATACCAAATATACGAAGAAATACAACCTAGAACACAAAATAATATGAGAAAAAAAACAAGTATTTTATTATTCAGAGATGAAAGCAATGTTCACTTGCCTCTTCGAGGGGAAACCTCTAGTAGAGTAGAGCTCAATTACAAAACAAGACATGAAACTTCTCAATGGGGAGTCTCTATCCTTTATATAAGATTCATACATGAAATACGATGTGTCAGTACCATGGTTCTCTCAATACCATCTATCTAATACCATGGCCTGTTTGCAACTAACTGTGGTCCCTTTCTTAAATGTGGGTGAACCACTTACAATTTTGAAATTTTGTACTGGAAACTGATTTGGAACCTCTCATGCAGACTCAGTCGACAAAAACCTGGACTCAAGAATTAAAATGACTCTTTTGACCAAAATGGCATTTGATGACTGCAAATGATGAGAAATGAACCTTGGTGATTTTGGCTCTGACAGAAGACTGACAAGACTGAGTCTAACATTGGCTCCAATTGGGATGGTAGCTGCCGCTCCATGGAGGTGCCAAGAACATCAGATATCTGGGACAGCTAGACAGTGCCTTCGTCCATTGGGCTATGGAGTCATTATTTCGATAACCAACACAGACTTTGACGCATTTATTGATTGAAATTGGACTCAAACCGACTCAATTGTGAAATTGAAATGACTAAAAAACTGACTCAACAAACTGTACTTCAAAATACTAAGACCTGAACTTAAAACTTAAAGCTGGGTGGCAGTACATGGCCACCCGTGTTTCTTACAAGGCGATATACGATCAAACTATATCAAAATGCCAATGTAACCAATCAAGCAGATGCCTTCTTGCTTGATTCTCCTGATCAGATCTCCAGGTCAACAGTAGATACTTGTAACTGGGCATCCCAAAAGCTAATTGACCATGATCTCCTTCATCACCGAATACTGCAACAATCACCTTCACTGCTGGCTGCAACAGATTTTCCATTGGATCATGAAAAACATGAAGATTTTCTATTGCCACCTCCTGCTGAAGAAACAAGGTGTCCTTTGCTTCAAATTCTGATCTTCCTTCATTATGTGCTTCAGTGAAAGTATGCTCCTAGGCTTTAAAAAAATCTGAATAGGTAGATGAGCAGATGTCTTCTTTGAAAAACATTTCAACACATGAAACATATGAAGAAGAATCTGAATGGAAATCCTAAATGTTTTGATCTTCTGTGGTGTAAATGTACTATAGGTCATTTTCATATGATATGACAGCCAAGTTTTCATGTTCCTTATTACCTTCATTAATCATAAGAAGAGAAACTTCATGTGATTCTTGAAGCGCACAAATGACATTTCTACCATCTACTAAATATTCATCCAAAGGAACCCTTTCACTTACTTGAACGAAGGTATCCTCTTGCCGTTCATGAATTGACTGGACTACCTTGGTAGGAAGGTTGTATTCTAATGAACTAAGAACATTTGGATCCATAACTGTGTCTTTTGCATCCCAGATGGTTTCAACAGCAAATTTCTCTTTCATAGGATTCCGTACTAGGCATTCTTGGTCATCACAATCTGAATCTGGAACTGAAATAGTTGTCCTGACATTATCACATTCTGAAATTGGAACTAAACTTACTTGCATGTCGTCTTCTTCTATTGACATATCTGAACTGACACTTTTTCTTTCATCACCTTCAGCCATATGGAACCCTTCAACCTGCTGATTTTGATCCTGCTGCAAAGTTTCCTCTAAGAGTTTTGTAGACTGCTGAAACGGATTTTCATACAATGCCTCCATGATCTCTTCATCCATGAAATTATCATCTTCATAATATTTCTCAAGTCTTTCAATAAAACTATGAACATGGCTACAACAGTTCTGAACTAAAGTCAAGGATGGATATGATTCTTTGTACCTTTCAAAGAATACTGCGTGAAAATCTTTTAGACAATAAATGGAAGCAGGTGGCAAACTTTCATACCAAGATTGGGCTTCATCTTCTAGGGTAGCCATAAACATTTTCATCAAACAGTCTTCAGGAAAATTGATCTTTAATCTACGCACATGAATGTGAAATTTCACCAGATGAAGAGCAGCGTCATTACCTTCCACATTTCCGAACACACGTAAATTCTTCGACCAATCTACCTTGGGCATTTTATTTGGAAAACCAGGGATGTGATCTCGGCTCGTGGGAGCGTATCTTCTTGCAATCCACTCCATTTTAAAAAAAATCTCAAGACTACTGATCCCTATGCAGTGGAGTCACCATGAAGCACCGGTTGCTGGACTCTTCAGTGAAAGGAGTCGCCAGGTGAATGATTTCAGCTGTCTTCTTATGTCTGATCGTTGTTCACCATCAACAATCAGGTTTGGACTTGAGATATGTACTGGGGCAAGACAATCTACAAGTAAACTATTTTCATCCCAGTATGGTCGCCACTATGTTAGCACTCGAATCTGCCTCAGGCTGAAAAAGGAAAAACTTGAGGCAACATCAAACCAAGCTCAGCCTCGTAGCTAGCCCTACGAGGATATAAGAGGGCTCTCTCCAGTCAATCTCGATAAAATGAGCAATAGGGTGTGAGATGACTTAAAATGGGAACTGATTTTAGGCTAGTAAATAGATAAGAAAGGGTATTTTGATAAATGACTGGCTCTTTTGGGCAGTGTGGGGTCAAGGAATAGCATGAACAGAGAAGTTAAATCAAAGACATAGATTATCTCCTGAGGCAAGATAGGCAAGAGATTTAATGTCAAATTCGAAATACTATGGAGTGGGTGAACTGTTGAGAGGTTGACAAGGGCATAGAAGATGAATCCTTGTCAAACAGAAGAAAACATTAAATATGAACACTTTCCCAAAGCAGAGAAATAAATTGGATTTTGCCTTTCTCATTTTAAAAGCATTCAGCTGAAAACGATTATGAATGAACTATGAAACAGAAACAAGAGACATATGAAATAGGAGAAGAAACACATGCTAAATTCATACCGCAAGGATCTCATGAAACAGAGTTGTACCATTCAATTATTTTCTCTGTCAAATCTGTACAATGAAGCGCTGGGTTTTTTCCTTCCACACTTTCCTCGGAACTCTAGAACCCTTTAAAATAATTTGTTATGCAATAAATAAGCTTTACTGTGGGAAATGGATCGACCCAAAGTGGGGGGTTATTTAATCATTGTTAACAGAAATGAAAAGCCAAACATCTGTTCTGAAGAAAAGGAGCGTTACACTTGAAAATTGTTTGATAGCCCACGAAGAGATAACACCTATAGCGTAGATACTTTGAACCATAAATGAAGTCCAACAATAGACCGTCTGTTCCTATTTCTCTGCTGTGACATATGTCTTTGTTTATTTTTGGCTTTTGGACTTTGACCTTTCACCTTCGCTTTCCGTTTGAATAACACTAATTTTTAATAAAACTGGCCCTTTAAATAAGATTTCACCTTTAATGACGGGAAAAAATGAACAATCCCAGCTTTGCCAGGGAAACACCAGATGAGCTGGCAGCTTTAGGGAATCTGCCCAAGAATATGCAAGTGAGAAAATCCTCTAGCGTAACAGCTTGATGAACAGTACAGAGTCCCTAATAGAATTTTCTTGGAGTGCCACAGGCTAAGGCTATACATGAATTCCCAGGGATAATTTGTTTTTTTTCCAGTAGTTCTAACAAGCAAGCTAGAACAGTGATGATGAAACATGGCATCTCCATTCCTATATAAAACAAAATATACAATCGTCTTACCAAAATTCTTTCTTCACTCAATGTCCCAAAGAAATAAAATGTAAAGACGATATTTTATCCACTCCCAGGTCAAGAGGCTTCAACCAATATGTCAATTCAATCTCAGGAAAATCATTGGAAGAAATCTTCACTTCTACACAGCCCCTCTGATTTCAGGAATGAGGTGCACTAAGAAAACCTGTATTATTTTAGTTGAACTTGAAGAATTACATTTAATCAATAAAAATACCCCGCTGCTTTGCAGCTTCCACAACTCCTCCTCAATTGTCAGTATATTGACGGAAGTTGAAGAATGAATGCCACAAAGTAACAGAGAAAGGATGGACAGACAAAGCTTTCTAGTAAAACTCTTCAAGGATAATGTCAATATCTAGAAGCTCTAGAAAATTTCCTACTTCTATCCAGGTGTCTTCAGGGGCTATAGGAAAGGACTGAAATATACAGTTGATCAAAAGTGAACTTTCCCAAAGAACAACAGCCATGGAAGACATGCTCTGGGAATTTTACCTTTGACCTATCAACCAAGTCTCTATAACTGAGTTCAACAGTGAAGAATCTAGAGGAATAGGACCTAAGAGATTGTCAATAAAAAGGCGAATTATTGGCTTCTTGATCTTCTCAGAGAAAGCTCGTGATAATGGCTTAGCAACGGGAAATAATTGAGATTCTTGGAAGCACTTATCAAGTACTTGCAGCATCCTGGTATCAAAACCATTCTTTATTGTTTCAAGACCTTTAGGAGAACCCAAGACAGCTAGTGTTGTATATTCTCTAATGCAATGCTTGACATCTTTGTGAAGATTCTTGGAAGTGATATCCTGACCAGAGCTTATGGCATTCATACCCACCAAAGGTCCACTTCTTGTAGCTGCCTTTATTCGAAGAGCACCCATATTTTACAAATTTTCTTGGAATCTCTTCATCATTTGGCATCTTCTTGGTATCTTTCCTTCTCCTTTTCTTTGGAGCAAGCACAGGAGAGGCAGCAGGCTCATTCGAGCATTCTAATTTCCCTCTGTTGATGAAAAAATCCTGTGTGCTTTGTCTTTCCCTGATCGACTGAGAAGTACTCATCCAGTTCTGTATCATCTATAAATGAGTCTTCAGTATCATACTGTTCGTCGTCTGGAATGTTTTCTAGCTCTTCTTCATCACTATTTCCAGTTCCCTTGTACAAATGTTCGATCATCTCAATAACTGCACTAAATCGATGTGAAGGAGCTGAAACCAGATCCGTCTGCTGGAGGTGATAAACAAATGTGACGCTGACTATAAGGTGGACAAGAGATGATTTATAGCCTTACAAATTCATTTGGAGCAAAGAATTTGAGTTTTTAATAGAGCAGAGGCAAAAAAATTTGTTCCAGCTCTATGCGCCGCGTACTCTGCTCAGTGCTCTGCGCGGGCTCTGTGCGCCGCGCCCACGCAATTTTGCACTACGGAAATGGTCGCTATGTGTCGCGCACGCCCAGTGCTTCGCGCCACTCAGCCTATGTGCCGTGCTGCTTACAAACACCTAGTCTGCCCCTTTTAAAACGTGTTTCCATCCCTCCAACTTCAACGCGACTTCTCCTTTGGATTTTTTTTTTTTTTTGATATCCTTTGATGCAAATGGACTAATAACTTATATAGACATGGAGAAATATCATATATATACATGGATTCAACCTTTGTTTCTCACTTTGCAATTTTTTTTGGCTTTGGCACTTTTATATTTAATACAACTCTGACATTTGTTTCCTCACTAATCTTCTGAGCTTGAATGATGAAATTATTCTTGTTCTTTGCAGGGCTGACTGATGTTGAATTCAGCAAAAGATCATGGCGAGGCTGCATGTGAACATCTTCAACTGAAAAAACTTTGAATAATTTCATATTTGAAAGCGAATTTAATGATTTCTTCTTCAAAACATAGTTTTGAAGAAGAATCTCTCTTGAGCATTATTTGATGATGAAATTTTGTACTGGAAACTGATTTGGAACCTCTCATGCTGACTCAGTCGACAAAACCCTGGACTCAAGAATTAAAAATGACTCTTTTGACCAAAATGGCATTTTATTACTGCAAATGATGAGAAATGAACCTTGGTGATTTTGGCTCTAACAGAAGACTGACAAGACTGAGTCTAACAATTTAGATCAAAACACAAATCTTCAAGAGTAATCAGTTATGCACGTAAAGATGTATTTCTTAGAAATGGAGATGTACCTATCTTAGATTCTGGAGGCTGAGACTTCAACTCTCTCAAAACCTTCTCAGGATTGTCAACTACTACTGGAGGCTTTGGATCATGATTTGACCTTGTATATATTTTTGGAGCCAATTTTTTCCTCAATATGCACTTTGGCTCAATTACTGAACTCACCTTCTTGAAAACTAGAACCTGTCACCAATAGGCCTAGATCTTGATGAACTCGTAAGAAAAATCCTGGGGAATATTTGACACTTCCCTCCCTAGTATGGTCGCCAAAAATGTTATCACTCCTCAATGTCCCAAGGCTGATAAAGGAGACCGACGGAGGTAACCTCAAACCAAACTTTTGATTTGGTAGCTAGCGCTACCAAACTAGAGAGGACTCTCTCTATGGTCACAATCAAGGATTTGACTGGCGCAAGAACAGATTTTAGGCTAGATAGTTCAACTCAATTTGGGGTTTTTTATTTTAGGGTTTTTGTTGGATGATGGTCTAGGTCTCAGGAGCTAGGTCAGGGTTTCCAAAAGATGAGTTTGCAAAGATATAATGGGGCGAGGTATGCAAGCTCAGTTAGCATTTTTAGTTTGTCATTGTGTGTAGGGTAGAAAAGTGAGGTTTCAAAATGAGCATGAGTTTCAGGAATTCATTTATCAGAGGAAAATGTAACAAAAATATCAGGGTTTCATCAACATAGAGCATAAACATATGAATTATGTTTAATACTTCTGAAACAATCACAAGAAATAATTAAGATAATAGTAAAGAGGACAATACATTCATACTGATGATAAAAAAGGAAAAAACACTGCGAATGGACATACCACATGAATCCCACTATAATAGTTTCAACTCTTGTATATTACTCTTGCAAATAGTCATGAATACACTAGCTCCACGAAGCCTTGACTAAACAACATCCAACCCTTCCCTTCAGTTTGATTTGGGTATATGTAGACAAAAACAACTCTTTCCCCCTCTTAGGGGTCAAATCCATCATGATAGGAACTGTTTACAAGAATATCTTCAAACAAACCTAAACCTAGGGAAGTTAAAAACAAACATTAGGTGATTTTTGAGGTCTAAAATAGGCTTCTTAAGAAAAATGAACAACCAAAATAAACTTTATAAGAACAAATAGGATTCAAGATGATGATGTCAACCATGGGGGATTATTCCCCATTTTTGGAGTAAAAAAGTACAAAGATTAAAAAATAATAAAACTACTTTTCAACTAGTATTTTCAACTTATCTCCCTCAAATTTTACTTAAATTTCGAGTGGGAGTACTCATTGGATGCTAAATTCAATTCCTCATCCAAGGAGTACCCATGTTGCATACTCTCGATGGACCCTACTACACGAAAAATGAGAAATACATGAAAAAACGTGATTGCAATAACATTTTTCATGTATTTCTAATTTTTCATGTAGCAAGGTCCATCGAAAGTATGAAACATTGGTAGTCCTTGGATGAGGCATCAATTCTGCATCCAACAAGTATTTCTGCTCGAAATTTGAGTAAACCCATATGGAGATAAGTTGAAAATACGAGTTGAAACAAATTTTTTTGTCTTTTTTCCCTCTAAAATTTGATGATGTAATCTAATATTATTTTATTATTTCCATTATTATTTTATAATTACTTAGGAGGCCCATTTTAGACCTCAAAAATCCCCTAATTCTCCCTAATTAAACCAATTGATTCATTTTGACTTTACAAACATAAGTAAGCATGAATCTTCCTGAAATTTACATTGTCCACCTCATTTACATTTAATTACATCACATGATTACACTGGAGGAGTAATTTGACCAATATCTTTGACTTTGACTGGAGAAAATCTGAATTCTTGTCTTTCTGGGAAAAGTGCCACAAATTCTAGGAAAAACACAACACCATCTAGGAAAAGCACAATGCCAACTTGGAGGAAAGTTTTGAGTGACTTCCAGTACTCAAAATTATGATATGAAGGCATATTTGGAAATCTTATGATGTCTAGTTTTCCATAGATTCCTGAAGCATGCAAAATTTCCTCTCTAGGGCTGAGAAAAATGGATTTTCCCAAGGCCACTCTAAAAGCACAATGCCAAGGTGAAAACAGTGGCAAAAAGTGAATTTTTTGCATTTTTTTGGCATTTTCTCCCAAAATGAAGGATGACAGGGCACCCAAGTGGCATAGCTGATATGTTCAAGTGATAAGTTATCCAAGCATGCAATTTTTTTGTCATTTGGAGGTCCCAGGGAAAAGTGCAGCGCCAAGGTGTTGCGCTTTTAGCTGACTAAAATTTCAAAATCTTTAAAATTTTCTTCAAAAATGGTCCAGAATTTCCCCTTTAAGTTGGAAAATGATGTGCTAGGAAATTAGAGAGGCCTTAGCCAATAGGTCAAGCTTATCCTTCTTCCTTTGCTCAATTACGGTTTTCCTCATTTCCCTTTTCAAGTTTTTGACCCTGATTTGACAGATCAAGTGTCGAGTGTAGTAATGCCTTGCCATGTGCCTTTGTAGGTTGGTGGCCTTGTTTTTCCTTTTCAGGAGAATCTCTAAATGATGATTGACCTTTCCAAGATAATACTCCTTGTTTTCTTCAAGATCTTCTTCAAATAATCTAACAAGGTCTTGCTAACCTAATGGATGAGATGACTCACTCCCTTTCCCTTCTTGTCTTTGTAAACCACTAGTCTTTGGCCTTATGAACTTGACCTGAAACTCTGTGTCCTCAATATATTCTAGATCAATCATTGCCTTTCCTTTGTAATTCTCTGCCACAACATCAGTTTAGGTTTGTTGAGCAAGAAATGTTTTACCTTTAGCTGTCTTTTTTTCCTGATGTAGGAATGCAATCATATAGTTGGCCTTTGCCAAGTCATCCTTTAGCTCTTTAATTTATTCCTCTTTCTCCATGATGATATGCTCAGGTGAATTTTCCTCTGCCATGTGAGTGTCAGACTGTACCTATGCATCTTCTCGTAATGGTACTTCATGGTGGTGTGGTGATGTCTCTCTCTCAACTGAAGTAGGCTTGGCCCTTTCAACATTTATTGGAGCAAACACAAGCCTATTTGCTATGGTGTATGTTTTAGTCACCTCAGCCCTAGATATTCTTGTTATAGGTATTCTTGTATAACCCACTTCTTTTTGTCTTGGTGATGCCAAAGGTGTAGACAGATTGCTAGATTCAGTTGGATTAGGCAAAAGAGAGGCTGACTGCATAAATTCCTCCCAAGACAAGTTGACCTGTGTAAGTTGATGCAGACAATGATTTTCACCAAAACATGATGGAACAAGCTTGCTTAATGGTCTATCCCTTTTCTATGTACCTTTTCTTCCATTTTGACCAAGCTTCTATAGAGGTAGTGAGGTAGGTTAAGAGGTTTAACACCAGAGAAATGCATCAGTAATCTAACATGGTATTGATATATCATTGAAAACCTACCCTCACATGTGAAGTATTTCATGATCATATTCATGAGAGGGGAGTACTTATCAAGCAAGTGTCTAAAAGGAGAAATATGCTTTGGACCAGCTTTGTAAGGAGGCTTCAAATTTTTTATAATTTTCAATAACTAGGTCTGTTCTTTTGAACCAAACCTCTCCATGATTTGGGGAATGGGCATGGAAATCAAATGAAAAAGACATTCCTAGCCTAGGAAAGTGTAGTGTGGGCTAGGGTTTGTAGGGAAATGAAGGAAATGAAGGGAAATGAGTGATCGAAAGTTTCAAGGAAGGTGTATGGAGGGTTAGGGAGGGTGTTCGAGCATGAAATTTAGGGTCTTTTCACAACAAATGAATTAAAAACACTATGATACCAAAAGTGTAGCAAACCCTAGGAGAGGGTGAATTTATAAGCTTTCAAGAGTGAACTAAAGCAAAGGAAGGATTAAGGAGGAGTGGATGTATACCACTTCTTATTGCTGATGTGCTAGAACCTACATTTGATGAATAAACCCCTTGAAAAGACTGATTTGGCTCCATTAGCAAAAGCACAGTAGTTTGGAGAAAAGTGTAGTGTAGCTGAAAAAAGCGTAGCGAGGGAGGAAATTTGGCACTTAGGTGGCAAGAAAGTGATCCTATGAGGGTGGAAATGCTCTTTTCGGGTGGAGAGATGTCTGATGAGGGTGAAATGAACAAATGAAACACTTTTTGGTCTTTTAATAGGTTGGGGGGTTGATTTTCTCTTAGGTGGTGATGTGGCCCCACCTTGTCTTTTTAAAAAATGATATGAAATGCTAGTGCACTATATATTCAAACCTTATTATACATAATTACATCTCAATAAATATCAAAATTCACTTTAGAGATCATTATAGAACACTTTTCCCTATTACTACTCCCACAATGATTATCTAGATGATGTCATGACTCCTTTTGACATTTTTTATGACTTGAGCTAATGATGACATCTAATGGAGTATGAAACTGATGATTTGGACCTTGAAACATGACTGACCATGAGATGATTACTAAGATGGTGATCAAGACACTTCACTGATGACTCATCACAATGAGTGACGGCATGTCTCAGATGACAATTTAACCATGAAATGATGGGAGTAGTAACATACCTAGACAAACTAACCAGTGACCAAATTTGTATTTGAAAACCTATTTAAACCATAAAAATTTAACCTAGGACCCTATCAACTATATTGGAAAAGTACATTTGATCACTAGTGACTAATAGGACAGACATGCACTAACACCCTAGAACAAGCCAGTAACTACTCACTGAGGGTATGGTGGCAAAGGATTGTAGTGCTGGACATTGGATGAAACTTTGACTCTGACAGTGAGTTTTGGACTTCCCGTGAAGGGGGTGAATCCTGGTACTACTTTTGAGGGTGGAGGTGTGAGCCTTTAGATTCCCTTATTGATTTATACAGGCATCGTATCCTTTTATTTGTTGGTTGAGAAAATGTATATATGTGTATATTATTGTAGATATTTTATCGAGATGGTTTATAAAGCTCCAAAGACAGTATGGTTATTTGTTGGGTAAAGAAAATGTGTATGTGTATATGTGGTTATTGTAAATACTGCATTGAGCTATGTTATAAAGATCTAGTAAATGGTATGTTTGTCATGTTTTAGCAGATGGTCATTGTAAATGTTGCAACGAGCTATGTTATAAAGCTCCATGGGAAGTATGTTTTGTTTTAAGTATTCTTGCTGGTTATAGTTGTCATTTAACACCAAGGCTTTTGTTGCCCCAAGGGGGAGGATTTTGTAACAGGTCTGGTTAAAAAATCAATGTAAAAAATGTAAGACCACAGTCATGGGACATGTATTCCAAGTTGAATGGTGGGAAAAACATCATAGTGGGTGTTCATTTTGGTTATCATGGCTAAGGAAATTGGAAAAGGAAATCACAAAGGCTTTGGAAAGACATGAGACATTAATTGGCACATTTATTTATGACAATAGCGGAAATTAGGAGAAAATGAAGGTGAAAGGTCATAGGTTTCATGTGAGGAGGAAAATGAAGGAAAATAATGGAAAATGAAGAAAATAGAGGCCTCATTAATAAAAAGGTTTTTGAGGATCAGTGGGTAAGCTTGGTCAGTTTAGTTGTGGAGCTCTCTCTCTTTATTCTCTCTCTTTGACACTCTTGGACACTTAGAGTTTTCTTGGATCACCCTTGGAGGGTGTGGAATACTTGGACGTTTGGATCAAGAAGGCTAGGGAAGAGCAAGAAAGAGCAAGAGGACATCAGGATCAACAATTACAATGAGTTTTTCTTGCAGATACCGAGTTGCATGTATGTTTTACTCACTATTTTTGGCATGCATTTCATATGCATGTGGTTTATTGGTCATGATATGTCACTTGCATGGAGGATTTCCTGTATTGACAGTGGATTTTGCTAGCCTTTCCATATAACCATGGTGTTGTAGGTTTATTTCCTTATTTTTCTGGTTGTTCTCATGTTTCCTTAGCTTAGGTTGAGTTACTAGTTCATAGAAACCCTTGTTGGAAAAATGCTCTAGAAGCCCTGTAACAACTTGGATTGAGTTACTAGTCCTGGAAGCCTTGGTTGGAAAAATGCTTTGGAAGCCCTAGGTGGGTAGAGTTACTAGTCCTGGAAGCCTTGGTTGGACAAACATTCTAGAAGCCTAGAATAAGTTGTGGGTTGAGTTACTAGTCCTGGAAGCCTTGTGTTGAGTCTTGAAAATGTCATTCATTTCCATTACACTTTCACTATTATGTCCATTATATCACCTCCATTTCACCTCCATTTCACTACTATGTCACCACATTCATCCCACTTTCATTCTCATTGGGCCACATTTATGTTTTTCCAATCTTTATTAATTCTAAGCCTTTTAAGTGAATTTGTGGTTAAAAATTAGAAAATAATGTGCATATGCTTATACCTAACAAATGGGTTGAGATTGTTGACATGTGTAGGTTGAAAGGAGGCTTCTAGAAGATCCTTATGTGGCACTCTAAGGCCAAACTCGAATTTGAGTGGAAAGAATCATGGGATCATGAGGATATGTGTCACATCTCCTAATTGTATTGTAACTCTAAGAAGACATGTGTCTTATCAGTTCGTATTTTGATTAGGACTCTAGAGGTAGAGGGAGAGATTCATGGACTCTCATTAATGAGATGGCTTCTCATCTTTTTGTATAAATAGGAGATCTCTCTCCTTCATTTGTTAGCTTAGAGCTTAGAGCTTATAGTTTGGAGTTCTTAAGTCTTTTTAGCTTGTGAGTTTGTAGTTCTTCCTTGATGGCTTTTGAAAGCTTTGGAGAAATTTGTTGTACTTTGTAATTTTGAAGAATTTGAATAAAGCTTTGATGTTCTCAACATGGAAGGAGATGTGAAGTAGATGTCATGGAGCACATTAGAATGTAAGGTAGAGTAGAGATCATTTTGTAATTTTGCTTTGATTTCATTATTTCATTTGATTGCTTTCAAGTTGGTAGATTAGATTTTTCATTCATGCAATTTTAATTCATGCAAGTGTGTTCAACCGGTTGATTGTAGGTTAGTAATGCACATAGCTTTTTAATGACTAATGAAATGACGGAATCATCTTGTCCTTTTTCTGATTTATTTTTTTGAGTTCTAATTCCAGCATTGTTATTTCTTTCAGTTTTGTTTTGCTCATTTACTTTCATGCAATTTAGATATCATATTACTCAGCTTGTTTATGATTACTTCCTATAGACAGATTGAGTTGAAAGGAGAAGGATCAGAACGGGGGTTGAAGTAGTGTGATTTGATCTTAATTTCCTTTTATGAAAATTAATTTCCTACAATTTAGATATCATATTACTCAGCTTGTTTATGATTACTTCCTATAGACAGATTGAGTTGAAAGGAGAAGGATCAGAACGGGGGTTGAAGTAGTGTGATTTGATCTTAGTTTCCTTTTATGCAATTTCAGCTTGTTTATGATTACTTCCTATAGACAGATTGAGTTGAAAGCAGAAGGATCAGAACGGGGGTTGAAGTAGTGTGATTTAGTTGCTTGGCTTTCAGTCTTTGAGTTTCTTTAAGTTCAGTTTTTACTTTCTTCATTTTTCTTTTTATACAGCAGCAAGGATACTGGGTTTCATAGTCACCAGCTCATTGATTGGTTATTGCATTCTATTTTGATTGAAGTAGCTGCATATTTACACTTTTGTTTAAGTACTAATTCCATCAATAACATGTTTTGAGATCTTTTGAAGTGCTAAGTTTTGGAAGTTACCATTAGGGACATAGGCCTTGTCTTGAAATCTCTATCCATACTTGTCCTTTAAAAGTATTCTTAAGACCTTAGAATAGGATTTCCATTTGCATTAGACACTTTAGGAAACCAACAAAAACAAAACCCCAAAACAAAATAAAATCTATAAAACAACGAAGTAAGAAAAAGGTTAACTAAGCACATATGGTGCACCACACTTCATCAGTTTACGATACCCGGATTGATAATTTATGTAGAGCAATTTAAGACATTAAATTGACTAGACACCTTGATTGGAACAAATGCTCTAGAGCTCTGGAAGGCTTGGGTAGAGACCAATCTGATTATTCTTTTGTGATGTCTGACCGTGAGGTGGAATCATTGTTTCATGGGTTGAGGTGGTTTTCCTTTAGAAGCCTTGGAAAGTTTTGGATTTATGTGTTTTATGAGATCCCACATTCATGCTTGGAATATGGCATATGGGTGACTAGCTAAAGAGAGTTTTGGCTTAGCCATGTCTACGATTGAGTGGTTCGTGGAAGTCTGACAGTTGGTTGGCCTTTGGATCACTAATAAGAGGTTATTTCTCCTTGTTATTGTATGAGTATTGTACTAGTTTATATGTGGATTAGATGGTTGTTGTTTCCTTGGTATTTTTTTCCCTATTATGATGGTTATGAATATGTATTATGATAGTGGCTATGTATAGCTATCATTGTGTTTTTTTTTTTTTGTGTAAGTTAGAAGATTATATTATAGAACAGAGTATAATACAAAAAAACTGCCGAAGCAGATCAAGCAGGGATGTACAATAAACTAAAGCTAATCACCTGCTTAGAAGTTGTGACTCAAAAGGACCAAAATAAGCCCACCGCGCAGGGTGGCTCAATACAGAGCAAAAAAAAACTTTATCACTGATAATGCTGACACAATACAGTAGAAACAACAACACAGACAGCTTATGCTGAGACAGAAGTATGAAACAACAACACAGACATATAGAGCCGAGACAGAAAGAGGTCAGAGGAGAACTGCACAGGTGTCTCCTTAGATGTATTTTCCCATCTGGCCGATGGTGTCCAGTCCTATCTCCCGCACATGGCGATCTACCTTTGCCTGCATTGCTTCAAGGGATTCGGGCTGGTCCGTAGCAGTGGTCGTCGGCTGTGCAGCAGGAGCCGTGTTAATAGAATCTCTCAATAACCTGATGAGCAGCGTTAGCATCCGATTGTGAGTTTTGACTGCCTCATGCACAGTGGAGATTTTGCTGTCCAGCGCGCTATTGTAATCAATGATTTTAGCCATTTGTGCCTCTGTAAGATTCACCTCTGTGACAATGTGTTGCTTCTCCTTTTCAATTGAATCCAGAGCCTTGGCTATAAGGGTCTTGGTGCGCCAGCTTTCCGCCTTGGTCCTGACAAATTGAGTTGCCCTTTTCGAGGGTGTTCCCGGGTCTTTCAACCAGTCGACCTCCTCTGCAATATCCTCCTCCGTTCTTCCTTCCTCCTCCTACTTGGCTTGAGCTTCGAGTTCAGCAATCTTGCGTTTAATTCTTGTTGCAGTCCGAGTTTCATAGCCTCCCTTGGCTTCCTGGAGGTCCCGGTTTGCTGCTATGCAGCGACTTCCTCCCGCATCCATCACCAACGCTTCTTGTCTTTCCCGAATCAAGCCAATTCCATTTACAGAAGCACTCTCAATACAAACTCGAAGAACTGTGAGGAAAACAGGGCAGTTTCCCGCTGCTTTATAGAAAATTCCTTTGTGCATCCTCATGAGGATGGAGTTACTGCCTTTGAAGGTGGCAGTACTTTGGTGATAAGTGTGATTGAGGATCGCACAAGCGAGGCTGACGCAGGTCGAATAGGAGTTCAGAAGGCTGCTTCCAGTATGACGAGCCTTACGCCAAGTGTTTGGTACTTTCCATCGGATGGGGTGGTGGAAGGTAAAGTTTGAGATGCCCCGTATACTGGCATGCTCTATTCTGATCTGCGGTGCCTTGTTCCACCTCTTCTCACACAGAATTGCCATTAATGGCATTGAAAACTTACAATACGGATCCTCTCCATGCGTATTGATTGTGCTGTTGCTGAGGTTGTGCATCCCGTTTCTCGAATTGTGATGATTGCCTTTCTGAGAAACCTGCCGCCACCAGGAGCTCCACCGTTCAAAATGTCCTATCATCCCGTTGAATGGTTTGGGCTTATAACCACCACCGGTATCCTTATAATTCTGATACCATGGCCGCGTGCCATCCCCTATTAAGGTTGGGTGGCCTGGATTAAGTCTTTTGCCGCCAGCTGTTCGCATGTTACTTTAATGATTGGACTATCGATCTGCTGCCAACACCTGTTCATGACGATGTTCGGGTTGTCAGCTCCAAAGTTTGCCAGATGGTCAGCCAGACCATTAGCCTTTCTCCTCACTCTCTGGAAGGTTAAGTCTCTCATCTCCGTAATGAGTTCTGCTATACTTTCCGTCGCTTTGGCTAGCCTCCAATGCCTAGTAGCCTTGCTGATGCTCGTTCCTGCTTGTAGGCATTTAGCCGCCAAGCTATCATTGTGTTTTCACTTGTAAATGAATGAAGAATGTATCTATGACCTAATGGATGAAATGGAAGCTAATGTGTGTTACAGATCCATTTGGGCACATCAACCCCTAGTGCAATTGTTACATGCCCTAGAGAAGTTAGTCATCGAAATGCCTTACTTCCCATGAAATTCCATCACTAAAAACATTCAAAAACTACCTCTAAGAAGATTAGCATAGGTAGGCCTTCATTAGGGTGTGCTGCAATGCAAACCATACACTAATAGGGTATTATGCAGCGCACTTGGTCCCTCTTTGGCCTGCACTGAGCAAATTTGAGCGAACTTCCGTGAGGGTTTGAATATTCCTTATCCATTGGAAGCCTCTAGAAGTTTCTCAATGCCACCTACTCCTTTTATTTCACATTTGGATGAGGAAGGGAATTAGGAAACATCAATCCCCTATCCCTTCTTCCATGGAACTGATTTATAAATTTAGAAAGGCATTCATTATCACCATTGATGGCATAACCTCCTTCACTCACCTATAAAAAATCACTCATCTAAGAGATCTGGGGCTGGAAAATATTGAGTTGTAAGGAGATGCTGGTGATATGATATTAGAATAGATTGCAAGTATTGTAATAGTGTTGAAGTGTCTTTCTTGTCATGAGGTCAAGAGGGATTGAATTGGAAGAGTGTCACTGGATCGAGCACATATGGGATGTAATCCTTCCTCTTATCAATAAAGTCTTCAAAACTTTTTCCTTATGCTTGTTTCTAGGAAAATTAGTGTCTTGTCGAATGACTAACCCTCTAGGTCTGGTACCTAACCTAGAAACAACAGTTTAAAGAAATTCAGTGATCTTTTGTATGCGTGATAGATAAGAGAAAGATTGTAGAGGACCAACCTGGAACTTTCGCTCGATCTCCCTCTCCTTTGACCGATCCCGTAACTCCTCCCCGTACTTAACATGCTTGGAGAGTACCTTCACAGCTACAGAAACAAAGAACTATCAAAGCATCATTAT
Organism: Pinus tabuliformis; assembly: GCA_031772625.1. Taxonomy (NCBI): domain Eukaryota; kingdom Viridiplantae; phylum Streptophyta; class Pinopsida; order Pinales; family Pinaceae; genus Pinus; species Pinus tabuliformis. The sequence goes on from CM062811.1 coordinate 197,243,174, forward strand.
CTATCTCAACATAAACATTATAGAACCAGAGATATAATGAACATATGAAATCATTTACAATTAACACAATCAATTGGGAAAAACCTCGAAGAACTTTATTGATAATAAGGAGAATTACAACCCAGTTGTCTGATCCAGTGCCATCCTCCTAGCTTCAATCCTTCTTCACCTCATGAATTAGCAAGAACAAACCAATAGTAATGCAATTCTCTCTCCTCAATACTGAAACTAGCAACACTTCCTTACAATTCACAACAATTCAACCTCTAATCTCTTGGATGGGAGATCCTTTTATAGATGATTGCAATAGGGTGAGTCATCAATGGGGATGATGAATGACATTCCATTTTTTGAAATTATTTCCATAAGAGAGGGGAATTGGAGATGGTTTCCTAGTTCCCTTGGTCATCCTTGGGCGAATTCAGAGAGGCAAGTGGCACAAGAGAAGTTTCTAGAGGATTCCATGAAAAGCCAACTAACAAACTGTCCCAGAAATATGTCCAACCTCACCCATCGCACTTACAAAAGGGCCAAACTGTGATGCATATTTTTTTGACAGTGTAGCAGGTGAGATGCATCTCACCCTAACATAGGGCTTTCAGATATGGTTTAGTTTAGGCACTTTCTGGATGATTTCTGAGATGAAACATTTGGGGAATGAGGCATTCATATGACTTAGTTCTTTTAGGGCATAAATCAACCATTTTAGGGGTTGATGAACGCTAATACATCGACATGTAAGCTTGGGATTGATGTGCCCAAATATGTCTATAACAGTTTCCCCCTAAAGCATGAGGTCGTAAATGTTCATGTCGGGTGAAATTTTTTATCATGAGGATCGAAAGTTTCGAACTTGAAGGTGACCTGCATAAATTACAATACAATACATCATAATAATATTTTTTTCATGAACTAGATGAGGGAGGCATTCCCATGCTCAACTTTATAAATTTCATTTCATGTATATAGATAAAATGGTCGTCTGCAGATACAGACTTGTGATTCTACAGATATAGAGTCATAATCCATGATTAGGATGACCATCTGTGTGGAGCCTGTGTACATTTGATGCTTTTATATCCTGAATATATCCTAGCCCATATGGATGAAACTAGATCCAAGGTCTTCAAACTCGTTCAATCTTCACTTGATGTACAAGTCAAACCATGTGAAGAGATGTTCTGAGTTCAAACATGGAAAGACATCGCCTGATTACCAGCCAATGATGTGAGTTGTTAAAAGACGCGAGAGGGTTCACCGATGATGATAATGATCCTCAAGGTACTACAGTACATTTCACGTGATGTGAATATATGATCCGATGTCGAACACCACACAAAATCGTTCAGTCGAAGGCCATTGATATCAAACTTTCGCCAAAAGAGAGAAACTTGCCATTGATGTAAACAAGCTTCAAAGTATTGGAGGGGTGTTTCTAAGTCAACTTCTTGGATAATGAGATAATGTTGACAAGAAGCAACTCATCATAGGAGTGCCTTGATGTATCCCACATCTACGACACGAAATGAGGCAAATGATTTCTGGAGGTGAAAATGAACTGACGACACAAGGTCCATGAATGGTGGTCATGAAAAATGAAGGTTGGAGGTATTGCAGTGTATGAGACATTAACTGGATGACTTCTCTTGAACATGTTGGTGACACTGAGATGCATTGGTAGCATTAACCCCAAAATATGGACGGTATGAAAGACCAATGGTATGATGACTGGCGAACGGAATAACCCAACCCAACTCAATCGTGGAGATGAATTGAAAGTGTGATGTTCAAGAGCTTCTTGCTATCATAAACTCTTCAAGATTTTTCCCCTTTTTCCCCAGTCGTTGCTGACCAATACCTCTTTATTTTTATCAAGCTCAAGGAGGATAACATATGCTTGTTCTATAATTCACCCTTCAGGCAAACCTGTCGCTATTTGATGTTTTAATGAGTCTAGCGACAGTAAAACTCGGTCTCTTCTAGATGGACAAGTTTGTCGCTATTATTTTAATGAGTTTAATGACAAGGATAACTCGGTCCTTTTCATGTTTAAAGAGTTTGAAAATAGACGAAAAGAAAACTCCATAAGTTCTTTTTCATAAAGTAATCCCTCAGGTCCGAAAAAGGATAAAATAATACAGGAGGGATGACGTTTCCAATACTTTAACGAGCCAGAACAAGTGCTCGACAATATTTTCATGTTTAGAGAGTCTAAAAAGGGTTTAAAGAGGACTCTATAGCTTTCTTTTCATTTTTGAATCAAAGCTCGAAAAGAAGACAAAAAGTTTTCTTGGTGGTCAAAGATGCTCAATTCATTGTTTAGCACATCAGATTCTGTCGACAATCGTTCACCCTGCTCAAAACTCTATCAAATTGATTAAAAATACATATTTAGGGATGAAAAAATGAACTAAAACTAACATTTACTTGAAGTACATGGAAAAGTAAACACAAAAATAGTTTTAACATTTCATTTTCACTATTTCATTTCAAATTTTGGATTTTGGAGCTCTGAAGTGGTTTTCCCCCTCAAATTTCACCAGTCGATTGCGAGAGATTCTATGGACTATTTCCCACACCGTCAGGACCAGGTAGGAGCTATCCTTAAGCTCTTCAATTTCATTCCATCTTTTTTCAATTCTTGGCAAGTTTCCTCATCTTTCTGGGCTACAAAGGTTTGAAAAATTTGTTCTCCAATCATCACACTTTGCCTATATCGAAAACTGTGATGCAAACTGGGTTGGCAAGATTGTATAGTGTTTTTTCATCAAATTTTGAACTGTTTTTTGCCAAAAAGGGATCCTAACTCACCTAATGTTTGCATTTCAGGTATTTGTTGGATTAAGATGGTCATTTAATGGAAAGAACGAGACCATGAAGAGGAGGATATGATTGCTTTACATGACCAGGGCAAAGTGGATGCATTAAGGAACTGTGGTTTACTGAAGTTCTTCCGCTTATCTAGCATGAGACAACAGGTAAGTTTGTTGTAGTATCTTCTTCATGCTTGGGATCTGATTGACCAGGTATTCTAGATCAAGGATAAATCCATTCCTTTCAAGATTGAGGATATTTATTTTCTGATGGGTCTGTCGAGACGTGGCGCCCCTCTTTCACTATCAAGATTTGCTCGTGGGGGCGAATCGGTGAAATATTACATTCTTCATTTCTGCAGAGATGGAAAGATTAATATCCGAGATGTTACTGAATGGCCTTTGAGGACCATTCTTTTTACCCTTGCTATATTGGCTAGCAACGCGACCTTACACTTAGCGAACAAATCCTACATGCAGTATGCCTTAGAATGCCTGGAATCGAAGGTGTTCAACTGGTGTGAGGTGGTACTTCCTATCATGAAAGATCAACTATCCAAAGTAAATACTGGAAGAACGAAGAATTTTGGTTATGGATCCATTTTGACTGCCTTTGCTTTGGAAAGAATCCCACTTATGCAACCTCAGAACATTTCACTAGGAGTGTTGGGATTGAGAGAACCACAGATGCAGAGATGGGTGGACCTTATGGCTAGGCATGTTGGCCAGTCACAAGTCTCATTCTCATCTACATTTTTCAAGTGGTTCGACCGTCAGGAGATGGTGTTCACAGAGTACCGATATGTAGGGATGGATTTCAGAGGCAATCCAGATTTGGCATTAACAGTTGATGAGCAATGGAGTGCTATATGTAAAATGATTTGACCACATATTTTCTTTTAGTTTTCTATTATTTTTGTATTTTTTTATTGTTACCAAGACTAAATAAACTCATATGTGTGTGCACATATCAGACCAGTTTGACCAGTGGCACACCCACTGGAGGAAGATGCTCCAGTGAGTGAAGCTATAGGTAGAGCAGTCCTTAGGGACCTGGACATAGCGGAGACCCTTGAACAACTACAGGATAAGATAGAGGGATTAACTCTTGGCATTATGAATGTTCGGACTGACGAGTTACCTATGAGGTTACAGCACCATACTACTGGTGTACCAAGTCGTTGGACTAGGCTCCTGTGCATGATAGTACAGGTGCTGACCTGTTATCACTAGCATCACTAGTCTAGGATGTTTTCTACATTCATTTTGAGTTTCTGGGTCAGATGACCAATTTTTTCTTGGACACAAAACATTTTGTGAAAACTTATAAACATCTATCTATTTTGACTTTTGAAGTTTTATTTTGGATAAGTGATGAAATCCTATGCGAATGTTGATGTAAAATGATTTCTTTACATATGCTGCAAATGTCTATTTAACACATAGTTTGCTAATGAATTCGTCAATGTGTTTAAGTTTCTAGAAATGTGTTGATATTGAATGTAATCAAAATTTCTTTCCAAAATCCTAACTCTTAGGAACATGCAATGAATAGCTGGGTTTCGAACAGAATAAATGCTAGTAAGTTGTAGAATGACAAGTTGTGAATCTAGCCTAACAATGATTCGGCATATGCCATGTGAAATGGCATCAAAGAGAATTTCAATCAATGCGCTATACTCAGCAATGTTGTTTTTCAATCAACCAATACATATCCCCCTGAAAATCCCTAACTCACCGCTTGGAGCGAAAATGGACCAGACTGCAGAAGATAGGTTCTGCATGCTACAACTAGCTACATCGGCATACCCAAAAAATGGTTCCAAAAAGTTTGACATCTGCAACAAATTTCAAGTGGATTACCTAACCAAAATGACAACTCTAAAATAAAACACACAAAAAATGCAATGAAAGCATATATACAATGAATTTTACTACACTCAATCAAGCATAGTAACGTTTGAGATAGAACCCATTTCGGAGTTGCGACAGTGGAATCCCATCATAATTGACTAGCTCATATGTTCCTTTTATCAACACACGCTTAACAATGTAAGGGCCCATCCATAATGGTTCAAATTTCCCTGCTCTTAATTTGTCAGAATCCTGATCGTAAAGCAAGACCAAGTCACCTTCTGAGAAGACACGAGGTTTAACATTTTTGTCATATTGTGCCTTGATGTGTTTCTTATGTGCTTCGTTATCTAATGCAGCATCACGCCGAGTTTCATCCAGATGGATTAATTCCAAGAAACGAGCTTCTTCTTCAGAAGTTTCGGGTAGCAGGTCAATTGTGAGCTTGAGGGATGAGATTTCACACTGAATGGGTAAGACTACTTCCAGACCATACACCAACTGAAAGGGCATAAATTTGGTCGCATTTCTCAGTGACGTCTGGTATGCCCACAGAGCTAAGTATAGGATTAAATGCCAATTCCACTTATGGACTCGAATCATTCTTTGCAACATGCGCTTAAGGACTTTGTTGATTACCTCAACTTGTCCGATGGCCTGCGGATAATATGAAGTAGAACTGTCATGGGGTAGTCCTAATTTGGTAGTTAACTCGATCATCATGTGATTACGAAAATGAGACCCATGATCTGTAACTATAGCCTGTGGCACACCGAATCTAGAGACTACATCATTGAGAAAAAAGAGAGCAGCCATTTCACTGTTGTTGTTCAATGTAGGCATCGCCTCGGCCCATTTGGTAAAGTAGTCGACAGAAAATATCATATACCCATGCCCCTCGGCCGAGGTGGGGTTATATGTCATGAAATCAGTGCCCCATTTCGCGAATGGGCCAACAACAACTATTGGATGAAGTGGTGCAAGTGGCAATCTAGTTCTACGATCAAAAATCTAACAAGCATGGCATTTTCTGGCCGTAAGTATGCAATCTTTGAATATGGTTGGCCAGAAGTAACCAACTTGTAAGATTTTTTGCGCAGTTCCGTAACCAGATAGATTCCCCCCACAAGCACTTGAATGACATTCATTTAAAGCTTTTTCGGCCTCCTCGTGCATAGGGCACCTTCGTAAAATCATATCGATACCACGACAATAAAGTGTATCACCAACGATCAGATAATCTTTGGCTTCGTATCAAATACATTGCTATTCAGAACGAGAGGTGTTAGGCCTAAAAGCTTGGTTTTAGAGATAGACCAGTATATCCCCATACCATAGATCACTTGACGATATTAGAAACAGAGACTCATCCACGATTAATTCTTCTGATGTTAAATCATTAGAGGACGAGGGAAGGTCACAAAGTAACTTTGCAAAGACAAGAGATTTCCTTGATTTGGATTTGATGAATTCTAGATCAAACTCTTGCAAGATGACTATCCATTTGGAATATTTTCCCCCTAGCAATTGACATGATAGGATGTATGTCATAGGGTTGAAATCTGACACAATGGTAGTTTTAAGAAGGAGAATATAATGGTGAAACCTCTATACTACTTGGACGACTGCTAAAGCCAACTTTTCAATGTAACGGTACTTGCTTTCTGTATCATTAAGATTGCGACTTAAATAATATATAGGATGTTCAATTCCGTCATCTTCTTGCACTAAAACCATACTGATGGTTGTATCTGAAGCGACAAGATACAGGTAAAAGTCTCTTTGATAGTTGGGGGCATACATTAATGATGCTTTAATCAGGGAATCTTTGAGAGCATCAAAGGAGGCTTGCGCAACTTGATCCCAATGGAAGGGTACCCCTTTCTTCAAAAGATGTGTTTAACCTTTAGCAAGCTCAGCATAATTTGGAATGAACCTCCTCAGAAACTTTGCCTTCCCTTGGAGTCTCTGAATCTGTAGCAAATTTGAAGGTGGAGGCATGTCAAGAATTGCCTGAACCTTTATTGGATCGAGTCAAATTTCATCCTTAGAAACTAAAAATCCAAGTAGTCGACCAGAGCTGACACAAAACACCCATTTGTGCGGATTGATTCTTATATTGTAGTGTCGGAAACGCAAAAATATGGCTCTCAAATGTTGGGGATGATCGGTCCATTTTCGCGAATGAGCAGGCAGATCGTCAAGATATGGGTTGAACTATGTGTTTGATGTCATGGAAAGCATAATTCATTGCCCTCTAAAAATTTTCCCCTACGTTCTTCAAACCGAAAGGTAATTTACAATATGTGAATGTTCCCCACAAACATATAAATGCAGTTTTTGATTGGTCCTGTGGGCAGATATTAATTTCATTGTACCTGAAAAATCCATCCATGAATGAAAAGATTTCGCATCTGGCACATTCATCAACAATCTGGTCGATAAAGGGTGGAGGATAGTTATCCTTTGGACATTCTTGATTTACATCCCTATAATCAAAGCACACTCTTATCGTTCCTTGTTTTTTCATCACAGGAACAATATTCGATACCCAATTAGTGAGAGGTACAGGGTGAATGAAGCCAGCATGCAAACGTTTTTCAACCTCTGCTTTAATGGCAACAGATTTCTTTGGATTAACGAGTTGAAGTCGTTGACATACTGGTTTTACATCAGGATACATCTTGATTTCATGCTAAAAAATGCTTGATTCAATGCCTGGCATCTCCTCATAGGACCATGCAAAGACATCTTTGAATTCGCGTAAAAGAGCACAGTAATTTTCTAGTTCTGATGGAGAACAAGATTTTCCGACATGAATATTTTCTATAACATTGGGTTTGGTCAAAATATTTATCGAGATAGTTTCTTTGATGTTAGACAGATTTCACTCAGAATCGACTGTATTTACAGAATTGAATAAAAAATCAACAATTGAAGGGTGATTGAGTTCTTTTGAATAACCTTCATTGTCATCTCGAAGGTGGGAACGATGATGATAATATCCCCACAGCGTCTCTCCTATCATCATTGATTGGATGATTCCTTCGTATGTAGAATGTATATGACACCAAGGATCAGAAGAGGTGCCATATTCTAAAGACCTATCTACCCAAACACTTGTTGAGTGCAGATTTGGGTTTGCTGCACAAGCCCAATAGATTGATTGCTACAAAGATTCGATGGGGCTTGGCGGAAACGCCTCATGATGATCATCACTTTCAAAATAATTGGAACTCTTCTTAAACTCAGACGATGTAGAAGAAATCATGTTGCAGGTTTCCACTATGGCCACTTCTGTGAAACTAGATGGAAACGGGAGGGAAAAAGTACCCATCAAAGAAGGATCTTTTAGGAGACCTACTCCAATACTTTGAAGTGATTGTGAATTTCCATGTATTAATGGAATGCTTCCAGTAGCTTGTGAACTATTAGCAAAAAAGGCTAGTTGGTCGATGACTGTGATTCCCCCTTTGAAGGAAAATGCAATCATTCGAAAGTATGTAGACACAACCGCAACCATAGCATAAACCCAGGGCCTTCCCAATAAAATATTGTAATCAAGGAGTCCATCAATGACCTCGACTTCAATATCTATTGTTTTGCACCCTAGTTATACTTGCAAGCTACTTAAAATCCCATATGGAGTGTACATTCTTCCATCGAAAGCTTTTAGTGTTGTTGGTGATCGTGACAAGGGTGGTGAACCAAGAGTTTTCCAACAACTCATTGACATAATACAGGTAGATGCCCCTTCATCAATAATGGTTCGATGAACATTTTTATTGAGGGATTTTACCTATATAAGGAAAGAAAGTTGAGCCGGTAACTGTGGTGTATATCCAGTATGATTAAAGACAACAAGATTGGAATCCGTAGGATTGATCCCACCTATCGATGATAACAAAGCTTGTTTTTGGGAGGGACAATTTTGCAATACCTCAAGCGTCGACATAGTGGAAGGCGATTGAGCCAGATCCTCCACTATATTATAATTTTGGGCTGCTCGAGCATGAGGAGTAAAATTCAATTTATGTACGACTCCCTTTGGTGGCTTAGTTTTTAATTTAGGAATAATCGGCAGAACTACTTCTCATGAAGTTGTGGTCGAAGAACTAGGTTGATCAGTATCCTGGTTATTCGATGACGATGGATTCCCATAATCTTTATTCCTTGTCAATACCAAAACATCATTTTGTTTATTTGTGATGGATAGCATAAGCATGTGGTATGTGGAAGCATTATCAGTGGCAACCAAATGTGTTTTTGGGTTCGAAAATGGATCTGTCAGCACCGCTGAGGTATTCGAAGCTTTTAAAAGTTTAGAAACCTCAGATCGATTTGGACAATCTCGCATAAAATGCTCGTCATTGCATATCAAACATGGATAACAAGGTTTCTTTGTCCCAGTAGGGGTTTCAGATTTTTCAGGAGTGAAATTCTTTTGTTCTTCTTATTATTTTTCCCCTTCTTCTTGCCTCCTGGTTGCTTTTGATTTTTGCCCTTGTCAAATGATACGACATTAATCTCAGAGGCCAGAGTATTTTCAGATGAATTTTCATTTTGACTAGAAATAGCAATAGCTTGACCAGATGGTCCTCTCGGCGTTTGCGTTCTCGAGGAACCGATCATGCCATCACTGGCATGAGAGTCCTTACTTGATTTTGGAGGGGGTGGAACGATAAAAGCTAGTCTAGGAGCGTCAGAAATTTTTTCATAGAGCGTGCCTGATTGTGTATAAATCAGATCCAAATATTGGGCACGAGCAATGACTTGCTCCTCTGTGAAAACTCCTCCTTTCACTACATCCTCAGTGATAGATGGCAATAAGGACTTAATAAACCAATCATCTAAAAGGTGATCAGGAACATACGTCTTTACCATTCGACAACGACAACACCATTCATTAATATGATCAGATATGTGAGTGGAAGTAGTCTATTTAAAGTTGGTAAGAAGTTTTGTTCCAGTTTCGTACCTAATAGGTAACTGAAAGTGGGTTAAAAAGGTAGTGGCAAGAATGGTGAAGTTATCAAAAGAAGATCTAGGTAATTCAATATACCATTTTGCAGCTATACAAATGAGCGTTCTCTAAAAAAGTCGAAGTCTAATTGAATCATCATTCAAGGTGTTGGATGAACACCATAAATGAAAAGTCATTACGTGATTCGATGGGTCTTCTCCTAGATTTCCATTGAACTTTGGAATTTCAGATGGGAGTTTATGCGAAATCGTCAGCCACCAGGGGGCATATGCAATTGGATCATTTGTGAGTTGGTTCAAATCTGGTAGTTCTAGAGTTGCTACAAATGGAAACTGTTGATTCAAGTTGGGTGGAGCATACCCAAGATAAGATGGAATTTCCTGAGAAATAGGTCTTTGCATACCAGCATAAGGCATCTATTGCTTGTAACCTTGATAAGGTTGTTGGACATAACCAGTATAGGGTGGTTGTTGATAACCAGTTTGGAAATGGGGTTTTCCATAACTTACAAAACCTTGTTGCCTAAGTCCTCGGTAGGCTTGATATTGACCAAATCCAGCTTGAGCTTAGGAACCAAGTCCAAACTGAGGTTGGGTTTGCTGGAATTGAGATTTTTGATATTGCGACAACCACAGTTGTTGGACCATTTGTTGCTACTCAGTACTGGAAGATTGACCAAGTTGTGGATTAACTGTACTTATTTGTGTCTGAGTCATCCTGGATAAAGGAGCACTAACCTGAGGTTGCGATTGAGCCCCAGAAACAAGTGGCTGTTGTATAACAACCTCAGAAATTTGAGCCTTTTGCCTTGAAACCTGAGGTTGCGAGGAAGAAGGACCAGGTTGTCTTGTGGTTGTGGCACAGTCATAACGGCATGTGTAGTGGGAATATTTGACACAGGTTGGATTGGTTGTGTTGGATATACAACCCTTGGTTGATATAGCAGTATTGGTATCCAACCACTAGATATAATTCCAGTTTGACCTAAATACTGTGGGAAACTATCATATGGTTGTCCTCCAGAGAAGGGAGGAAATGATGAGTAAGAATACTACTCTCCATATGGTGGCAATCCAGTGTTTAAAGGATATATTGGTCTTTGATAACTGGCTTGCCCATATTGATACTGATATGCAGGATCAAATTGTTGAGTTTCCATGTGAGAAAAACCAGATGGGATTTTGGATGAGTAAATGGGGGTAGACCATGGTGCTAAAGCAACCCCTGAGTGGGTTCCAGCTAGTGATTGGTAACCAACTGGGACGGATGATGCACCGTAAAAATGTGACTCAGGTGTACCAAAAAACATTGAAGGAGTAGTAGCTGAAAATTCTACCGCAGCTGCATCAAATGATACATTCCTAGATGTGGATGGTTGTTCAGACATGGTTAACTTATCCAAAAGCTCTCCTAACGATTCGACAGGAACTCACGATGAAGTAGGATTAAATGAAGCAAACTCAAGAGTAGCAGGATATAAATGAATCCTAGTTCCAAAATGAAACGAGGTGTCAGATGGAGGATCCTCTACTATCTCCTCTATAGCAATCAGACGAAGTGGAAGAGGTTGACCGTTAGGTACATAAAATATTTCGAGAGCCAAAGAAGGTGTAGTTTCTACAGTGATAGATGTTGTAGGGGTGACAATTTCTGGATACTGAAATTCAAAGTCCAGATATTCAAGTAAATGAACCTCAGTCTCAAAGGGATGTTCTTGAACAACTCTTGGTTCAAATGTAACCTTAGTTTGAACTGAAATGGGTTCCTATTTCAGGTTCAAAAGTGTTTACCGTTACACTAGGATCAGTTCTAATGTCCACTGGTAACTGCAAAACTTCCTCTTTAAAGGTGGATGTGCCAGAAATAATTGTAGTAACTGGAGTCTTTGAAGATGTTGAAATGAATATTCCAAATAACCCAGATGAACTAGACTCAGTTAAACGAGACCACTTTGTCCGAATTGGTTTCGCTTCCAGAGGCAAAGACGGTTGACTCGCTAATCTCCGTGAATGATAGGGTTTTGATTGAATTTCTTCCACGATTGCGGATTACTTGATCAACTTAAAAATCAACTAAGGGAAAGTGATGTTATTTCATGGTCAATTTATTTTAACAACACTTTGACACAACTTTGCTTTTTCAGTTTTAAAGAGTCGAGAAAAATCTAAAGATGACTCTAGTCTCCGTTGATTCTTAATGAGCCTGAAAGGACAAGTGCTCAGATGGACCTTTTCTTTTAGAGAGTTGAAAAGGAACGAAAGTGACTACTCTGGAGAATCTAGACAAAAAGGTTTACTAGATCAATCGCAAAACTGTAATATACACCTTTCTGATAAATTAAAGAGAAATTACCTAGGACTTATGTACAGTAGTCAATCTTCCCAAATGTTGTGTTCATTTCATTGCAATCAATAAGGCGCCAGACTCGGTTTCCTATGGATAAAGGATTTAAGCCTATTGTAGTCTCCCAATATATACGCGACGGTATGGGGAGCATAAGTCCGTGCTAGCACTTGTCGTATCAAAGAGGAGGAATCACCCAACCTTCAATGAAAACGATAGCCACTAGGTTTAACGACGCCAGAACACGTCTCTAGCCTAGACCTCTAAATGTGTTGCGTTAGATTCCAAAGCATTGTTAAGTTCATTGAAGTTCATTTTAAAGTTGATCTTTCTTAAAATTTTGCCTTTGATGGTTCACCACGTGATGTATTATTTGAAATTCCTAAAGATGCAATCTAAAATGATAAGCAATCTTTTCGTTTATTTGACCAATGAAAATCCTAACTACAAGGGATAGAGCATAGAAGAGCTTGTAAAGAAAACAACAAAGAGCACTCACTAATGCAATTTCCCTAAATCATATTTTTGCACACAAACTAAAATGCTAAATGCAAATGCATGTATTTTTTTTCAGCTCTCCTTAATGTGAATGATTCAAGAAGGAAAAATAAATGCAACAATGACTCAAAATGTTTTACTCAAAATGACAATTTTTGACGATTTCTCTTCAAAGAGGGAAAGTAAGACTCAAAATGACACTTTCAAACTTGAATAAATATCTTTTTGACACTTTAAACAAACTAAAATCAAATCAAATGCATCAAAATAGTTTAAACGATAAGATATGAAGGAGGATTTGCGACACTTCACTTTTCGATGAAAATGGAAGACTTTATGACACTTTTTCTATCGAAAACGACAAATCGACTATTGCTACTTTTGATAAAGGATTGTAAATGAACAAAAAAATACTCACCAATCCTACTATAAATAGAGGTTGATCTAAGTAATGTAAGTAAGCTTCAGTGATGAGGTATTGTTCAAATTCAGCAAACAACCAAACAAGTCTGAAAACAAGTAAAAAACCCTCAACTCCTAGATGGGAAATTGAGTTCAGTCAATCATCACACCTGGCCTTTGCAGACAATCAGATGCATCACACTTTGCACACTCGAGAGGTGAGATGCATATTAAGTCACAATGAAAGACAGTGCAATGGTTAGGGAGCGCTTCTAAAAATGGTTTGGGCTCAAATTTGCAGCAGTTTTCAATGGATCAAGCTTGGTTTTAATGAAGAATGATAAGAAAAGTATGATGGATTGTCCTGTGAGGTTACTAAGCTACCAAAAGGGCATCTAGATGTGTTTGCAAGTCAAATGTTAAATTCATAAACTAAATGAGAGATTGACTAAAGCAACATTTATCTACTACGCAATTGCATAACGAGAGCGGTTCGAAAGCTTCCTGGATGGCTTCAGACTCTGTCCATTGTTTATATAATCCAACATAGAGCAAGCAATAACAAAAACAATCATCTAATCGTTCCCCAGTATGGTCACCAATTTGTTTCTGGGAAAATTAGTGTCTTTTCGAATGACTAACCCTCTAGGTTTGGTAGCTAACCTAGAAAGAATAGTTTAAAGAAATTCAATGATCTTTCCTATGAGTGATAGATAAGAGAAAGATTGTAGAGGACCAACCTAGAACTTTCGCTTGATCCTCGCTTGATCTCCCTCTCCTTTGGCTGATCCTGTAACTCCTCCCCGTACTTAACACGCTTGGAGAGTACCTACACATTTACAACAACAAATAACTGTCAAAGCATCGTGATCTCTCTCAACATAAACATTATAGAATCAGAGATATAATGAACATATGAAAGCATTTACAGTTAACACAATCAATTGGGAAAAATCTCGAAGAACTTTATTGATAATAAGGAGAATTACAACCCAGTTGTCTAATCTAGCACCATCCTCCTAGCTTCAATCCTTCTTCACCTCATGAATTAGCAAGAACACACCAACGGTAATGCAATTCTCTCTCCTCAATACTGAAAATAGCAGCACTTCCTTACAATTCACAACAATTCAGCCTCTGATCTCTTGGATGGGAGATCCTTTTATAGATGATTGCAAGAGTGTGAGTCATCAATGGAGATGATGAATTCCATTCCATTTGTTGAAATTAGTTCCACAAGTGAGGGGAATTGGAGATGGTTTCCTGGTTCCATTGGTCATCCTTGGGTGAGTTCAGAGATGAAAGTGGCATAGGAGAAGTTTCTAGAAGATTCCATGAACAACCAACTAACAAATTGTCTCGGAAATATGTCCAACCTCACCCATCGCACTTACTAAAGGGCCAAACTACGATGCATATTGTATTGACAATGTAGCAGGTGAGATGCATCTCACTCTAACACATGGATTTCAGATATGGTTCAGTTTAGGCACTTTCTGGACAATTTCTGAGAAGAAAATTTTGGGGAATGAGGCATTCAGATGACTTAGTTCTTTTAGGGCATAAAGAAACCATTTAGGGGTTGATTAACCCTAATACATTGACATGTAAGCTTGGGGTTGATGTGCCCAAATATGTCTATAATGATGCTTGTGTTATATGTTGACGCTTTCATATGTATATCATGTTCTCGATTCCATGTTATTTATAAGCAATAGATCATTATCATTTGCCTTGATGGGTTTTTGTTTATGTGTTTGTGCAGGTACTTTCCAAGTGGCTTAAGTACGAAAAGGAGCAGCAAGATCGATCAAGGGAGACAAGGAGCTAGCGAAAACTACAAGCAGGTTTCTCTTCTCTCCTGTTTTATCTATTGATTATAGAAAAGGTAAAGATTACTTTGTCTGTTGGTTCTAGACCTGCTACTAAGTCTAGAGGGTTAGGCGGTTGTCCAAGAACACTAAATATTCCCGAAAAAAATTGGCGACTCCATTGGGGAGTGATCATCCATCTTAGTAGCTTATCAGCCTCTTGAGACATTTCTACATACTATACTTGTGGTCGTTGATTGAATTTCAGACTTCTTTCATTGAAAATTGAGTCGAAACTGTGTCAAAATTGCCTTCAGAATGGCTTACCACCACCAACACAGTCCAATGAGGACACAGTGCACTACAATACACTTCTCTCATAGATCCATTGCAATTCAGAGCATCGTCTCTAACTGATGCTTGCGCTGATCCCTTGAGGGTCAGTTTCCCATCTAGGAACTAAAGGTTTTTGCCAATTTTCTCTTGCTTGAATGAGTGTTAAATGTCAATGATGTCTTATCCCTGAAAACAGTATTTTAATCTCCTTAGCCAACCTTACTTTGACTGGGTTGATTAATGTTTCTTTAATGTTTTCTTTTTCATTATCAGTCTATAGTGAAAGTTTGTTTTTGGTCGATTGATCTTTGTCGAAAGAAAGTGTCATAAAGTCATCTTTTCCTTCGAAAACTAAATTATCCTAAAGTCTTCATTAATAAAAGATCGATTGATTTATATGTGCATATGATTAGTCTTTTTGTTGAAAGTATCGTAATTCCTCATTTCTTTGAAAATTAAAGTGTCGTAAAGTCTTCCTTTGCTTGAAAAGAAATTGTCACAAAATCGTCATTTTTATGAAAAGAGTTTATTGATCGATTGTGCATTAGTTTTCATTTTTGTTCATTCACATTAAGGGAAATTGAAAAGAAGAACATGCATTGTGCATATTAAAGTTTGTGAATTCTTGAAATGAATGGTTTATGGAATTGCATCTAGTTTGTGCTCTTTGTTGATTGATTAAAAAGTACTTGTTTGCTCTATCCCTAGTAGCTAGGATTTTCATTGTTAAATTGAATGGAAAGAATGCTTATCATATTAGTTTCATTTTAGTAATTGCAAACATACATAATGTGGTGAACCTTGAAAGGAAAATTCTAAAGAAGATCAAATTAAAATAAACATCAATTTACCTAATGGAGCATTGTCATTAATGAAAACATTTAGTGGTTCTAGGCTAGAGACATGTTTTGGCGTCATTAAACCAAGGAGTTGTCGCTAACTTGTCTGCAATACATCCCAAGTGTGATACCTCATTCCACATACGTGAGTATATCGTAGCTCATCCACATACTTTTGGGTATATAGGGCGGTGTTATAGTACGTAAAGTATATGGGAATTCTCTCACTGTGCGGTTTTGCATTAGACAACGCTTATACGAATTGGGCCTCCACGTAACTTTGGGTATATATGGGAGGAAAACATTAGGTTTCTATCCATCCTTAAGTAACCAAGTCGGCTACCTTGCAAATGTGATACACTGAACACAGTGTTTGGGGAGATTGCATGCCCGTACTTCTTGGTTCGCCAGGAGGTATTTTGCAATTCGCAGTTGCTTGGTAAACATTTTGCCTAGATTATCCCTCTTTTGTTTTGTTATGTTACTTTGATTAAAATAAAATTAATTGACCGCGAATAACATCCTCCATGCCCACTCCTTAGTTGATATTAGGTTGAAACATATGGCAACAAATCCAGAGTCCACCAATCAACGAATTCCTTTTGATGGGAATCCTAGTCCTTTTCCTTCTTTTGGAAATATTGGTGCTCCATATATGGCTACATTGTCTCTTCTAAGATTTACCGTTGGCTTGCTAGTATGGTTGTTTTCAACCTCCTTGGTTCAAAATGTCGTGATTTCTCTATAATCGAGTACACCTCCAACTGGACAAAATCAACCTCCAGTTCATCCTAAAATTGACCCTTTGCCTTCTTCCTCAATTGTTTCTTCCTCCCCTTCTTCCTCTTCGCCTGGTGAAAGTATTGGTACTAGTAACCAGGTGGCTAAGAAGAAGAAGAAAGGGAAGAAGATGAAGAAGAAGCAAATTCAGCAGAGGAGCAACCAAGAAACCATTGCTTTGAGTGCAACATCTGGTGAGAAACTATCCACCAAGCTTCACAAAGTTTGATATCCATTCAAACTTTGTGCGGGAGACCATCTTCTTCGAAATTGTCCTGATATTCCTCAAATCTTAGAAGAATGGTCTTCCCGTTCACATCATCCTGTGTCATCAACCTCTGGAGATCATGTTGGTGACACACCATCAACTAGTGGTAATAAAGTTCATGGAAAGAAGGGTAAAGTTAATTTTCCATGTAGGTTATGTGAAGGGAATCACCCCATTCACCTATGTCTCTATGTAGATGAAGCCAAAAGAGTGTTGGATAACCATCCTGCTTCACCGCAGCGATTTCCATCTGGTTACAGGAAACTTTCCCTAAATCCTTCACTAGTTGATGAATTGACTGACCAAAATCAACCGTCGGTCAAACCCACTCTCTTTGAAAGTGAATCCTATGAGTCTATACACGACCCAAATCAACAGGTCGAGGTAACCGTTGACCCGATTTCACCTTCAGCTAATCGTACCTTTCTCGAAGAGAGTGAATATGTTACCACTCAAGTTCTTTTTGTTTCTTCGGATTCTAATGAGCTTAGGGGCAATCCGCTTGTTCCATCAAGATAGGAGGAAAATCCTCTAGTTATTTTAACTCAAGGGGTTAATCCTCCCATTTCTATAGTACCCCCTCTAAGTAGTCTACTCACTTCCTTTGATTGGAATCGACTGGCTGGATTCTGTCTTCTTTCTTATGTGCCTTTCCAGATCATAGTACAAGTTTTTAATATGATCATATCTGGCACTATTATAGATGCAGGTGCATCAGTGAGTATCCTTTCCTCAACTGCTCGGCATGCGCTTGGTTCGCCACCACTTGTGCCTATTACCCAGAATCTGTTGGCTTTTAACAGAGGAACCAGTAAACAATTAGGGA
Source organism: Pinus tabuliformis (assembly GCA_031772625.1). Lineage (NCBI taxonomy): Eukaryota > Viridiplantae > Streptophyta > Pinopsida > Pinales > Pinaceae > Pinus > Pinus tabuliformis. The sequence goes on from CM062811.1 coordinate 197,260,928, forward strand.
TCCTCCCTCAGTTACCTAATCTTGTGTCAACCTCGTTAAAAAATGAAACCAATCAATATGAGGATAGTTCCTTGTCTTGTGTCAACCTCGTTACAAAATGAAACAAGTAATCTGAGTAGAGCTTCTTGTCTTGTGTCAAGCTCATTAAAAAATGAAACAAGGTCCCAAGCTCCAAGTCGAGTATTTGATTAAATCTCGTAAAATCCCAGTCGAGTCTTTCACTTGATCTTGTAAATGAACCTTCATTCCATCCACCTGGTAGCCACGAGTAGTCTACTTATATGAATGTAATGAATCTTGGGGGGCATGCACCTAGTGGTAAAGTTAAGTTTCCCTGTAGGTTATGTGAAGGGAATCACCCCATTCACCTTTGTCCCTAGCTGGACGAAGCCAAAAAGGTGTTGGATAACTGTCCTACTTCACCACAGTGACTTCCATCTAGTTACAGGAGACTCTCCCTTTCATCATGCTAGGGGAATGTAAACCAATCTCAAGCATAGTTTTTCATTTCAAGACAGTGTAAAAATGAAACTGAATCTAAGCATAGTTTTTCGTTTCAAGCTTGTGTAAAAATGAAACTAAATCCAAGCATAGTTTTTCGTTTCGAGCTTGTGTAAAAATGAAACTAAATCCAAGCATAGTTTTTTCGTTTCAAGCTTGTGTAAACATGGAACTGAATCCAAGCATAGTTCCCTATGGATCAAGCTTGTGTAAAAATGAACCCATTTCCATTTTAACCCTTGTGATCGCCATTCTATGATCCAGGTGGATATTGGTGGCCACCTGCCAAGTCCACCTGGACCCCCACCATTGTCTTTCTCAGCATTTTCAGTTTCCTTAATTGTAGCACAACTTACTATTTTTAGCAGTTTTTCGGGTCCTAAACTTCTGGAGCCGTTTTGAGGCCCTAAACGACGTTTTTTGGGGAATCCGAGGGCAACATGGGTCCATGGAATGGACCCATGTTGCCCGTTCCAACAATGATAGTGCTCGGATAGATCTTTCTAATGAGCTATTGTACGCGTCAAATGGAGATCATATGCCAAAGTTACGACCCCGGGAAGTTGATGTACCAATTTACCCCCAAACGGGGCCCACAGTTTGGCGTTTCATCTCCTAGGATTAGGTTTTGGAATGTTAAGGGTTTTCCATTGTTTCTCAACAATAAATAGGCCTTCGAGCCTCATTGTAACACAGTTCAGAGGCATGTAGCCATCACATCTCTTCTCAGAGATAAGCTACCATCGCCCTAGCTGGTTTATTTCCATTTCTGGTTGTAAGCATATTTCAGTATTTTCCATTAATGAAATGAAGTATTATTTCCGCTGCATCTTTGTGTATATGGTTATCTCTGTAATTTGTTGTGTTCCTGTTTAAATCCGGATCAGTGGTATCAGAGCGGTCTGCTTTTTCTCTGTTTTTCTTTGCATGTCCCCAACAAGGTCGGGATATAAGGAGTTAGGGCTCGAACTGGTTGAACCTTTGCAAGACCAGCCTCGCAAATCCCGACGGCCTCCCATGGCGGACGAGAAGAAAGACGAGGGGGCAGGAGATCCCATCAAAATCTTGCTCGAAGAAGCCCTCGAGCAACAACGGAACGCGATGATGGACAGCTTTGCCCAGATCCTTCAGCGGCTACCCAGAAGCAACGCATCGGCTTCCAGCAGCTACTCTGGAAACGCCAAACCCTTTAAGGTACAAGTTAATTCTGAAATCCCCATATTCGAGGGTCAGATAGACACAGATGTCGTAGATAAATGGTTAAATTTGCTAGAGGGTTATTTTTTTGTTCATGAATTTTCGAGTCGGGAAAAGATTGTTTTTGCTCTTCTCAAAGCATCCCCCCACATCAAGGACTGGTGGGAAACCTACTGCGAGCAGAAGGATGAAAGTACTGGCTCACTATTTTCAGCCACACGCACCTGGGATTCGTTCCGAGATGCCATCAAGGAGCAGTACTACCCTGTCGGAAGCTATGAGGATGAATACATAAAGTGGACCACGCTGCGACAGGGAAGGGACCAAGACGTGCCGGAGTTCACCAATCTTTTCCATACCCTTCGCACAAAGTTGTGTATCAAGGATTCGGAGCAACATTTGATACTCAAATACCGTGGCTGCCTGCACAAGTACATCCAGGAAGAAATACAATTCCTAAACATCCCCTCGCTTGGCGCAGCATACCGATATGCCGTCAAGGTCGAGCAGAAGTTTAAACAAAATAAGCGATACTTTGGATCTGCGAATCCAAAGCAGGGGAAAGGTGCCCCTAAACCACAGAACAAAGGACAAAGCCAACGCGGGACAGCCCAAGACAACCAGCCAAAGCTGCAAGCAAAGAACAGTGCCGCGAAGCCGAGAAAGGACACTGGAAAATGGTGCGAGTTCCATAAGAGCTCCACTCACAACACAAGTGAGTGTCGGGCCAAGCAGTCACTGGTGGCTGAGATAAAGGTTTCAGAATTAGATGCATGTTCCGACTCTGAGTCAGAACTCGATAAGGGGTATGAAAAAGGGAAGCAGATCATTGATGCGGATCCCAGCGCCACTGTTGCTACCGCAAAGATCCAGAAAAATGAACCCGAAGATCCAAAGGAGGAGGAGCGTCTCTTCCACTCCCAGATGTGGGTAAAGGGCTCCCCGATACAGTTTGTTGTTGATAGCGGGAGTCAAAAGAACCTCATTTCGGCAGAGGTCGTGAAGCGGTTGGGTTAACCGACCACAACACATCCACAACCATACACCATTGGGTGGCTTCACCAAGGACGAGATCTTCGCGTGAGCCAGCAGTGTCGCCTTCCATACAACATCAAGCCCTTCACGGATGAGGTATTGTGTGACATTGCTCCCCTTGAAGTTTGTGATGTATTACTAGGACAGCAATACTTGTGGAAGTTGTTGGCATTATGGCTAAAGTGTTGTCCTTGATGGCAACCCATTCAGGTGATAGATCACAGTACTTCAAGTCAGCAGCAGAGATTGATGATCAGCTATCAAATATTGAAGAAAATAAGGGGTACGCAGGTACACCTTACATAAGGTGCGTACACGCAGGTCAGTGTTACATAAAGTGCGTACATACCCGTAGTTATCCCGTTCAAGAGGTGCGTACCCCTAGTGCACACATTTCAAGGCAAAGAAATTCACATGTGGGGTTTTCTTATGTTTTACTCTTGGTATTTAGCCGACGGTATTGTGTTATTATGGTGTCAGCTCATGGTATTGATCCATGATTTAAGGAAGAACTCTCCTATATAAAGCAGAGGAGATCATTTGGCTTGAGCATGTTTTTGGTTGAATATCTTATGAGGGCTAGATCTGACATATTATGATCTCTCTTGGGAGTATGTCTAGATCTAAATAAGGCGAATCTACTGATGGACCGAGATCTCTTCGGCGCATGTTCAGATCTGTAGATCTGATTGTCTGGGTTATTTCTGAAGTCTTGAAATCATCTATGCCCGAAGGTACGCAGGTACAGTGAGAGAAAAGTGCGTACATACGCAGGAACGAAGCGTTTCAGGTGCGCCGGTACACAGACACAGAAGGGTTTCAGGTGCGCCGGTACGCAGGCACAGAAGGGTTGCAGGTGCGCCGGTACGCAGGCACAGAAGGGTTTCAGGTGCACCGGTACGCAGGCACAGAAGGGTTGCAGGTGCGCCGGTACGCAAGCACAGAAGGGTTGCAGGTGCGGAGGTCCACAGGCAGTTCAATGGACTCAGAGCGAGGTACGCAGGCTAGCAGTTGAGCAGGGTGCGTACATAAGCAGGCGAGCAATTGAGCAGGGTGCGTACTGTAAGTAGGCAAGCAGTTGAGCAGGGTGAGTACTATAAGCAGGCAAGCAGTTGAGCAGGGTGCTTACGTAAGCAGGCGAGCAGTTGAGCAGGGTGCTTACTTCTCTTAAAATCTTTGTTTATCATTGTTGTGTTCTGCGTTTGGTCCTATTATTGTTGATCTGGTTACTACAGTTGACTGGGTGATTCTCTTATACTTGATGATCATTTGATGCTTATGGATCCAGTTTGAAAATTTATGAAAAGTGGTCCTTGTAAGAAAAGAAGTAGGGGGTTGTAGCTCCCTTCCAGGAGAGACTGGAAAACGAGAGAGAGAGTTGTAGCTCTCTGCAGGTTGCAGCCTGTGTACTGGTAAAGGACTGCACCAGTACAAAACCATTGTAAAAGGAGTTTCTAATTTGAAAGAAGATAGAGACATATTGCAGCAGGTGGTTTTCACCCACATTGGGTTTCCACCTTACATCTTGTGTTCTTTGGTGTGACTATCTGTTTTCTTTTGTTCATGCTCATTATTTTATGGTACTGACATGCAAAAATAATTCAAAGAACAAATAAAGAAGATTTATTAAAAGAATTAGATAATACTGATTCACCCCCCTCTCAGTATTATTTCCAACAATTGGTATCAGAGCAGGTCCTTCAGAGAAGCTTGATCGCTTGAAGGTAGATCGTTCATCATGAGCAACTACGAGAGAGAAGCATCAATCAGGCCACCGGTTTTTGATGGGACAAACTTCAATTATTGGAAGGTAAGAGTTACTGCCTATCTTCAATCTCTTGGTACAGAAGTTTGGGACATCGTAGAGACAGGCTACGCATTTCCTTCAGCTACTCCTACAGATGCAGCCGAGAAAAAGAAGTATGAAACAAATGCGAAAGCAGTCAGTACTCTATTAGGATGTATATCTCAATCATAATTCATGAAGGTAATGCACTATAAATCCACAAAAGAGATATGGGACAAAATTGTCACGAGCTATGAAGGAGATGAACAGGTAAAGCGTGCTAAACTTCAAACTCTCAGAATTCAGTATGAGACTCTCAAAATGTATAATGATGAAAGTGTGGATAACTATTTTCTTCGAGTAGATGAGGTTGTTAATTGTATGAAAAATTTGGGTGAAGAAATAAAAGAGGCTATTGTGGTTGAAAAGGTTCTAAGATCATTGTCCCCCAAGTTTGAATCTAAAGTATCTGCAATAGAAGAAAAGGAAAATCTACGAATTCTTACTATGTCTCAGCTACATGGAATTCTAACTGCTTATGAAATGAGAAAGGGAGGTCCATCAGACAGAAGAGAAGCTGCTTTCAAGGCATCAGGCAAAGGAGATTATTATGAAGCGAGCCACGTCCTAGAAGAAGAGGAAGAAGAATCAAATTTTGTCAGAAATATTCAAAGGGGTTCTGGAAGGTTCAGAGGTAAGTTACCTTTTAAATGCTTTGCTTGTGGAAGAGTAGGTCATTATGCTGCAAAATGTCCTTATAAGGATAAAGGAAAGGAACCTGCTAGATGGAACAAGAAACAGAATGCAAATAAGAAAAGCTACTACACTCATGAAGATAGTGATGGTCTATCAAACAGTGATGAAGATGAACAAGGTAATGAATATAAGTTGTTAAGGGCATTTGAAGATGATGATTATATGGATGTTATAGATGTGGATAACCTTTATGATGAAATTACTAGACTCAAGAGATGTATAGAAGAAAAGAACATGATCATTGATACTCTACAATTTCAAATTGATGAAAAGGAAAAACATCTTGAAAAATTAGAAGGTGAAATTGTTGGTCTTAGAAAAGAGATTGAGAAAACAAAAGCTATTAATCTCAAGTTTGTCAAAGGATCTGAAACTTTGGATGAGATTATCAATGTGCAGCGGTCTCCACTAAACAAGACAGGTCTGGGCTATAATGGAGAAACTTCTCAAGCATCCACCTCAAAAAGTTATCTTGATGCAGCAAGAAGAAATGAGCAAAAGCACAAAGAAGATCATCAGGTAAAGCAGGGACGAATTACAAACAGAAACTATCAGGGGCAATCCATCTTAAGGGTGAACAAAAGCTACAACCAGCCACAGGTAAAATCTTCTCAATTTGGTTCAAGAATAGATGACAATAGAAATTACAATCAATTGGTTGGTAGATTCGATAACCGCAGAAGTTTCTTCAATGGAAAATGCTTTTCTTGCCATAACTTTGGTCACAAAGCAGCTCAATGTGTTGCATATAAAACGATCATGACTAGGGAAGCTCAAAAACAAAGAAGTATGACGGGGATTACAAAAAGGACCTATAACAACTTTTCGGTTCTTGAAAATGAAGTTGAATGTTCTATTTGCAATAACTTTGGTCATGAAGACTCTGAATGCAGGAGCAGGTTTCAGCAGAAAAAGGAACAAGCCTCAAGCACCAAAACATGGAGAATAAAGGAACCTCAAACAGAAAGATGTGGGATAGCATTTTATGCAGAGGGACAGGAAAATCTATGGTACATCGACAATGGATGTTCGAAGCATATGAAAGGTGATAAAGAAAAACTTGAGTCTTATTCTACTCTAGAAAAGGGAAAGAAAGTCTCTTTTGGAAATGATACTCCTGCAACTATAAAAGGAAAAGGCATTGCTCAGTTAAAAGAAAAGGTCAATGCTGGAAATGTTTTGTATGTTGATGGATTGAAGCATAATCTTCTAAGTGTCAGCCAGATGTGTGATCAAAGAACCGAGGTTATATTCAGATCAAATGGATGTCTTTTTTGTGATCTTGATACAGGTAAAACAGTGATCAAAGGCAAAAGAACTCCAAATAATCTGTACATATTTGAAGAAGGACAACAACAATGCTATCTGAGCAAGGATGATGAGCATTGGTTATGGCATCGAAGGTTGGGACATCTAAGCTTTTCACAAATAAGGAAAGCATGCAAATATCAGGCAGTTCGCGATCTTCCAGATATCAAAATTCCTGACAACACCATATGCAAATCATGTCAGTTTGGAAAACAAACCAGAACTAACTTTCCAGAGAAAGAAGGATCAGCTAGCATGCCTCTTGAGCTAGTACATACAGATACATGCGGTCCTTTCAGGAAAAGAACACCTCGAGGAGAAGAATACTTGATATTATTCATTGACGATTTCTCCAGGTTTGTCTGGTTAGGACTTATGAAGCACAAAGATGAAGCATTCGAAAAATTCAAATCCTTCAAAGCCTTGGTTGAAAATGAATCAGGTCACAAAATTAAGTGCCTCAGATCCGATAGAGGTGGGGAATTTACTTCAAATGAATTTTTCGATTTCTGTGAAGAACATGGGATAAGAAGAGAATTCTCTACAGCAAGAACTCCTCAGCAAAATGGAGTTGTGGAAAGAATGAACAGAACAATCCAATAAATGGCTCGTGCTATGCTTGATGAGTCAGGAACTCCCGCAACTTTCTGGGGTGAAGCTGCACATGCTGCAGTTGTTATTCTCAACAAAACAAATGTCCGGGTGAACAGCACTCAAACTCCTCATGAGCTCTGGAGTGGTAGGACTCCTTCAGTAAAGCACTTTAAAATCTTTGGGAGCAAATGCTATATCAAGAATACCGATGAGCAGCTTGGCAAACTTGAACCTAGAGCAGATGAAGGCATTCTTCTTGGTTACTCTCCACATAGCAAAGCATACAAATGCTACAATAAAAGACTTGGCAGAATTGTTGACAGCATTGATGTAGTGGTTGATGAGAAGGGATACATTCCTAGGCAAGTACATCATGAAGACATCGAAGAAGATGAAGGCTACCCCCAACGAGAGAATGATGAAGAAGAAGAACCTCAAGAAGAACCAGAGGAGCAAACAAGAATAGAAGAAAAGACTCCATCCAGATATGTTCAGAAGAACCATCCAGAATCTCAGATTATGGGGCAAAAAGAAGCAGGTGTACAAACAAGAAGAATAGTTGCAGAAGCTTCAAGCTATTTGGCATTACTCTCCTCTACTGAACCACAAAATGTGAAAGAGGCATGCAAAGATGAATGTTGGGTGAAAGCAATGGATGAAGAACTTGAGCAGATCGAAAAGAACAACACTTGGGAGCTGGTTCCTAGACCAAAAGATAAGAATGTTATCGGGACAAAATGGGTCTTCAAAAACAAATTGAATGAAAATGGAGAAGTAATTAGAAACAATGCCAGACTTGTTTGTAAAGGGTATGCGCAGCAAGAAGGAATAGACTTTGAAGAAACCTTTGCTCCTGTTGCAAGACTTGAGGCCATCCGAATGTTCCTTGCTCTCTCAAGTTTTCAAAACTTCAAAGTATTTCAAATGGACGTGAAATCAGCCTTTTTGAATGGAGACTTGGAAGAAGAAGTGTACATTGAACAGCCAGATGGGTTCATTCTTGGAAATTATCCAAATCTTGTATGCAGATTGAAAAAGGCTCTATATGGTCTCAAACAAGCTCCAAGGGCTTGGTACTACCATTTGGACAAATATCTTCATCAACAAGGCTTTTCAAAAGGATCAGCAGATAGCAATCTTTATATAAAAGTTGAAAATGACAAATTGCTAATACTTGTTGTGTATGTAGATGACATTATTTGTGGGAGCAATGAAGAAGCTATGAGTCAAAACTTTGCCTTGGTCATGCAGAAAGAATTTGAAATGTCCTTGCTAGGAGAACTGACATATTTCCTTGGTTTTCAAATCCAACAAAAAGAAGGAGGAATCTTTTTATCTCAAACCAAGTATCTCAAACAGATTTTGAAGAAATATGGTATGGAAGATGCAAAACCAGTATGTACACCCATGGTCACAGGATGTAGCCTCAGTGCAAATGATGAATCTGCAGCAGTACATCAACCAACCTACAGATCTATGATTGGAAGTTTACTTTATTTGACAGGTACCCGACCAGACATCATGCATGCAGTTGGAATAGTTGGAAGATTTCAGGCAAATCCGAAGGAGACTCATCTTCAGGCAGTGAAGAGAATTTTCAAATATCTTCAAGGGACTCAAAATTATGGCTTATGGTATCCTAGAGATACAGATCTTACACTTCACGCTTATACATATGCAGATTGGGCCGGAAGCGTGGATGACAGGAAAAGCACAAGTGGTGGTGCATTCTTCATGGGTTCCAGACTGGTATCTTGGTTCAGCAAGAAAAAGTGTTCGATTGCCTTGTCTACAGCTGAAGCGGAATATGTCGCTGCTGCATCTTGTTGCACCCAACTCCTTTGGATGATGCAGACTTTGCAGGATTTTCAAATCACTTGTACACCACCAATCCCCATCTTATGTGATAACACAAGTGCAATCAGCATCTCAAAGAATCCTGTTATGCATTCAAAAACCAAGCACATACCAATCAAGTATCATTTTCTCCGGGAACAAGTGCTTGAACAGAAGGTCAAGTTGGAGTATGTTCCTTCTAAGGAACAAGTTGCTGATATTCTCACCAAACCATTGCCCAGGGACACTTTTGAATACCTCAGGCAAAAGCCGGGGGTTGTTGATGCATCATCTTATTGCTGAACCTCTTCTGATTGATGGTACAGGTTCAGGGGGAGCATATAATGCATTGTTGGCATTATGGAGGATGTGCAGGAGGAGATCTTGGAAGTAGCTGCAATATGTCTCTATCTCTTTCATGGTGGATTATGGTTCTTCATTGCAGATCTGGTTCATATTCAGGGGGAGCATGTTCTTAGGGGGAGCATAACCCTTTGCCCTTGATGTCAAAGGGGGAGAATGAAGCTGAAGTTTTGAGGTTGCCATCAAGTCCAAAGGGGGAGATTATTGGCATTATGGCTAAAGTGTTGTCCTTGATGGCAACCCATTCAGGTGATAGATCACAGTACTTCAAGTCAGCAGCACAGATTGATGATCAGCTATCAAATATTGAAGAAAATAAGGGGTACGCAGGTACACCTTACATAAGGTGCGTACACGCAGGTCAGTGTTACATAAAGTGCGTACATACCCGCAGTTATCCCGTTCAGGAGGTGCGTACCCCCAGTGCACACATTTCAAGGCAAAGAAATTCACATGTGGGGTTTTCTTATGTTTTACTCTTGGTATTTAGCCGACGGTATTGTGTTATTATGGTGTCGGCTCGTGGTATTGATCCATGATTTAAGGAAGAGCTCTCCTATATAAAGCAGAGGAGATCATTTGGCTTGAGCATGTTTTTGGTTGAATATCTTATGAGGGCTAGATCTGACATATTATGATCTCTCTTGGGAGTATGTCTAGATCTAAATAAGGCGAATCTACTGATGGACCGAGATCTCTTCGGCGCATGTTCAGATCTGTAGATCTGATTGTCTGGGTTATTTCTGAAGTCTTGGAATCATCTATGCCCGAAGGTATGCAGGTACAGTGAGAGAAAAGTGCGTACATACACAGGAACGAAGCATTTCAAGTGCGCCGGTACGCAGACACAGAAGGGTTTCAGGTGCGCCGGTACGCAGGCACAGAAGGGTTGCAGGTGCGCCGGTATGCAGGCACAGAAGGGTTTCAGGTGCGCCGGTACGCAGGCACAGAAGGGTTGCAGGTGCGCCGGTACGCAGGCATAGAAGGGTTGCAGGTGCAGAGGTCCGCAGGCAGTTCAATGGACTCAGAGCGAGGTACGCAGGCTAGCAGTTGAGCAGGGTGCGTACGTAAGCAGGCGAGCAGTTGAGCAGGGTGTGTACTGTAAGCAGGCAAGCAGTTGAGCAGGGTGAGTACTGTAAGCAGGCAAGCAGTTGAGCAGGGTGCTTACGTAAGCAGGCGAGCAGTTGAGCAGGGTGCTTAATTCTCTTAAAATCTTTGTTTATCATTGTTGTGTTCTGGGTTTGGTCCTATTATTGTTGATCTGGTTACTACAATTGACTGGGTGATTCTCTTATAATTGATGATCATTTGATGCTTATGGATCCAGTTTGAAAATTTATGAAAAGTGGTCCTTGTAAGAAAAGAAGTAGGGGGTTGTAGCTCCCTTCCAGGAGAGACTGGAAAACGAGAGAGAGAGTTGTAGCTCTCTGCAGGTTGCAGCCTGTGTACTGGTAAAGGACTGCACCAGTACAAAACCATTGTAAAAGGAGTTTCTAATTTGAAAGAAGATAGAGACATATTGCAGCAGGTGGTTTTCACCCACATTGGGTTTCCACCTTACATCTTGTGTTCTTTGGTGTGACTATCTGTTTTCTTTTGTTCATGCTCATTATTTTATGGTACTGACATGCAAAAATAATTCAAAGAACAAATAAAGAAGATTTATTAAAAGAATTAGATAATACTGATTCACCCCCCCTCTCAGTATTATTTCCAACAGAAGTGACATGATGTGTATGAATCAAGGCCCCGTGCTGTTATTATTACATTGGGAAATAAGTTGTTCAAGATACCAGAGGTAGCACCACCTGCCGCCATCTCTTTGATTACTGCAAAACAATGCAGTAAGATCATTTCCAAAACCAGGAAATTTGTTTTCCTGATGATACGCCCTCAAGGAAAGAAGAAGACAGTGGCCGCGGCCTCCAAATGGGGTCCCTTTGCATGACAACTACAGATGGACAAGGTTGTGGAGGAGTACGAGGACATCTTCACCTCCCCGGTAGGGGTTCCTCTGCACTGTCAAGTCAAGCACTCCATCGATCTGACCCCAGGTGCACCGCTACCCAATGGACCAATTTATCGGCGCTCCGTTCTGGAGAACAATGAAATCAAGAGGCAGATTCAGGAGCTCCTGCAGAAAGGTCACATCCGTCCGAGTTCATCGCCCTGCCCGATCGTGTTGGTACAGAAGAAGGATGGGACGTGGAGACTCTGTATTGACTATCGGGCGCTGAACAAGATCACTGTCCATAATAGGTACCCGATCCCGCGGATTGATGACCTCCTAGACCAACTAAAGGGGGCAAAATCAGCAAGATCGATCTGAAGTCAGGATATCACCAGGTACTAATCGAACCCTCCGATGTGTGGAAGACTGCCTTCAAATCCAAGGAGGGCCTCTTCGAATGGTTGGTCATGCCTTTCAGATTGACGAATGCTCCTGCAACCTTTATGAGGCTAATGGATGACATCTTGCGGCCATTCACCAACTCCTTTGTAGTAGTATACTTGGATGACATTCTGATCTTCAGCCAGAGTTGGGAAGAGCACCTCCACCACATCCGACAGGTTCTCCAAACACTGCGGCAACACAAGCTATGTGCCAATTTGGAGAAATGCACTTTTGGCATGACCCAGGTTCAGTATCTTGGATACATCACTGATGAACAGCGGGTCCATGTCGATCCAGCCAAGATCCAAGTCATTCAGGATTGGCCCTCTCCAACCACTCTAACAGAGCTTCGCAGCTTTCTAGGTCTTGCCAACTTCTACCGCAGGTTTGTGTTGGGGTTTTCTCATATTTCTTGGCCCTTGAGTCAAGTCACCAAGGGCGGGGTGAAAGAAAAATTCTTTTGGTCTAAATCTCAACAGAAGGCATTCAGGGAATTGAAGGATCGCCTCTGCACGACACCAGTGCTCGCGTTACCAGATTTACAACAACCATTTGAGGTCGAGACAGATGCCTCTGACTATGCTATTGTGGCAGTCCTTACTCAACATGGACATCCAGTGGCATATCACAGTGAAACACTTTCAGACACAGTCCGGAAGTACCCCACTTATGATAAAGAGATGTATTCCATTGTACAGGCCTGCCAACAATGGAAGCATTACATTTTGGGGAAGGAAACGGTCATCCACACAGGCCATCGACCTCTGCAGTTCATACAGACACAAGGGAAATTGCAGAATGATCGCCATCAGAAGTGGTCTACATACCTGCAACAGTTTCACTTGAATATCAAGTATAAAAAGGGCAGCACCAATAATGTTGCAGATTGCCTCAGTCGGCCACCGATCATGGCGCTAATCACCGTGCTCAACTCTTGTGGGCACGAGACTTCTGATTGGCCGCTTCTCTACAAAAGCGACCCAGAATTCGGCCACACATACCAGACACTCTTGGAGGGTCGGCATGTTGCAGATTTTCACCTCCAGGACGCCCTATTATGCCACCTCGGTCACCTTTTTGTTCCTTCAAGCGAGCATGCCAAGATGATTTAGGAAGCACACTACAGTTAGGCTGCTGGGCATTTCGGGGTCGAGAAAACAGTGGCAGTACTGCAAAATTATTTCTATTGGCTGAATCTTTGATAGGATGTTGGGAAGTACATCCGATCATGTACTACCTATGCCATTGCCAAACCGACCATTAAGAAGCATGGCCTCTATACCCCGTTGCCTACCCCTAGTCGACCTTGGGAATCCATCTCCATGGATTACATGTCAGGCCTTCCTTCCACTAAGCATGGAAATGACTGTGTTTTTGTGGTCGTCGACAGGTTCTCGAAGATGGCCATTATGATGGCCTGCAAGAAGAATATCACAGCAGAAGCCACTGCTAAACTCTTCTTTGAACGAGTGTGGGTGCACTTTGGGATCCCACAGTCTATCATCTCAGATCGAGACAGTCGGTTTCTCAGCACATTTTGGTCCAGTCTCTGGTCAATGCTGGACACCAAACTCACGAAGTCCACAGCCTTCCATCCTCAAACTGATGGCCAGATAGAGGTTGTCAACAAGATGATTGTGCACATTCTGCGCATGTATAACTCAAAGCATCCATGCACATGGGACGAGAGCCTCCCCTATGTTCAGCACAGCTACAACCAAGCTCTTCATAGCTCCACTGGCCATAGCCCTTTTCAGGTGGGTTTGGGATTCCAGCCACTATGCCCCATTGATGTGGCCATGCCCCTTGCAGCTACTCACATGAATTCAGCTCATGTCCAGTCCGAAGCAGATAAGGCCACCAGCTTCATTGAGCGCATCCAACATATTCACCAGCAGGTCCATGACATTCTTGAGAAATCAAATGCCAAGTACAAGCAGCGACATGATCAACACCGGGTGCCACACAAGTTTCAGGTGGGCGACAAAGTCTGGTTGCATTTGCGAAAGGAACGCCTTATTGGAGCCTATCGGAAATTGATACCACTCTGATATGGTGCTTACACCATTACTAAGGCTATGGGAGGCAATGCATTTGAGCTCAGCATTCCCCCATTCCTTGGCCTGCACCCAGTGTTCAATGTGGACCACCTTCGGCCATACTTTCCACCATTGCTAGACACATCCGACATTGCAGAACAGATCAAACCCACAGAATTAAATTCAGATTGCATGGAACAAGCTGCAATTGATCGGATCATGGACACACAGATCAAGACCACTCGCCAACAGAATATCCAACTGTATCGAGTTGTCAAAGCAGGCCAACTCCTTCAGCAGGGCAAGTGGCTCACCAGGGAACAAGTTCAGCAAAAGTTTCCTCATCTCATGGAGGAGCCCAACGCAATGGGGACCATTGCTTCCTAAGGGGGGAGGAATGATCCAGGTGGATATTGGTGGCCACTTGCCAAGTCCACCTAGACCCCCACCATTTTCTTTCTCAGCATTTTCAGTTTCCTTAATTGTAGCACAACTTACTATTTTTAGCAATTTTTCGGGTCCTGAACTTCCGGAGCCGTTTTGAGGCCCTAAACGACGTTTTTTGGGGAATTCAAGGGCAACATGGGTCCATGGGATGGACCCATGTTTCCCGTTCCAACAATGATAGTGCTCGGATAGATCTTTCTAATGAGCTATTGTACGCGTCAAATGGAGATCATATGCCAAAGTTACGACCCCGGGAAGTTGATGTACCAATTTACCCCCAAACGGGGCCCACAGTTTGGCATTTCATCTCCTAGGGTTAGGTTTTGGAATGTTAAGGGTTTTCCATTGTTTCTCAACAATAAATAGGCCTTCGAGCCTCATTGTAACACGGTTCAGAGGCATGTAGCCATCACATCTCTTCTCAGAGATAAGCTACCATCGCCCTAGCTGGTTTATTTCCATTTTTGGTTGTAAGCATATTTCAGTATTTTCCATTAATGAAATGAAGTATTATTTCCGCTGCATCTTTGTGTATATGGTTATCTCTATAATTTGTTGCATTCCTGTTTAAATCCGGATCATTCTATCAGCCTTTTCTATCAAATGAGCCTTGGTTGTTTCATTCCATCACCACCATCTCTTTGGCTGATCATACACTTTCACTTGGTTGTTTTACATTTTTTGAGGAATAATTGCAATGGGTGGTCTTATTAGCCAGCCTCTTCACATAAATCATTATGTTTTGAGAAGTTCCAACATCACCAGAACCAGTTGCTATCCTAGACACCACTCGTTCCTCAAAATGGAGTCGTCTTTAAAGCTCTTTTCAAACTCTCTAAATATGAAAAGATTGTCGAGCACTTGCCCTTTCCAGCTCGTTAAAGGATTGAAAACGATATCTCTCTTGTATTATTTTACGCTTTTTCAGACTTGAGAGATTATTTTACGAAAAAGAACTTATCAAGTTTCCTTTTCATTCCTTTCAAACTATCTAAACATGAAAAGTAACGAGTTGTCTTTGTCGTTAAACTCATTAAAAACATCAAATAGCAACAAACTTGTCCATCTAAACAAGGCCGAGTTTCACCTTCACTAGACTCATTAAAGCATAAAATAGCAATGGATTCACTCGAAGGGTGAAATTATACAACAAGCATAAGTTATCCTCCTCAAGATTGATAAAAAATAAAGAGGTATTGGTTAACAATGACTGGGGAAAATGGGAAAAGCCAAGAAAACTTTATGGTAGCAAGTCGCTCTTGAACATGACACTTTCACCTCATCACCGTGACTATGTGAATTGGGTCATTAAGCTTGATGGTTATCATACTCATGGTCTATCACACCATCCATCACTTTTGTTTTGGTTCAATGCTGCCAATTTGTTCAGACTCTTTGGGTTGGGTTATCTGCTTACTGGTTATCATACCTATGGTCTATCACACCATCCATTACTTTGGTTTTGAGTCAATGCTGCCAATTCATTCTGTGTCGTTGATATGTTCAAGAGAAGTTATTTAGTTCAAACTTCATCCTTTGCAATACCAGGAACCTTCATTTTCATGACTGCCATTCCTGAACTTTCTGTCGTTAGTTGATTTTTCATCTCCAAAATCATTTATCTCATTTCGTGTCGTAGGTGTGGGATACATCAAGGTCCTCTTGTGACGAGTTGCTTCTTGTCGACATCAGCACATCATCCAAGAATTTGTCTTAAAAACACCACTTCAGTACCTTGAAGCTTGCATACATCAATGGCAAGCTTCTCACTTCAAAGGATAGGTTGACATCAATGGCCTTCAACTGAAAGAAATTGTATGGTGTTCAACACCATGCGAAATGTACTGTAGTACCTTGAGGGTCATTATCATTATCAGTGATTCCTCTCGCATCTATTAATAGCTTACATCATTGGCTGGTAATCAAAAGATGTCTTCCCATGTTCGACTTCAGAACATATATTCACATGGTTAGACATGTACTTGAGCAAAATATTGAATGAGATTGAAGGCCCCTGTCACGCGGAAAGAGTCGTTAATGCGGACACAACCGACCTTCCTAGAAAGCCTAAGACTTTCTAATGACAAACAAGACAAATAAGAGCAATCCTTCCCTAAATATGCTTTTACAATATGAGAAATCAAGTGTTTAGATCCTACCTATAATCCAACGCTGTTGTAGTAGTCCAGCTTCGTTGATCCGGATGAGCTCCTCCTTCCCTTCGAAACCTACATTCACCAACAATCAAACGATTAAATAACACCTGAATATCACATAAAATAAAACATATTTAACATATAGACCAAGGAGTATATGAAACAACTCATTAATAACAAATTGTTGAGAAGAATGGACTAATTTGTATTAAAAGGTAACAAAAGGAACCATTACAACCTGAGCCTTGGTGTTGTGCAAGCTCCTCCCAGGGTCCATAAGAGTTCTCCCTTACTCTGATCAGCTCACCCACCTCCCAATGGAAACAAGTAAAGATGGTAATCTCTCCTCACAAGCTTCTACAAGGAAGTCCTAATTCCAGCAGTATCTACCCTTATTAATGTTCAGCTTTCAACCTCCCTCCCTTTGGCCCAATGCCTGTATTTATAGTGCTCTAGAGGAATTTATTTAGGTCCACCATCAATGTGATAAGCCCCTCTTTGGATGGGATAGCTCCCCTCTTGATGGGATAAGTTCCTCTTTGGTAGGGATACATGAACCATTTGGAGGCGCTTCATACACGTCAAACATGCTTCTAGAAGGCTCTAGAAATGACCACAAGTAACTTTTTTGGAGTGAAACTTGCACCTTTTAACCTTTACAGGAGTACGCACCCATCCCTTTACATACAGAGCGTACAAGTACGCAGGTATTGTGAACTTGGGTTGCGTACCCGCAGGTAAGGCTAAGAGAAACTGCGTACCAGAGATAATTGACTTTAAATGACTTTTCTCTCTTTCTTGAAGTTTGACATGGATAGCAGAGGCATGAGACTTGCCAAGGAGGATAGTATGACAGTGGATGGAGCCATACTAACTGCAAGTAGTCATGGTGACATTTTTTAGTGTAACAAATTTCCCCCTAAAGTGCGAAGCCTGTAGTAGATTAGGGTTTTTTATGATCTAGGAAGGGTGAAGTACTTTATCATTTCAAGGAGTATCTTGCGGAGGACCCGGTCAGAACCTGCAAATATTCAACACAAAATACATATATAAGATGATATCATCGCTGAGGTAGGCATTCCCATACTCAGATTGAAAACTTTAACTAATAATCTAACTACTGCTCTGATACAAGAATGATTTTGCAGTACATCACAATCATAGACTTTTGTAGACACAGTATGGACGCAGCCATCTGTTTATGATTAGTCTACTGTATAATGAATACAAAACTCCTCGCAGCCTGGATGGTGGAAACTAGATCCAGGGTCCTCATTTCTACTTCCCTAATTGGTACGATTCTATCCATGCGAATAAATGAGTTGATGTCGAGCATGGTAGAAACCACTTGATTACCAGTCAATGATGTAAACTATTAACAAGTGTGAGAGAGACCACCAGTGATGTCAATGGTTCTCAAAGTACCCAGTACAATCCATGAAATGTGAATGAATGAGTTGATGTCGAACACGTCACGGAATCCTTCGATCGAAAGCCAATGATGTAAACTGTCGTCAAAGGCGAGAAACCCGCCATTGATGCATGCAGACTTCAAGGTACTGATGATTTCTAAGTCATCTTTCTAGATAATGTGCCGTTGCAGGCAAGCCCACAACACGAAATCATTGTTCAAGTTAAAGAAATGTTGTTGTAAGGACTGACTCAGGGATGGTCAAATGGATGACAAGTATTTTGCATATGAATGGTTTATTTGCAGAGACCTCTTGAACACATAACGACACGACAGATGGCTTGGTGACGATTGACCCAAAGTTAATACCCGGAAACGGTTGAAGAATTTCAAAGTGGTTTGATCAACTTTTAAGGCAAAGGATTTCCCAACCCAGGTGAATGGAAAGTGTCGTGTTCAAGAGCGGTGATAAGGTTCTTCTGTGACAAAGGATAACAAATGGGCTCATTTTTCTCTCTTTTCCCCCACCATTTCTGGCAAGTACCTCTTTATTTTTTACAAGCTTGAGGAGGATAACATATGCTTGATTATAAGCTCATCCTTCGGATGAGTCCAACTTAGTTTAGATTCGGACCCTAAGAAGGAGTGGTCCGTTCCTATTTGTAATTGAACAGGTCCTCTACTGTGAAATTTTAACGAGTCCAGTATAGGAGAAACTCGGCGTTTTTCAATTTTAGAGAGTCTGGAAAAACTAAAGAAGACTCCAAGGTGAACTTTTTCGTAAATTTGTGTCTCCCAAGCCCGAAAAAGTATAAAATAATACCTAAGAGAACCGCTTGATCTTGCGACCAAGGAGTACTTTCATGATTAGTGTCTCTGACCTGAAAAGTAAAAAGTGATCAAGGACACGTCGTTTTATTTCCATATCGAGTTTGAAACGACAAAAACCCGGCAATCTTTTCCTGTTTTTTACGGTCAGAAAAGAGCTATAAGGGGACCGTCTTTTAATTCTGTTTTAACGAGTGTAAAAGAAACGCTCGGAAATCTTTTCATGTTTTAGGAGTCAGAAAAGAGCTTAAAAGATGACTCTGATGTTTTGATTCGTGAAAAATGATGATTTTACTCTAAAGTCCTTTTGTCCTGCACAAAAACGACACATTACTCATACCTGTTTTAATATGGGTAAAAATACATTGAAAAATGTCCTTTCATGGTGAAAAATAAACAAACTTAGGATTCATTCATCCAAAAAACCTATAAAAAGACTTTTTACCATGTCACTTTTACCATTTTATTGTTGAGGTTGAGAAAAGGGCTTTTGACAAGAAAACTTCCCGTGGACTTTGCGGAGAATCCGACCGTCAGAATCGAGCGCCGTCTCTTTCAGGTATTTCACAACATCCTCCTCTTCAATTTCATCTGTTTAGAATTTCATTTCAAGTTTTAGTTTGATTTTTTGGAGGGTTTAGGGTTTTAAAATGCGTTTCTCGGGGGACGCAGGTGCCCCATGGGCGACCTGCGTACCCCGACTTTTTCGTATATGAGAAAAAGGTCGGGGTACGCAGCCCGCCTTCAGGACAACTGCGTATCGCCGCTCTGTCTTCTGAACGCGGGGTGCGTACCCCATGAAATGCGGATTTTGAAACCCCAAACCCCAATTTTAACCAATCAAAATTTATTCAATGAATTCTAATTATTGTTTCTTGGTGTGTAGGTCACTCACCATGCTAGATTGGCGTGAAAGAGAGCACGAAGATGTTGATTTGGCCACAATAGGTCATCAACCTTCTATTGATGCGTTAAAGGCATGCGGTCTCTACAAGTACTGGGCCATACCTGGCATGAGGGCCCAGGTGCCATTCTTAGAGTGGCTGGTTGAAAGGTGGAATATTCAGGATCAATGTTTTTACATTGGAGAAAACCAGCTCGAGATAGAGTCCTCCGACATATACTTTCTCACTGGCTTGGCTAACAGGGGCGAGCAACTCTCTATTCGGGACTAGGCCGGGTGGCCAATCCCTTGCTAGTCTCCGGCTAGAGTGGTGCAACAATCAAAACCAGGAGAAGGGGATAGAAATCAAATATATATCCCGACCTGAACTCATGGTAATTGCCTTTACAGTTACCAGACTTTGCGGCACTGCCGCTTTGCACATAGCCACTGGTTCCCAAATGCGGATGGCTATAGATTGCTTCCAAGGCACCATTTTCAACTGGTGCGATGCTGTGTTGGCCAATATGAAGGGCCAACTAACCAGGGCAAAGAGAGGACAACTGAAGGCTTTTGGATATGGGCCTTTAGTTATGAGCTTTTCCCTAGAGAGAGTTCCAATGTTGATCCCCCAGCATCTTACAGTTCCAGTTGGGGCTCCTCGGGAGCCTAAGTTGACGAGATGGGTCGCGGTAATGGCCCGGCATCCTGATGAGGGAGCAGCCGTTATTCGATTTCCTGATGGTTACTTTCACTGGCTGGAGGGCCAGGTCTTTGCGATTCAGGATTTTCCGTATGCCGGAATGGATTTTCGCAATGATCCAGACATGGTTCTCCACAGGGAGAACAATGGGACGACAGAGGTATTTCATTTTTCACAAGTTTTTAAATTATGTATTTTTTTTTGTTTTTTATATATTGTCTCAAAACTGACAGCACAAATTTTCAAAATGCAGATGTAGGTCCACGGCGTCTAGCCAACCTCCGGGCTTTTGAGAGGAGAGTACCAGCTGTACCAGCACCAGCCCAACAGGATGCGACCGCAGAGACCTTAGCCGAGCTGGAACAGGATCTAGAGCGTCTGACGGCGGATATACCAGAGACCACTATAGATGACATTCCTATCCGACTTCAGTGCTACGTGGTCGCAGTCCCAGGACCTTTCAGGAGGTTCCTGTGTAGGGTAGCACGGGCAGTGGTCTCGTATAGAGAGCACCACCAGTGATTGGCTAGTCACTTTGTAGACACATATGACATTTTTGGTTTTTTGTACTTATCATTTTTGCCGATCATAAGGTGTTTTTCAACCTATGATCGAAGACGATGTATATTTTTGACACACTCCTATCTACATATATCATTATTACCAGCTTATTTTGTTAAACATGTGTGATGAAATGTTTATAAATTTACATTTATGATTGTTACAAATGTCTATTTAACATTCGAGACGCCATTGCATCTGCTAATGTATTTAAAGATCTTGGAATATGTTGATATTCAATGTAATCAAATTCACGTTCCAAGAGACGCACCCTCAAAAACAATCTTAATAACACTGGATTTCTAATGGCATAGACTCTATTAAGCTGTAATACAACGAGTTCAGAATCTAACCTCACTATCAAACTCCGAATCCCAAATGAAATAGATTCAGATAATAATTCAATCACTGCACTGTATTCTGCAATGTTGTTTGTTGTTTGACCGAGGCTCACCCCATGCATAGAAACTAACTCGTCAGAGGGCGAATAGATAACCCAAGCTGCGGAAGAGATATTCCGTGTACTACGACAAGCACCATCAGAAAATCCAATGTACGTTTGGAGAGGCGTCGACATCTGCAATATCAAGAGTAAAACCAAGATAAGCCAGAATAACGACAAAAACACACTCTTTAAACTAAGCACACAGCCTAAACTTAAGCAAACATACCAGCTAGAAAGAAAATTAACCTAACTAGAACTAACTAAATCTCCATACCCATCATTTAAGCATAATACCTCTTTAGGTAAAGTCCATTTCTGGGCTTACCCAAAGAGTCCCCATCAAAATCTACCAGCTCATAGGCCCCTTTTGCCAGCTTTCGCTTGACAATGTAGGGCCCATGCCACATGGGAACGAATTTTCCAGCACCTAATTTATCGTTAGCTTGATCATATAATAGCACTAGGTCTCCTTCCGAAAAATTACGAGGGGTCACGTTACGATCATACTGAGCTTTCATCCTTTTCACGTGAGTCTCGATTGCTAAGGCAGCATCTCGTCGAGTCTCATCTAATTTAGCTAAGTATAACAGATGCTTCTCCTCTTCAGAAGTAGCTGGGAGTAATTCGATAGCCATTTGAAGTGATGGGATTTCGCATTCAATGGGCAACACTGCTTCCAAACCATAAACTAGCTGGAAAGGAGTGAACCCTGTTGATGTTTTTACTGAGGTTCGATACGCCCAAAGCGCTGAGAATAACATGTTGTGCCAATTCGACCGATGAATACCAATGATTCGTCGGATCATGATAACTATAACTTTGTTGATAGATTCAACCAAACCGTTTGCTTGAGGATAATAAGGAGTAGAACTATCATGGCATAAACCAAGATGGCTTGTAAGTTCTGTCATCATAATGTTTCGAAAATGGCGCCCATGGTCAGTGATTATCGCTTGTGGGACACCAAACCTAGCAATAATATGATTGAATACGAAAATCGCTGCTATTTTGCCGCTTGCCTCGAATGTAGGCATCGCCTCGGCCCATTTAGTAAAATAATCAACCGCAAGGATGATATACGCATGCCCCCCGGCCGAGTGAGGGTTACAACTAATAAAATCGATACCCCATTTAGAAAAAGGACCAACGGCAATTATAGGGTGGAGAGGAGCAGGTGGTGCGCGCATCTTGCGATCAAACACTTGGTAGTTGTGGCATTTTCGGACCGCAATGATACAATCTTTAAACATGGACGGCCAGAAATAGCCAGCACGCAACACCTTCTGAGCTGTGGCATACCCAGACATATGACCGCCACATGCTCCAGAATGACAGTCATTCAAAACCCTTTCTGCCTCTTCATGAGTTAAGCAACGACGAAAAACCAAGTCCGCCCCACGACGATAAAGAGTATCTCCAATAATTCTGTATTGTTGGGACTGGAATCGAATTTTCCGGCGTTCCGACTTTGAAGCTTCGGGCCGAAAGGATTGGGTTTGGAGATAGACGATTATATCCCCATACCAAGGATCTAAAGTGCTGATAAGAAACAGAGATTCATCTACAATGGGTTCCTCTGCCACAGTTTCCGTGTCAGCACGTGGGAAGTCACACATCAATTCCGCAAAAACTAAGGATTTCTTAGACTTGGACTTCTCGAACTCCAAATCGAACTCCTGCAGGATAACAATCCATTTGGAGTACTTGCCCCCTAGCAATTTTTTTGTCAAAATGTAGATCATAGGGTTGCAATCCGAAATCACTGTAGTTTTACGGAGAAGAATGTAATGACGAAAACGCTGGACAGCCTGAACAGCTGCCAGGGCCAATTTCTCCACATGCGAATATTTTAACTCAGTGGGATTTAACGTCCTACTAAGATAATATATCACATGTTCCGTTCCGAATTCGTCTTCCTGAACTAAGACCATTCCAATGGTGGAGTGGGAGGCGGCGAGATACAAAAAGTAAACCTGGTTGTAGTTGGGAGGATGCAGCAACGGTGCATGGGTCAACGCGTGCTTAAGTGCATCAAAAGATTTCTGAGCTATCTCATCCCAAGAAAATTGAGCGTTTTGTTTTAACAACCGGGTGAAACCCTTTGTAACCTTGGCGTAGTTAGGAATGAATCGACGTAAAAAGTTTGCTTTCCCTTGCAAACTTTGGACTTGGTGCAAACTCGAAGGAGGAGGCAATTTGATGATGGCTTCGAACTTCGAGGGATCGACGCGGATACCGGCCTTTGATACGAAAAATCCTAGTAATCGTCCCACTTCGATGCAGAAGACACATTTGTGTGGGTTCAACCGAATTCGATAATGCCGACACCTCATAAAAATAGTGCGTAAGTGGACAAGGTGATCAGCTCGATGTAAAGAATGAGCAAGCAAATCATCGAGATACGGTTGCACAATGTGCTTGATGTCGTGAAACGCGTAAGACATTGCCCGTTGGAAAGTGGCTCCGGCATTCTTAAGTCCAAAAGGTAATTTGCAGTAAGCAAATGTCCCCCAAGGACAAATGAAAGCCGTTTTTGGTTGATCGGCAGGTAGAATATTGATTTGATTGTAACCGGAAAAACCGTCCATAAAGGAAAATATTTCACTGCCGGCACAATCATCAATTATTTGATCGATATAGGGTGTAGGATAGTTGTCTTTTGGGCAAGCACGATTTATATCCCTATAGTTGATACATATTCTTATTGTTCCTTGTTTGTTGTTAACCAGAACAATATTCGATACCCAATCCGTTAACGGGATCGGATAAATGAAACCTGCTTTCAATAGCTTCTCAACTTCTGCTTTAATCGCAGCCGCTTTCCTAGGGTGTATCTGACGCAAACGTTGCCGAACGGGTTTAGCGTCCGGGTAAGTCTTGATTTCATGAACAACAATAGAGGGATCAATTCCTGGCATTTCCTCATAGGACCAGGCAAACACGTCGCGGAATTCTTGAAATAGGACCTTGTATGTTTGAATTTCGTTATCTGTACACGAGGCACCTATATGAATGTTTTCAATAACTCCGGTTTTGACTGAAATGTCGATGGCAATAGTTTGGGAAATGTTTCCCAAATTCAACTCTGAATCAGGATGTTTCATGGGATTCTGAGCGTCCTTGACATATTCAGCTGTAAAAATTGATGAAAAATCATTTTCAAAGTCATCACCCTCAGGTAAAAACGAAGATCTATGATGAAGATCTTCCCATGGTAGATCGTCTACACTTAGGATTTCGCGAAGTTGTTCGTCAGATGACACAACTTCGGGAAACGTTATCCGTTCTGAGGTTGATGTGAAAAGCGATTCCTCACGGACCACATTCATTTGGTCGAATTGGGTTGAACTGGAGTCGGAAAAAGACTGCACGGCCTCATAAGCAATTTCATATGGACTCAAAGGCATTGCATTACCGAAGGAGTCTATTTCAGATTCAGATGGGACAATCCAAGGATCATCGTAAATAATAGTGTTTGAAGTAATCATATGAATGGATGCGAATGAAGGGTCTGCATTGATCGAAGGAAAGGAAAAAGTTCCCAGTAAACCGTAATCTTTAACCAATCCTACACCAACATCCCTGTAAGGGATAGTCGTTTTACCGATATGCTGGATACTCTCTGAAGAGGCTGGGTCGGATGAAAAGTAAGCCAGCTGGTCTATCGTCACGATCTTACCATTATGTGGAAACTTTATAACTCTGAAGACCGATGACACGACTGCTGTCATAGCGTAAGACCAACTGCAACCCAAAAGAAGGTTGTAGTCTAGAGGGGCATCAACCACCTTTACATCCAGACTAACGGTTTTTCCTTCAACCCCTATACGAAAATCCTATAGAATGCCAAACGGATGGAACCCACGGCCATCAAAGGCCTTAAGAATCGTCGGGGATTGGTTCAGTGAAGGAGAACCAAGCGATCTCCAACACTGAATCGACATAATACACGTAGAAGCTCCTTCATCAATTACAGTCCGATGAATAGGCCTGTTTTTGACTATCACTGGAATCTGGAAAGCCATTTGATGAGGGAGACGTGGTGTACTATTTTCTAGATCAAAGATTATCAGGATCGGGTCTGAAAGCCCCTATAGCCGACAAGAGTAATTTTCGTTGTGCTGGGCATGATTGCAGCACTTCCAAAGCCGACATTGCTGAGGGTGAAACAGCTAAATCCTCAACAATGTTATAATTCTGAGCTGCTCTCGCATGTGGATTGAAAGCAGACTTTCGAAGTATACCCTTGGCGGGCGGTTTAATTACCAAGTCCGGGTTAGGTTTCTCGATCTGTAGTGGATCGGAACTGGGAGCTGAGGTTGATGGATTAGAATGGGAAGATTCTGCTTCTTTACCATCAACAGGATTCTTACTACCATAATCTTGCGATCGAGTCGCAATTCGTACATGAGACATCATCAATATGGGTTCTTCACTGGCACTCGAGGAAGAACCTATCATTTTACTCTCCTACTTTGGAAATGGATCTTTCAAAACAGCAGGATTTGGGGAACCTTTAACGATTTTCACAACCTTTGCCCGATGAGGGCAATCTCTTGTGAAATGATCTTCTTCACAAATTAAACAAGGATAGCGAGGTTTGCGCTTTTCGTCGTTAGATTCTGACTTCTCTTTTTTCTCCTTTGGAGCCTTATCTGCTTTATCCTTCTTCTTGCCTTTCTTCTTACCACCGTTTTTTGATTTAGCCGTAGATGACTCTACAGCATGAATATCGGCAGTAATTTCAGGAGAAGATTCTCCTGTCGGGGAGTCCGGTAGGGTTATTATTGGAGAAGAATTCTTTGAGGATTTTTTCTTACTTTTAGTATTTACCGTACCAATCATGCCATCAGCAGTATGAGACCCCGAAGGAGCAGCAGAAATTTGATTCGACTTAGGAAGATCTGGGATCTTCTCGTGCAACGTACCCGACTGAGTGTAAACTAAGTCAAGGTATTGGGCTTGAGCAATGACTTGCTCCTCAGTAACTACTCCGGCCTTAGCTACATCTTCAGTAATCTTCGGTAATAATGATTTTACAAACCATTCAGCTAAGATTTGGTCTGGGATAAAAACTTTCACTAAACGTCTTCGACGTCTCCATTCATGAATATGATCGGAAATACAAGTGGAGGTCGACTATTTTAATGAATTTAATAGCTCCGTGTCATTATCGTATCTGACCAGAAACTGAAAATGAGTTAGGAACGAGGTAGCTAACTGGCTAAAATTGTAAAAAGAGGCCCGTGGTAACTCAATGTACCACTTGGCCGCGAGACCAATGAGCGTACGCTGGAAAAGACGTAAGCGGATTGAATCATCCGAGATAGAATTTGAAGCACACCAGAGGTGGTAAGTCATCACGTGATTGGACGAATCCTCTCCAGACTTACCTTCGAACTTGGGTATATCACTGGGCAACTTATTTGGCATTGGCGGCCAGAACGGAAGATATTGAATTGGATCGTTCGTTAGGCGCGTCAAGTCTGGTAAATCCAAAGTTGCGATAAACGGTAATTGCCGGTTAGGATCTCTAAAACTTTGGGTCACAAGACGAGTCCTAGGAGGAGGATATGTAGGATAACTAGGAACAGGAATCGCATTAGGGATATTATATCCTCCTGGAAAACCAGGATTAACCGGACCGTACTGTGGTTGTTGAGGTTGTTGATAAGTGTACCCAGGATACGGTTGATACTGGTAAACCGGTTGTTGGACAGCAGGACCGAATTGGTACTGTCCCTGGTACTGTTGGTGGGTAAATTGAGGTTGACTTGTTACAACAGTACTTAAACCAGGCTGCCCTACAGACGTCTGGACCGTAGTTTGAATCGTAGATCCGGACAACGGTAAAGATGTCTGAGGAGTGGTTGCAGAGACAGTAGAAACCGGAGCTGTCGATACTCCAGAAGTAAGTGCGGTAGATGTTGCGGCAGTTGCAGCAGCCGTTTGAGATGGAGTACTAGGTGCAATTGGCGGCTGAGTAACTACCGAAGTTACAGAAGTTTGAACGTTTGACTGGACAGGTTGCGGTTGCTGGGGTGAACCAGAAACTACGGGTTGTCCAGTTTGAGGTAACAACTGTATACTTGGCTGCAACACCTGTTGACCCTGTGATGGATCCCACACTATCATTTCGGGGTATTGACCCGTAACAGGTTGAGGATACTGAGATCCATAACCGGATTGAGGATAGGATTGATAACTAAAAGGCATAGTTCCCATACCTTGAACATACGACTGACCTTGAGGTGGTTGATAACTTTGACTCGAGTATTGACCTTGAGGTTGATAACCTTGGGGTAAATACTGATACTGGGGTTGACCTTGACCTTGAGGTTGATACCCTTGAGGTTGATACCCTTGGGGTTGATACCCTTGCGGTTGATACCCTTGGGGTTGATACCCTTGAGGTAAATATTGATACTGAGGTTGACCCTGGGGTACATATTGAGGCTGGGGTTGACCTTGAGGCATGTATTGTACCATAGGTACATACTGACTTTGAGGCTGCCCCCCAGAAACAATTTGTGTACCTTGAGGGTGCCCCCCAGGCGGTAATTGACCACCTTGAGGTTGAGAAATGGGAACTGAACCTGACATCATGTAAATGTCCCCTACACCCAACGGTTTATTACCATTGTTTCCAGCTAATAACCCATGATCAATGGGTTGAAGAGATGCCCCCGCAAAGGTACCAGAAAGTGATTGATACCCGGTGGGAACAGAAGGACCACCGTGTAAGAAAGATTCAGGAGATTGAGTGAACACGGACAACTGACCAGACATATTTACAGAAGTATAAATACCTCCAGGTGGAAAAGGAGTACGAGGTGGAGAAAAACCTACCCCTGAGTTGTCTAAATAATTGGTTAACGAAAGGTACCAAGTAGTACTTCTAGGAGGACTGTAAAAGATAGATTCACGCTCCCTTAGATCAATTGTAGGTTGATCTTCAAGGGTAGACACGCCCAATTCTTCCTCTGGAGCAAGTTCTTCAATAGCTATCAAACCAGTAGGAAGATTTTCGGTGATGACTCTTTCTACCCTAGGTGAATCTGGTACACTAGAAGTTGGAGTAACAGGTTCAGATATTTCAGGTTCTTTGCCTATATCACTAGTAGATGAAAAACTACCAGCAAGCTCAGAAACTTCAACTGCTTCAGGATTATAACCTGTTTCTAGACTTTGGTAATCTTGATGGACTACCAACGAAGACTCTCCTTCTTCTGGTGAACCTACTCTACTGCCGCTAGGAGGAGTTACAAGGACCTTTAAACCTTCGTAATGACTTGGGACCTCTTGAGGAGATTCACCCCGAAGTCTACGGGATTTCCTCAACAATTCGGCCACAGAAACAACCTCAGGAGACTTGCCCCGAAGTCTACGGGACTGTCTCGGTAATTCCGCCACAGTTAAAAACTTTTAACTACTGCACACGCAAACAAAGTAAAATCTCAAAGCAAACCACCTAAAGTCTCTAAAGAACCAAACAAATTTGAATCATACGCCTAAAGAATCTAGGGCGTCAAACCAAGCACAAACAGTAGCCTTCTAGACCGAAAACGCTAGTTGGAGATGAAACCCAACATCGCCGGATTCAGTACAGAAGTGGTGGGTGGAACAGTTACCCCGGCAACCTGCTTAATGAATAGACCGGCACAAGTTCCTCCACTTTAACCGTCTCGAGTGAAGTGAACCCCCCGGAAAATCCAAGTGAGTCTAGCCGACGTCTGCTCCAGGTACAGTGGGATCTTCCCTCCACCGTCACCTCGGTAGAATCCTAAAGATAATGGTCACTAAGGTTACCAACCACAACAAATGCACCTGGGGGAATAGTCTACACTCCGACAGCACGCAAGGGCAGAGTATCAAGCTCAATCCCCTTGCCGGTTCCTTGACAATAATCCAAGGTTTACCGACAAGTGACCCCTGGCTCCTCGACAATGGTTAATCTGAGGTTTACCGTTTGTAATACGTGCGTGTCTGGCGTCGTTCCCAACGAGGGAGGATTGATCCCCTCACTGGTTCAGACACGAGCTCGTGCTTCTCCTTTAAGAGGAGCTTTCCCAGAGTACAAATGAGACAATTGGATTTATTCTATCACAAGATAAGCTACTTGTTTGGTTTTGTTGTCTCGGAGAGTTAATTACTCTCCTACTCCAAGACACTAGCCTGATCTAAATTGGTGTTTCAAAGCCCTAGTAAATAAAAGTTACTACGTTGATTTTACTTTAAGCGTTAATTTTATGGTTTTTCTTAAAGACAAAAGGTAGTGGAGATGAAACTGGTGGTGTGTAGACTCGACTCGCAACCACTACAAAGATGCACCTAAGATGATTTATACTACTTTTCCTTTTCAATGAATCTCCTAACTAAGAGAGATGGAAAATGCAAATTTTATAGAAAACAAATTTCTTAGTAAAGACAATCAAAGAAACAATTCTCTTTATCTTTTCAAAACACACAACTCATGACCACTAATTACTCTACGAAATTTTCTTTTTCTCCCAAAAGTCTACAAATGCTACCAAAGCAAACTTTTTCCAAAAGAATTTTTGTGTTTTTTTTATGTTAATAAAGCATGTAAAACTATTTTATCAAATCAAATTTAACAAATCTAAGACAATCAAATCAAATTCACTCAAAAGCAAATTAAAAGGAATTTTACCTAAAAGCAAAAAATAATGAGGACAAAAGCTTACAAGGATGATTCCCAGATGTTTTACTTAGTCAAAATGCAACTAAGGATCAGTTCATGCATAATCATAAACTAACCAAAAAACAAAATCGAAATCTTTTTGTTCTTTTTTCTCAAGAATGGAATTCAAGGCTTTAACAAACAAACTTTTCGAGATTCGCAAAGAGAAGACACAAAGGTAGGTCTCTCACTAGGGTGACTTCTATGATAGGCCCGACTCCTAAGAGGACTGATCAAAACCAGGGAGATCCAAAGTTTGACAACCCCTAACGCCAAAGTCACTACAGGACCAGTTAAAAATCAAACCCTAAGGCAAAATCCCTATGAATTCCACCAAAACCCTCGACACTAACGGGACAAGTTCAGGTGAAGATCTTTGACAGTAAGCTGATGGATCTGGGCAGTAAAAACAAATTGAAAACAAAATCTAAAGAGAAAAAAAGCAAAAATTGGAATTTTCTCAAAATTGACAGGGGTACGCAGGTCCTCTGTTCACACAGGAGCGAGTACGCACTGTGCACAAAGACGCAGTGCGTACAAGTACGCACTGTGTCAAACCCAGAGACTGCGTACTGCTGGCAAGGCTAAGAAAAATAAAAAACTAAATTGACTCTAAGCTAACCCACCCAAATACACAGCTAGACAACCAAAAATCAGAAAACAAGCAATTTTTCTCAGACCAAAATATCAAATCAAAAAGAACTCAAACACATTCATGGAGTCCCCAGCGGAGTCGCCATTTTGTCACGCGGAAAGAGTCGTTAGTGCGGACACAACCGACCTTCCTAGAAAGCTTAAGACTTTCTAATGACAAACAAGACAAATAAGAGCAATCCTTCCCTAAATATGCTTTTACAATATGAGAAATCAAGTGTTTAGATCCTACCTGTAATCCAACGCTGTTGTAGTAGTCCAGCTTCGTTGATCCGGATGAGCTCCTCCTTCCCTTCGAAACCTGCATTCACCAACAATCAAACGATTAAATAACACCTGAATATCACATAAAATAAAACATATTTAACATATAGACCAAGGAGTATATGAAACAACTCATTAATAACAAATTGTTGAGAAGAATGGACTAATTTGTATTAAAAGGTAACAAAAGGAACCATTACAACCTGAGCCTTGGTGTTGTGCAAGCTCCTCCCATGGTCCACAAGAGTTCTCCCTTACTCTGATCAGCTCACCCACCTCCCAATGGAAACAAGTAAAGATGGTAATCTCTCCTCACAAGCTTCTACAAGGAAGTCCTAATTCCAGCAGCATCTACCCTTAGGAATGTTCAGCTTTCAACCTCCCTCCCTTTGGCCCAATGCCTGTATTTATAGTGCTCTAGAGGAAGTTATTCAGGTCCACCATCAATGGGATAAGCCCCTCTTTGGATGGGATAGCTCCCCTCTTGATGGGATAAGTTCCTCTTTGGTAGGGATACATGAACCATCTGGAGGCGCTTCATACACGTCAAACATGCTTCTAGAAGACTCTAGAAATGACCACAAGTAACTTTTTGGAGTGAAACTTGCGCCTTTTGACCTTTACAGGAGTACGCACCCATCCCTTTACATACAGAGCGTACAAGTACGCAGGTATTGTGAACTTGGGTTGCGTACCCGCAGGTAAGGATAAGAGAAACTGCGTACCAGAGATAATTGACTTTAAATGACTTTTCTCTCTTTCTTGAAGTTTGACATGGAGAGCAGAGGCATGAGACTTGCCAAGGAGGATAGTATGACAGTGTATGGAGCCATACTAACTGCAAGTAGTCATGGTGACATTTTTTAGTGTAACAGCCCCAAATCTAGTTTCATCCATCCGAGCTGCGATATTTTCAGGAGTATTAAATCAAATGTACAATGGCCTTACATTCATGGTTAACCATTCATGGGTCTATACCTGTAGACGACTATATTTTTACATGTAAAGAAAGTTGATAAATTGAGCATGGGTATGCCTTCCCTCAGCTAGTTCATGAGAAAAATCAAATTATCATGATATATGTATTGTAATTGATGCAGGTCACCTTCCGTTTCGAAACCTCTTCTCCTCGTGATAAAGCATTTCACTTGACATATATATTTATGACCTCATGCTTTAGGGGGCAACTGTTACATATCCAATTGGGCACATCAACCCCAACTTACAGATCAATACTATAAGGGCCCATCAACCCCTAGTACAGTTGTTACATGCCCTAAAGAAGTTAGTCATCAGAATGCCTCACTTCCCAAGAAGTTCCATCACTGAAAACATCCAAAAACTACCTCTAAGAAGATCGGTGCAGGTAGGCCTTCATTAGGGTGCACTACAATGCAAACCATACACTGACAAGGTGCTATGCAGTGCACTTGGTCCCTCTTTGGCCTGCACTGAGTGAATTTGAGCGAACTTCCATGAGGGTTTGAAGATTTCTTATCCATCAGAAGCCTCTAGAAGTTTCTCAATGCCAACTACTCCTTTGAGTTCACATTTGGATGAGGAAGGGAATTAGGAAACATCAATCCCCTATCCCTTCTTCCACGGAACTGATTTCTAAATTTAGAAAGGCATTCATTATCACCATTGATAGCATAACCTCCTTCACTCACCTATAAAAGGATAACTCATCTAAGAGATATGGGACTAGAAAATATTTAGTTGTAAGGAGATGTTGATGATATGAGATTAGAATTGATTGCAAGTATTGTAATAGTGTTGAAGTGTCTTGCTTGTCATGAGGTGAAGAGGGATTGAATTGGAAGAGTGTCACTGGATCAAGCACATATGGGTTGTAATCCTTCCTCTTATCAATAAGCTCTTCAAAACTTTTTCCTTATGCTTGTGTTATATGTTGATGCTTTCATATGTATATCATGTTCTTAGTTCCATGTTATTTATAAGCAATAGATCATTATCATTTTCCTTGATGGTTTTTTGTTTTTTTGTTTATGCAGGTACTTTCCAAGTAGCTTAAGTATGGAAAGGAGCAGCAAGATCGGTTAAGGGAGACAAGGAGCTAGCAAAAACTACAAGTAGGTTTCTCTTCTCTCTTGTTTTATCTATTGATTATAGAAAAGGTAGAGATTACTTTATCTATTGTTTCTAGATCTGCTACTAAGTCTAGAGGGTTAGGTGTTTGTCCAAGAACACTAAAGATTCCCGAAATAATGTGTTGAGGCATCAATGCTTCTTAGCGATTATCATATGAGTATGATACCCCTATGCTTAGATATGTTATTTACACCTATAGATTACATATTCGTGACATGTTTGACGAAATTCCTGTCATGGCTAGTGGATGGCCAGTGAATGGCTTGTTCAAGTATTTGCAATTGCATCATTGTTTCATTTTTTTCTTTTTGTTTTGAAGGTGTCATTCAATTCTAGGCAGTGACTTAGGCCCTTCGCCTAAAAAAGTGGCTCAAAACCCAAGGATGCTGGCACAACACTGAGAAAAATATTCCCTGTGCACTGGCATGCCTTTTCATAACAAGTTCGAGATCCTCTTGGATGTTGTCATGCCCATATAATGGGAGATTCTGTGGATTAAGTGGTCTAAAATCTCAGTGGGACCTAGGGACTGGTTAGTAGAAAGGTTGGGATGGTTCCTGTGGGTCTTATTGTTTATTTGAATGTTTGTATGGTGTGTGTCTGTCAGTTCCACTTCCTTAATGTGACCAAGGAGGTCGAATCATATCATAGTAACTTCTCATTTCATGTTTACCCGGTTTTCCAATTACTTAGGTAGATGTGGGGGAGGGTGTAACATACATAATGTCTTGAAACCTTTATCGATGGAAAAACTCCCAGGTCTTAGCGGATGGATTGTTGAGATCTTTCAAAATTTCTATGAGTTAATAAGTTCTGAGTTGTTAAAGATGGTTGAGGAGTCTCGACGTTTTAAGCATATATCACAACAATTTATCTTCAACTCTTAGAGCCAGCTAGTATGCCTCCTCCATATTCTTAGGAGAAAGCATGGTTATCTCTGTTGAAAAAAGAAACAAGGAATGTTAAATATAGAAGTGCTAAATTTAGTACTACTATAAATAGCATTTTGGGATACGTTCATATTTTAGTTAGTCCCTGAACTAAAATAGAGAAGTAAAAATTCGAAATTTGATCTTAGTATTTGTTTTTAAAATAATTAATTAATTCGCCATGAGTTAATTAGGTGTAGAAAATAAAACATGAAGTCTATGTGAGGACATGCAACAGTTTCTCCATTAATTGAGGAATTTATCCATCAGTTAAAGAGATAAGGATGAGTTGTAGTATTGAGTTGTAATTAGTTGGCCCAGTTAACTGAGTCAAGTCCAATTAGATTAATTCAAACATTTTGTTGAATTAATTGTGAGTTCAGTTAGTTAATGCATGCATGCATGTAACTACTACACTTCAGATAACTGAACATTCTCTCATAATTAACTCATGCATGTTAGTTTAGATAGAGACCCAGTTGAGATCAGATGGAGGGGCAGTGTACTATCAGTTGTAGGAATATTCCATTGTGAATATCTCTTGCATGCATAAGGAATTATTTCCTTGAGGATTGCGCAGTTACTTCTTCAGTTTTTGTGAGTGTGATGAGGCCAATTCACACATGTGGCATCACTGGACCCCAAGAAAAATTGTGCAAGGAAATAGGAGGCTTGGAGGGCTGAGGAAAGGCATATCTCTTGTCTACTCAGTCTGTGAGTTATATTGTTTGATTGCAGAGAGAGCATGATATCTTGAGCGCTGATTCTTTTTGTAACTTGAACATATTTCCACTTGTATGATAATACAGAGATTGGGGTTTTAGGCTGAGGCTTTCCCCGACTTATTTCTTCTGTGTTATGTGTGATTGATTTCTCATTCTCATTTATATGTGTTCTCATTGATCTTTCTCATATTCGATTAAGCTTCCGCAAAGTTTGTTGTAGAAGTAGATCTTGTATTTTGCTTCAGTATATTGCATAATCTATTGATCTATAGTGAGAATTTCTACAATCTTATCTTGAATCTCCATTCTTAATCTTTTCACATATCTAGCAATATTCTTAGCAGTATCTTGTATATACCCTGCTCTTATATTTAACTAATAAAAAGACTCAGTAAACTCTCTAACTGTCATACCTCTCTGTCTTAAATTATACAAGTTAAATAGGGTAAGATGATAATCCCGGGGAAAAAACTTACCTCTAAGTTTTGCAACCATCTGATCCCAACTCTTAATCCTTGGTTTATCTAGTCGCTTTCTCTTTGTTTGAACACTCTCCTACCAAAATAATGCATGTCCTTTGAGCTTGGTAACAACCAATTTAACCTTTTTCTCATCCTCTATCTCCTCATATTCAAAGAATTGGTCCATAGAAGTGGTCCAATTGATTCATTCCTTTAGATCTAGGCTACTTGTGTAGCTGGGTAGTTTTGGTTTCAGTTTCACCACAGAGCTCAGAACCGCGTTCAACATCTGAGCTTCTACCCAATCTTCTACAACAATTCTATGTTTTCTTTAGAGTTTTCAACTTTTTCCTCACTAACATCACCAACATCTGGATCTCTTATAAAATCTTCTTCCATTACTTCCATACAAGCTTCCATGCATTGTATAGCCCTGCACAATTCTTCGTTTTCTTGTTGCAGTTATGCTGCCATAGAAACAATTTTTCTTTGTAATCCTTGTCCTCTTCAATGTCCAACATGAGACATATTGCAATATTTTTCTCCTTTGGCTCTAATACCACTTTAATGCATCTCAAGTTGCATTATAAGGTTGGAGAGAATATCCCCGTGAACTATATCTGTCAAGTTACCAAGATCACCCCGTTTTTTTGCTCAATTAACATTTATATAGAGTCTGGTAACTGTCTAGGTTCCTACATAGAGGTAGATTTAAGCTTCTAGGCATCAAACTTTGGCACAAGAGGAAGAATTATTTTTATCTAGTGAAATGTATCTCAACAAGAATAAAATAGATTTAATGTCTCAACTCAATGAATAGAACTTCACAAAATAGAAAGGCTGGCTATGGAAGTGAAGTTTGAGGTTATTGATCCAATGAAAAGGTTGGAGGATGAAATTGACATTGTGAAGGGATCCATTCTCAACTAATATACCATTACTCACCTTCAAATTTCTACATACCCAATGAAATAAAAATAATAATTAAAGAATGAAATTAATTACAAACTAGAATGTTGCTAGCAAAATTATTCAGGAGAGGAGGAGCTTTGTTGTTAGGAATTTGAAGACTTTGGGATACTTGGCCTTCCAATTGATCTACCTATAAAATTTTAGATAGTATTGGAGAAGGGTTTCTTTGGAAAAGAGGAGAGGATTACATAAATTATTTTTAAGTTTGTAATCTATAATGGTTTATAGAATCAAAGAAATATTGTAACTTCACAATTATTGAGCAATAAATCTTAGGAAACATCATTTGATGTTGGATTTTTCCCTATGAATATTATCCAAGGAAATTTATATGTGTGCGGTATATTTTTATTGTTTTCTTATAATTGATATGTCTTCTTGTTTGAGCTATGTCATTAATGATTAAAAATCATGAGTTTTTTTATTAGTAGTATTGAATAAAAATTGTTTGTTTTCCATCATTGATCCCCTTTTAGCATATCCATCAATTATTTCTTATAATAAAGAGTTACCCACCATCCACGATGGATTTGACCCCCAAGCCATACCATAATACCATTAGAGCAAAGAAATCTCATATTGGGCTCTAATCCCCAATAGTCTCATGATAGAGTCAACTTTCACTATATTAGTTTCTTCATGTGCCCCTTCATCCCTCAATAAACCATGGCACTCTCACGGAACTCTCTTCCACTACCATAAATAAAACAAAGAATATTTACCTTTATCATTTAAAAATTCCCTTAGGATCTTATTCCTCGTTAGATTCTCTTTAGCATAGATATAAACAAGCAAAATGTTGGTTTCATTCTTAGAATAATATGGAAGAGAAATCATGTGGCCCTAAAACAATCAATGAGTAACATTGACATGTTGTTGCGAGTTTGAAGATGTTTGTTTCAACTATTGTGGGAATTCTAGCCAGGGTTTTCTATAAAAACCTCCCATTTCCTCTCACATTTTTAGCAACAAGTTCCCCAACTTCTACAGGTTCCTACTAGTCAAAATTATAAAGGTTTTCTTACCATAGCATACATAACAAGCATTGTTTCAATTCACATTATTTCTTTAATAATGAGATGTGAAAAAATATTCATAGCATTAGGAAGGAATACTAAGTGGAAAATGGAAAAATGATAGATTAAATGAAAATACAACGTGATACCTTTCTTGTATGAGATAAACTCTCTTCTTAAGGACATGACAAATTATGCTTTGGATAACTTAAGCATTTGGATGTGTGTCCTCATGCTTAAACACATAAGTCAAAATCACCATTAAACCTTGCTTGAGTATGAGAACCACTAATGCCCATTCATATGACACAGTTGAGTTAATCCCTTGAAATGAAAACCTATTGCATTTCCGTAAGGTGGGATTCTGTTGCCTATTCTAACGAGTCATTAGCACATGAAGGAGTGGATTTTTTGTCATTTGAATGCATCGTTCAATGCACCATGTGTTGGTTTTTGACTCATGGTGATGCTATGATACCAACAACTTTTATACAAGGTTTTCTATTTGTTCAAATGAGGTAAGGGATGTAACAACCCCTCCTCCCAGGTTCACCCAAGCAACCTGCAAGCTGAGGTAAACATGCAACGAGAGAGGCTACTATAAGTGATTCAAATTCCTTTGTGGCCTTAAGGAAATGGAACCGACATAACATATCAAACAAACCCATCCACATCAACAACAACACCCTCAGGAGACATGTCAGCCACTCACACATCTTAACCTTGGTTCACACTTATGTTTAAGCCTTTTAACTCAAAGTCACTCTCATGTTATAGGAAATACAATGACTAGCAACCCAAATTCACTCTCATAGGCTTATGTGCCAACGACTGTGGACTTTTCTCAGTAGACCTGTGCCAACGACCCTGATATTTGAGTCACTTTTCTAGCCCAGAATCCTGGCCTCTGCCCAAATCTTGCTACAACCTTTAGAATACATCAAAGACATGATAAAAATGTTTGTAAATAAAAAATCAACCTCAGTTATAGGCCTGAGCATCCTAAACAGGGACTAACATGCTGTTAAACACTTGGAATTAATGCAACCTATAGGTCTACTATACAAGACAAAACATAAATGACTAAAAGAACTTATGAAACATAACCAGATGGATCACTTCCTTCTCCATTGAACTATTATATCATCAATTAGGTCTTGCATCCATCCATTCAACAATTATAAGTAAATACATGAAATAACCATGACTTGAACCAATCATTTAACCATGCTTATAACCGACATAAAACCATATAAATATCAAAGATATGACAACCATTAAATCCACATGTAAATCAGTGAAAAATTAAGATAACTTAGCTTTTATTAATCATAGTAAAATCCGAATAGGTTCAGGACTTCCACGTACCACCTGACCATAGACATGGCCAAACCAAATCTCTCTTTCAGCAAGTCACCCATGTACCATATTCCAAGCATGAATGTGGGATCTCATAGAACAACCAATCCAAGAACGACCAAGGGAATCCAGAGGTTAAACCACCTCCACCCTCATAAAAGATGGTCACACCAAAATCGGTGATCCGATCACAATCGAATAGAACTTGGAATGCCATCTAGAATCCATCACTGTCCTTGAGAAAATTTTCATCTCCTTGTTTCTTAGGCTTTATCGCACCACAATCCAAGCCTTAAA
Source organism: Pinus tabuliformis (assembly GCA_031772625.1). Taxonomy (NCBI): domain Eukaryota; kingdom Viridiplantae; phylum Streptophyta; class Pinopsida; order Pinales; family Pinaceae; genus Pinus; species Pinus tabuliformis. The sequence goes on from CM062811.1 coordinate 197,299,662, forward strand.
CACTAGGCCCTAATCTAAGACCAGTCTCTCAGGATTTACCACAATCCCAACTTGGATCACTAGGCCCTAAATTGAGACTTCTCCCTTAGGCTTTATGTGTATCCCACCAGAACTGGTCTATGGATTCCTCGGCCTTTGGGAATGAAACTTGAGACCACCTCTGCCCCAAATTCTGAAATCCATCCTGTAAACTAAAGCTCAAAACTAAGATAAACATCCCAACATACCAAGGCATCCATAAAAGGAAAGGCTAGGCTGAAAGCCATTGTCATAACCTGGCAAAAACTTGCCACCCAAAACAAGAGAACCATACACCAACATGCAAAGCCATGCATGTCCAAACCAGCTAGGAAATAACACATGTAAAAGGTTACCTACAAGTATTTCTTTTGAAGATGCTTGATCCTACTTTCTTTTCCTTGATCATTTCTTTCCTTCCTTTCCCTTTGCTTGCTTTTCCTTCCTTGATCCAAAGCTAGAGTGCTCCAAGAAAACTATAAGTGACCTAGAGTGAGAGAGAGAGAGAAAATAATGGGAGAGCTCCAAACTTGAATTGAAAAAAGTTTAGCAAAAGCTTGCCCACTAGTCCTCAAAAGCCTTTTTATTAATGATCCCTCTAATTTCTTCATTTTCCATTATTTTACTTCAATTTCCTCCTCACACGCAACCTATGGCCTTTCACCTTACTTTCTCTTATTTTTCTCTATTTTCATAAATAAATGTGCCAAAAATGCTTTTTTGTCTTTTAATCCCTTTGCCTTAGCCTTGCCAATTTTCCTTAGCCAAAACACACATCCAATGATGCGCACTAGGATACCTTTTCCTAGCATGTAGCTTGAAATAAGTTTCCCTAAATCGTGGTCTTTATTTTCCTTTATTAACTTTTATTACATGAAATTTTCACCTAGGCTATTACAAAACCCTCCCCCTTGGGGAACACCATCCCTAGTGTTAAACCACACCATGACCTTAGCAAAACTGTTGAAAAGCAAGCATACTACCCATGGAGATTTATAACTTAGTTCCTTGCAATATTTACAATGAAAGACCTACTCAAAAGAGAAACGTCACGATAACATGACAAGATAACAACCGTAATAACATGACACCCATACCACTTATTGGAGCTTTATAACTTAGCTCATGGTGGTATTTACATTCATATACATATACATACATATACCAAACAATAGCAAAACATATGCCAAACATAAACCAACATCAAACCAAAATTGCTTTACCTCAACTGGAAAACAATGAAGGATATAGGGCCCACATCTGATCCACCATCTCTCATGTAGCTTCTTCAGGCCCAAAGTGCTTCCACTGCATTTTAAATTTCTCAATGGCTCTGTTCCTAAGCATGAGATGTTTATGTTGCAATATGCACTGAGGCTCCAGCTTGAACTCTCCTTATTTCTCCACTTGCAATACAGACCAATCAATAACATGATAAACATCCTTTATATACTTTTAAGCAATGAAATATGGAAAATATCATGGACTTTCATTGTTGGAGGTATTGCAAGTCAATATGCCATCGGTCCAATCCTCTCAAGCATCTTGAAAGGCCCGCAATACGAGGTGACAACTTGGCACATGAATCAATCCTCAAATAAGTTTTCTTGGGCTTGATGCATAAATACACATGCTCCCCAACCTGAAACTCCTTGAACGCCCTATGTTGATCCGCATAAATTTTCTGCCTATCTTGTGTTGCCTTTAGATTCTTCTTTATAACCTACATTTCTTGCTCCATGTCTACCAAAATTTCCAGTCCAATAAGTACCCTATTCACTGGATCACTCCTACTAATGAGAGTGTTACAATTCCATAGACACAAATTATGCCTCGAAAGGACTCATCCTCAGTGACTCCTGATAACCATTTTTGTATGCAAACTCAACTAATGGAAGGTGCTCCTCCCATTTCTTTTTTTGGTGCATCACGTACATCCTTAACATATCCTCCAAGATTTTTTTGACCCTCTTTGTCTTTGTCTGCAGATGATAAGATGTACAAAAGGCCAACTTTGTACCCAAGCCTACAAATAGCTCCTTCCAGAATTTGGAAGTGAAATTTTTATCCCTGTTCGACACAATATTCTTTGGAACACCATGCAGTCTCATTATATCTTTGATGAACACCTGTGCTACCTCACTCATTGAATATGTAGTCTTCATTAGAATGAAGTGAGATACCTTGCTCAACCTGTCATCCACGACCATAATAGAATCATGTTGCTTTACTATCCTCGAAAGACTTGTAATGAAATCCAAGGAAATGACCTCCCATTTCCATTCCGAAATCACTATAGGTTGTAATAAACCACGTGGATGCTTACATTCTGCCTTTACCTGCTAACAATCTAAACATCTAGCCATGAACTCTACCACTTCCTTCTTCATATTTGGCCAATAGTAGAATTTTTTCACCGTCGTCAACGTCTTCTAATATCCTGGATGACATGAGTATGGATTGGCATGAAACTCCCTCAAGATAAGCTTCTTGGACTCACTCCAATTCAACACATAGATCCTATCTCTAAATCTCACCAAACCATCTGCTGTGAGATGATAGTCTGCATTCTAATCTCTTGCACATGTACCTACACTTGTAAATACACATGCACCTATACTTGTACTTGTACTTGTACTTGTACCTACACAAGTACTTGTACCTATGCTTTGTTTTAATATGTGCATAATCTCCATGTATTTGTCATCTCGTTGTCCTGCATGCAAGATCCTAACCTGTAACTATGTCCCATAAGAGCTCATAGCTGCTATATGATTTACCTATATCTTCCTGCTAAGGGCATCTGAGACCTGGTTCTCCTTCCCTTTGATGTATCTAATCTTGAAGTCAAACTCACTAAGGGTAGCCAACAATATAACTTGCCTGGAATTTAGATTCGGCTAATCAAACAAATACCTCAACCCACTTTGATCACTCATCAATGTAAACTTTCCGCCAACAAGATAGTGCCTCCACATCTTCAATGCATGCACAACCATTTCTAGCTCAAGATCATGCATTGGATAGTTCTTCTTGTTCTCATTCAGTTTCCGTGACTCATAGAACACTACTTGTCCTTCTTGCATGAGAACTCCACCAAGTCCTCTCTTGCAAGCATCCATGCACACTATAAACTCCTTGTCCAGATCTTCAATCTTTAGCACTGGCGCATGTGTCAACAACTGCTTAAGTTGCTCAAAACTAGCCTCACATTCTTTTATCCATTCAAACTTCTTACCTTTCCACTGCAATGATTTGATAGGATATGCAATGTGTGAGAGGTTCCTAATGAACCTTCTGTAGTAGCCTGCAAATCTCGTGAATGATCTCACCTCATCCACATTATTAGGAGTTCCCCACTCCATGATGGCCCTTATCTTTTCTGGATCCACTGTTATGCCATCCTTGGAGAGAACACACCCCAAGTAATATACCTTAGTCTGAAATAAGTTGCACTTGCTAAGTTTAGCATACAACTGATGCTCTCTTAGCAATCTCAACACTGCAGCTAAATTCTCGCCATGTTCTTCCTCATTCTTAGAATATACCAGTATGTCATCAATGAATACAATAATAAACTTGTCAATAGAAGGACGCAACACACTATTCATCAAACACATAAATGTAGCTGGAGCATTAGTCAAACCGAATGGAACAACAACAAACTCGTAATGCCCATACTTGGTCCTGAACGCAATCTTGAAGATATCCTCTTCCTTGATGCGTACCTGATGGTATCTAAATCTCAAGTTGATCTTAGAGAACACCGATTCTCCCTTCAATTGATCAAACAAATCATCAATCTTCAATAATGGGTACTTGTTCATGACCGTTACCTTGTTCAAATACCTGTAGTTAATGCACAATCTAAGAGTACCATATTTCTTCTTCATGAACAACACTGGTGCACCCCAAGGCGATACACTTGGCCTACCCTTGTCTAACATTTCCTTCAGCTACAACTTTAACTCAAGCATGCTCATCCTGTAAGGTGCTTTTGATGATGGGGTTGCCACTGGCACCAACTTAATAGAAAAGTATACCTCCCTGTGAGGTGGAAAATCTGTAATGTCCTCAACAAATACATCCTAAAACTGCTACAAAACAGGGTACATGATCAACACATCTGCATCCTCAACCTCCTTACCCTTGTCACTATAAATGTGTACCGGAAACATCACACAACATTTTCTGCAACTAAGCTTAGCCTGCATAGCGATAGCCATCCTCACTGACGTAGGCTTCTTCTTCCCCTGCAAAGTCATATTTTCCCCACTATCATCCACACACTCAATGGCCTTGTCGAAGAAATCCACTTTGGTCCTATGAAGGTATAGCCAATCCATAGCCAAAAGCATACTATACGATCCCAATGGTGGTACATTCAAATGTGCTAATGTAGGCATACCATTAAATCAAATGCACAAGATATCACCCAGTGGTGAACTCGCTTCTTTGTACCTATAGACAACTGTAGCAACTAATATTTTGCATGCACTTCTTTTCTGAAACCACACTTTTCCACCAGGTCATGATTAATATAACTATAGTTAGATCTAGGATCAATCAAAATGGAAACAACTTGATCAAAAAAGCTTACCATCCATCTCAATGATCAATGCATGATGACCTACCTACCTGTTGTCCATAGTTGTATATATCTGAGGAATGTTATGACCAACATCACCAACTGTATGCGCCTCCAAAGCACTATAGATCTGGGGTCTACCACTACTTTGATACTGCGGACAATCCCTCTTACGGTGATCCTTACCACATATCCAACATTGAAATGGTTCCCTACCACCGCCTCTAGCTTACTGCATTCCACATCCCTTCTCAGTTGTATTGAATCTCTTGTAAGGAACTACGTTTTCTTTCTCACTTTCATCTTGAGGTCTTCCTCTCTTTGGTGACCCTTTTCCTTTAGCTTTCTCATTTCTTTTCAAGTCATTCTTAGGCTCAACTTTGCAATTCGACTGCTCATAACAATGCTTCAACTTTCGGATGGCCTCCTCCAACAATCTATGCTCATCGAAATCAATTTGGTCTATATATGTTACTGGCAGTCCATTAATGAATCTCTGAACCTTGGCCTCTCCTCCCTGAGGTAAGGCACATATCTCAACAGATCCAAAAACTTGCTAGTATACTCATCATCTGTTATAGAACCCATCTGCAACTCATAAAACTCGTTAGACCTGTCATCATAGTACCTCTTCGACATTCTTGAAGAACATTTCAAATTCATTCCATGTCAAATATTCCTCATGTATACCTTTGACATTCTTCATGTCTTCCCACCAAATATTTTCTTTATCTTTGAGACCGAAAGTGGCTATCTTTGCTTTCATGTTTTCTGAATAATCATGTGATCTGAAGAATTTCCTCATACCAAGCAACCATGCTTCTTCATCCCATGACTTCTTCATCTCTCCATAAAATGTAGGTGGTTCGCTTTCTTAAACTCATCAGGCAAGTATTCCCTATCATTCCTCATGTAAGGATGATGACAATGACGATCATGATGCCTATCAGAACTAGAACTAGAATGGTACCTGTGTCGATTGCCTCTCCTATACGGAGTATCTAAGAACTTGCCATCTCTTATCGTGTCATATCTGTATGACCTGTGTCTACTAGGATACGTACTTCCATATGCCCCATCGGTTTTGTCCTTATGTCCATGGTTGATTTGAAGTGGTCCCTGTTGCTGCAAATCTGATAAACTTTGAAGTAGTATCACATTCACCTCTGCTTGTTTCTCGTGTGCCTACATGATTTTGGCATTGCCTTCTTTGCAACTCCTTATTTCTTCCTTCAGGCTTCTTAATGTGTCTTCCAAGTCAAAAGAGTACCCCATACCACACTTCCCATCTGATGCATAGGGACATTCTATGTAGTCTACCACCTTGCTATCCATTTGATCTCTTTCTTGCAATGCATAATACGTCATATAAACCAAATCACAATAAACCAATATGCATTATCATAATTTGAGGAGGATACCTTGTCTGCAAGATCATCAAATCAATGTGATACATGTATAACAAAGTCATAACAACATATAGACATATATCGAATAAGTGTATCAATGCATAAGAATCATTCTTGCTAGGGTCTAGTCATCAATGTAAGGCCATATTAACAATGCATGCTATGAAATCATGCATGACAACAACCATTACTCCATTGCACACATTTCCACATGCAACTATCAACATGCATAAGAATTCCTAATCAACTACACATACGTATGCACGCATGTAGTCAAGCATAAGTGATCAGTTCTTGTAATCAGCCTACAAGACTGATACATGTAATCAAAACATTTGAGAATGCACTTGACATACAAGGATGTATTCGAGTGACATATAATCAACATGTAAGAGACATATAACCATATGCAACCAGTCATATACTTCCGATGACACATCCCACAAAATCACATCAGGTTCCTCACGACAACCTTACTACAAGCATGATCAACATGATGCAATGCAACAGGCACATGGAATGCAAGTGTAAGAGACACACATGCAACTAACATGCATGCATGACCAACACTTTCACCCAAAGAGATCGGAACCACACTCTAATACCAATCCGTAACACCCCCTCCTCCTAGGTCCACCCAAACAACCTCCCAACCGGGGTAAGCATGCGACGAGAGAGGCTACTATAAGGGATTCAAATTCCTTGGTGACCTTAAGGAAATGGAACCGACGAAACATATCAAACAAACCCATCCACATCAGCAACAACACCCTCAAGAGACATGTCAGCCACTTAGACAAATTGCCCCTAGGTCCCACTGATGTTTTAAGCCTTTTAACTCAAATTCAGACTCATGCTATAGGCAAGACAACAACTAGCAACCCAAAGTCACTCTCATAGACATATGTACCAGTGACTATGGACTTTTCTCAATTGACCTGTGCCAGTGACCCCGAGCTTTGAGCAACTTTTCTATCCCATAATGCTAGCCTCTTCCAAGAACTTGCTACAACCTTCAGAATCCATCAAAGACATGAGAACAATGTTGGTAAATAAAAAATAAACCTCAGGACTATGCCTGAGCATCCCCAACCGGGACTGACATTCTCTCAAACACTTGGCATCCATGCAACCTACAAGTCTAGGATACAATACATAGCATAAATGAATGAAAGAAATTATGAAACATAACCAGAAGGATCACCTCCTTCTCCATTGAACTATTATATCATCAATTAGGTCTTGCATCCATCCATTCAACAACTACAAGTAAATAAATTAAATAACCATGACATGAACCCATCATATAACCATGCTTATAACTAGTATAAAGCCATATAAATATCAGAGATATGACAATCATTAAATCCACATGTAAATCAATGAAAAAGTAAGAGAACTTAGCTTTTATTAATCATAGGCAAATCCAACTAGGTTCGAGACTTCCACTTACCACCCGACCTTAGACATGATTGAACCAAATCTCTCTTTCAACCAGTCACCCATGTGCCATATTCCAAGCATGAATGTGAGATCTCATAGAACAACCAATCCAAGAAGAACTAAGGGAATCCAAAGTTTAAACCACCTCCACCCTCATCAAATCGTGATCACGCCAAATCAGTGCTCTGATCACAACCGAACCGAATTTGGGATGCCATCCAGAATCCATCACTATCCTTGAGGAATTTTCATCTCCTTGCCTCTCGAGCTTTACCGCAATCCAACCCTAGATCACTAGGCCCTAAACTAGGACTAGTCTATCAGGGTTTACTGCAATCCAAACTCGGATCAGTAGCCCCTAAACCGAGACTTCTTCCTCAGTATTTACCATGTATCCCATCAAAACTAGTCAAGGGATTCCTAGGCCTTTGGGAATGAAACTTGAGACCACCTTGGCCACAGATTTCGAAATCCATCCGACAAACCAAAGCTCAAAACTGAGATAAACATGTTTATCCCAAGATACCATGACATCCAGAAAAAGGAAAGGCTAGGTTAAAAACCACTGTCATAACCTGGAAAAACTATGCCACCAACAACAAGACAACCATACACTAACATGCAAAGCCATGCATGTCCATGTATGTCGAAACCAGCTAGGAAATTAGACATGAAAAAGGTTACCTGCAAGTATTTCTACTGAAGCTGCTTGATCCTACTTTCTTTTCCTTGATCCTTTCTTTCCTTCCGTTCCCTTTTCTTTCTTTTCCTTCCTTGATCCAAAGCTAGAGTGCTCCAAGAAAACTCTAAGTTACCTAGAGTGAGAGAGAAAGAAAATAATGAGAGAGCTCCAAACTTGAACTAACAAAAGGTTAGCAAAAGCTTGCCCACTGATCCTCGAAAGCTTTTTTATTAATGAGGCCTCTAATTTCTTCATTTTCCATTATTTTACTTCAATTTCCTCCTCACATGCAACCTGTGGCCTTTCACCTTACTTTTATCCTATTTTCCTTTATTTTCATAAATAAATGTGCCAAAATGTATTTTTTCCTTTTAATGGCTTTGCCTTAGCCTTTGCCAATTTTCCTTAACCAAAACACACATCCATTGATGCCCACTAGGATATCTTTGCCCAACATTTAGCTTGAAATAAGTGTCCCTTAACCGTGGTCTTATTTTTCCTTTATTAACTTTTATTAAATGAAATTTTCACTAGTGTTGTTACAAGGAAAAAGTGTCATTCAAGAGTTTGTGCATTGGTTGTGTTGCCTTGCTCTAAGAATGCTGATAGAATTCATTAGATAGCTAGAGAGGAGTTCACTAGGAAATTGAATGAGCCATGTACTTGAAGGGCTTCCTATTAGTGTAGTGGTTTCATTTTCGTTAGGTATGTATGTTTTCAAGTGTGTGGTTATTCCTTTATATTAACTTCCACAAATTAGTGATTCATAGAAGAAGAAATCCCTAATTACACCAAGCAATAAACTTTATTTTTTTAATACCATGGTGAATTGGTAATTTGTTGGATTAATATGGGCAAGGCCTCAAACCTTTTAGCTACCACTATAACACCAAGAGTATATCTAATAACTTGCAAGCTAGATATAGCAATAACTTATGACTTAGGAAGACTTGAGATGCCCTGATCCCATTGGAATGGAATCTGTTATCTCAAAATCAGATCCTGATAGGCTGCTGGTCAGGTTGACTCTAAGTAACTATTTCAGACCTACTTTAGGCTGAGGCTTAGCCTCCTCAACCTAAGAGGGCTCTCTCTTAAAGGATTAATGATTTTGATTAAAGATAAGATGGCTAACTCTTATAGAACAACTGTGAAAAATATGAATGCTGGAAATACATTAAACAACTATCCATTGGGCTTATGGAGTCAACAACACCTCAATATAATAGTGAACTCAACCTTACATAGAAGTCAGGGCACTCAGCATTTAGACATTCAGAACATAACTCATATGGGACCACAGTTTATAAATGCATACAGGAAATCAGAGCACATTCAGTGAATTCTGAGTGATTATACATCTATACCACTGTAAAAATTATGGAAAGGACAAGATCACATATTCTGAACATAAGAAATCCTTCATGAATCCTGAGAAGTAAAGTCAAAATTATATTACTGAAAATGAGTCTTTACATAAGCCAAATACAAGCTTTGTTATAAAGTTTTCCAACCTTGATTACATTGTTGTTTCAGCTATATATAGAGTTCTTATTCTAACTGATCGAGATTCCTCCTCCAGCATGAGGGGAATTCGAAAACTACTTCTAATGACACCTATTTACCCTTTAACTAACTAATAAATACAACAAGGTGTTGACTGGAGTTTTTTTAGAGATCTAAATCAACTATGACTCTAACTCCATATTACATGCATGATGGCTTCTCCTCGTTCTTTGACATCTGGTTTTCTTTCAGTTTGGCTGAGATGGGTGTTTAATGCTCCATGTTGACCTTGGATGCTGAATCTTCTTAACTGCCCAGAAATATTAGGAGACTATCCTTGCTTCTCGGCTTCAGTTTTCCCCAAAATATTCGAATGCAAAGAAGCATGTCCTTTATCTTTTAATCACCCAAAATGTAGAAGTCTTCCACGTCCTTGATGCGTTGTAAGCTTTTTCCCATGTACATGTGTGCAGGAAAAAGTTTCTTGTAAACTGTTTAACATATCCTAAACTGTGGTAAATTGCTCAATTTACGACAAAAATTTAAAGTTGGATTTTGAATATATCTTTTCTCCACCTGTCTTGACCTGGTTGACTGTTGATAGCTTCAGATGATGCCTTGTATGCCTTTTAGACGTTTCCCTTTCAAAATTCCCGCTTATAATTCAAAACTGCTTGATTTGCGTTAAAATCATCACCTTCAGCAGTTTCGTAGCGCGCTACGAAACTGCTGAGTTATTTAAAACAACTTGCTTTTAACCCGAGACCTTTATTAGCCGAGTACTTGATTGCCAAAAACTCCTTTAGACTTTCCACATGTCAAATAGGGATTTATATTTCCTCAGAAAGATAAAATCAAGCAAATTTGTCAAAACTTTAAAAAAAAATCTTACTTGAAATGAAAACTCATTTAGCAGGTAGCTGACTTAGCTGTGCCTTCAGATCTTCAATTTGTTTCTTCATAGCCTTATTCCCAGCTCTCAGTTGCATATTGATCCTTCTGATGTACTTGGCTTCTTTGATTGCTGGTACTGTCCATGTGTGAAATTGTGAATGGCCATCAACCACTGAATTCAGCTGAGCTTCTACGGCAGCATTCCCTTCCCATAGAGTTTTATAATACTTGGCATGTATGGCTGCATGTTTTCTAGCGGCTTTCTTCAATTTGGCAATCTCATATTTAGCTGATTCCAATTGGCTCTTCAGGGCTGCTATATTATTTTCTTTAGCTGCAATGACTGTTTTGCCTGTATTTTTGTGTCCCTTCCCCTATTTCCTCTGTTCTTGGCAGTGCTTCCTGTACTTGTTGGAATCTCCTTGTCATAGGTCTTCTAGGTTTAAAAACGAACTCTTCAGCTGGCACATCAAATCTAAGCCTTTTTGAGGCCTTGGATTTCTTAGTGCTTTCTTGTTCTGACTGCATCAATTCAATTTGAGCTGGTAGAGACTGCTCCAATTCAATAGCCTGTAATAAATCATTTAAACTTGCCTTGGACACTGGACTTTCTTCAACTGCTATAGCTTTACCTTTTTCCTTATTTATCTGACTTCTTGTTCTTACCCTTGAGACTACTTCAGATGTGCTTGTTTCAGGTACAGTCCTTTTACCATGAGCTTTTTCCTTAGTTGATTGCTGAGGTTGATCTTGGATGATAAGTGGCTTCACTTGTTTTCTTACTTGTGACTTTGGAACTCTTTTAGCTCTTGCTTCTATTTGGAGCTCAGCTATTGTAAAATCTCTAGCAGGTGGTGGAGTGAGGCCAGTCTGGCTTTTGAATCCAGCCATAAAAATGAATGAATTCCAATCTCTGTCTATCTTTTGGAGCCCATCTAAAACCAGTAGTTTAATCAAACCATGATGAAAAAAAGAGGTTTCACAATCCTCTTTCCTCAGCTGTACCTTATCACACATCTTACTCAAACTACGGAACAGATAAAAAGGTAAGTCTATGGAGACCTTCCCGGTGAAATGCAAAAGGAGTTTAAAATGGTAAGAATAAACCTTGTTATACCTTCCTTCACAAGTCAGATATTTCTGTATGCAGGTGAGTAAGTGAGCATAATATTCTTTGACATAATTCATGGGCACTGCCTTACTTAAATCTTCATTTACATAATCATCCTTCAAAAACTCCTTGCAAGGATTCATATTAAATTTGAAATTTTTAAACCATTCCTCTTTTCCTCGTGGGATCTCTGTTACAGTAGATATCACTTCTGGCGAAACCTGCAATTCTAACATGGCTACCTTTGAATTCAAGCCTGTGAAGTTAAGTGCAAATTCCTTAGTTACCTATGCGTGTCCTCCTTGTAACTTTTTGCAAAAATTCCAGCACCCGGCCTTTTTAAATGCTTTCTTCACCTCTTCATTTCTCAGCGTTATATCCAGGCCTTCAGGTTCAGTCCTTAGACATTTACTGGATCTGTGCTCTTTTTTCTCCATTGATTCTTCCAAATCTTCACAAACAATGACTACCAGCTCCGGTTGGAATTGTGATTCGGCTTCTATTTGAATTCAGCCTCGCTTGATTATTAGCCTCGCTTGAATTTTGAATTTTTCCGTTTAAAACCTTTCAAGATGTAATCTTGCAGATTTCTCACTCATGCAAGACTTACGGCCATCATTAAGGTTTATGCACGGTTGTATTTCTTGGGAATGATAATTCGTGCGTATCAACAGATCTAGTGGTGGTGATAGTGGCAATGAGAGGTAAAATGTGATAAGAGGGCTACATGAGCTGACATGAGAAGACATGGCCTATGACTCACCTAACAGACTTGAAATTTCGGGAAAGATTCGCTGCGGAATGTACGAATCCATGATTTCGCAGCGCTGTCAGTTTAAAATTTTAATGATGCGCTGCGAAACTGCCTAATCATGATACGCTGCGAAACTGCCTAACTATGATTGCGCTGCGAAACTGCCTAATTGGAATTGCGCTGCGAAATTACAAAAAGACACGGTGACTGACATAAGATAATCGGTGGCTATAGAACAATGGTAGATGGAGGGGAACCAATGAGAGCTGAGAATAACTTGACTCAAAAACTCATCAAAACTCCAGATTCTAAGGGAAAAAATTAAAACCAAATTAAACTAACATTGACCTTCGTCATCGGGCTAGGATGGAAAGTTACATGTATCAATTTTAGTTCTAAGTGATAACAGAATCTATCATAGAATTTCCTACTCTTTGAATCTTACGAAAACATGCCAACATGTCCCTTGGAATTGAACTTGGATGAAACTCCACTCTCAACCACTCTAGCTACTAATGTGAGACTAGAAAAGAAACTCCTTTTTCTTTTACCGTGTAGAATGGCAACTCATTAGAGCAATCTAGGCAAGGTCCAGGATCAAACCTTTCATCAACCACTATAACACCAAGGGCATATCCAACACCTGTAAGATAGGTATACCAATAACATGACTAGTCAGTAAAAGATGAAATGTCTTGACTCCATCGGAGTGGATTTTATCATAGGGGTCGCCTACTCTTTGGGCCTTATCATAATGGACCAAACATATCCCTTGGAATTGAACCCGAGTGAATGGGAGAATAATTGTGCTCTCGACCATTTGAGCTACTAACCCCAAACAAAATCCAAACTCTGTCAATAAGGAATGTTTTCAATTTATAAGAGAACAATGTATGTGATAAAAGATTAATGATGATGGAAACTTCACTGACAAATTTAATAGAAGAACTCATTAAAGGGAATGTTGAAATAGGTAACTTCTACTTATCTTATGTGTGATTATATTAAATATTGTATATTTGTTATTAATTTGATTATTAAAAAATAAAATTTATTTCTAAGTAAAAAATCTATTAATATTATGAGTAACTATTAAACCTAATTAGATATGGAAGATGATGTCAACTAATAAAAACGAAGATATTAAATATTAGGTCAACTAATAAACTCTTATTTATGTTCATGTATAAATTATATTCAAAATTTAAGAAATTATTATATTTAATTAGATATTAAAGATTATATCTAATTAATAAATTATTAATTTAGTATATGCAAGATATTATCTTAACGAATTGCTGATCTGTTATTAAGATATTACAGTTATCTTAAATAACAACTTTAGGAATTTAATATAAACATAGCTTTATTACACTTCATTACAATAGAAAACGCAGACACAGCTGTGGCGCTTAACCATGAGTGTTTGTTGTGATGAAAGTTTGACCATATCAACTTTGCCTCTGTGGCCGCTCCTGCGGTGAGCTTAAGGCGATTGCAAATTCCCAGAATATTTCGGGATCCGACAGACATGGACGCGGTCAAAAAAATTGACCGCGCGATCCGGAATCTGCAATCGACTTAAGGATCCGCTCTTGTTTCATCTGAACTCTGCAATTGATGCCCTGCCTGCTAAATGAATCAAAACCATTGGAGCAAACAGAGGCGATGGTGTGTTCTATACAAATTCCTGTTACTCGGATCACATTGTGGGTGTTGATCATCCACGTTGTCGTTTCTTTTAGGAGACAAGGCATGGATGGCTGTAGCATTACCCCTCCCATAGTGGTATGCTCACTTGGACATTGCCACATATTCGACAGCCAAGGCGTATGGGATGATCGGGCCCCTTGTAGGGCGGCCAATGCTGTGTTTCCCACCACAGAGGCAGATCTAGTGGCCGCCGTCTCCCAGGCGGTAAAGAGAAAGCAGAGGATTAAAGTGATCAGCCGCCTCGCTCACAGCCACGAAAAACTCACCTGCGTAGGGGATGGGGGACTCATCATCAACACTAGATACTACGCAGCCACTCCACTTGTTAACAAAACTTCCCAGACGATCACGATGCAGGCGGGAGTTGTTATGCGAGATCTGCTGGACGAGGCTGCTAAGGTGGGTTTGACATTCCCCACCTCCACTGGCAGCCGGAGATGTGAGCACCAGTGCCCATGGCAGCGGCCTTGTAGGCAATGGTTCCACCATCAATGAATACGTTGTGGCCATGCGCTTGGTCATCCCTGCTCCTGCGTTAGAGGGTTACGCTAAGGTCATTGAATTGACCGAGAATGATGAAGATCTCAAGGCCACCGGATTCGCTCTGGGTACTCTAGGGGTCATCTCCATGATTACCTTCCCTCTCCAGCCTATGCTCAAGCGCTCCGCTACCTTGAGGTTGGAGGATGATGGTGGGATAGAGGATCGTTTCGAGAACTTCCTCGGGAAATATGAGTTTGCAAATATTTACTTGTATCTCGCCCATGGGAAGGCTCTCATGGGAAAAATTGTTAGAGTCACCGTGGATATGCCTGGCGACGGCATCACCCGGGCCGATGCCCAGACCATGACAGTCTTCAATGTTGAGCAAAGTAGTGCAAAATTTGAGTAGTAAAATGTAGTTACTTTTTTTTTAATTAAATCTTGTAAATGTGTAGAATTCTTATGTTGATTCTTTTGGTAATTTAGCTGAAGCCATTCAAGCCACGGAGGATGCAGAGAAACTGTGTAACATGTCGGGAACACACAAGATCAACTGTGTGAATGGGTTGTTTCTGAACGACGGGATTCGCTTCACAGGTTATCCCGTTGTCGGATTCAACCATCGAATGGTCACCTCGGGCGGATGTGAAGACTACCATCAGAAGCCCGACAACCAGTCGGACTACACGCTTACAAAAATCTTAAACAAGAACCAGTCCATTTTCTCGTGGGATCGCCGAGTGCGGGGCGAAACTAGATTCGATATGGAAATCAGAGTTAGGCTGTCGCGAGCTCGAGAAGCCATCGTGGACTTGAAAAGATTCAGAGCTGTGGATGCCAAGCCTCTGTGCGGGCTGGATGAGTTGAGAATCAATATGCGAACGATCAAGAAATCAGAGACAGCTTATTTAGGCCCTGCTGAGGACGTTGTGACATTTGAGTTAAACTACTATCGGTCTCGGCAGGCCTATGTTCCGACATGGAACATGGACATTTATCAGGAGATAGAGCAGATGCTGATAGAAAAGCACGGTGGGAGTCTGCACTAGGGGAAGTCTGGGGGTCACTTGTTCGAGGGACTGGGGGAGAAGAGTACTGTCAATTTGAAGCAGTTTTTGAAGGTGAAGGAGAGGCTTGATCCAGATGGCCACTTCTCTAACAAATGGACCGATGGGCTTCTTGGTATCGGGCCCGCAAACGTGGACGTGCTGAAGGCGGGGTGCGCGTTGGAAAAATTGTGCAAGTGTAGAGAGGATATCCACTGCGCTCCAAAGGTGGGCTACTTCTGCAAACTGGGCAGAATATGGACGAATGCTCGCGTTTGCAGAAAAGGGAAATAATTCATTCCACGGCCTGGGATGAGACAGGAAATGAAGGTTAACACTTCATTGCTGTGAGGACCCTACCTGTCACGTCCCCAATTCTTTTTTCGTTTAATTGGTCGGGTGTGGCACCGCCTAAGTTAATAACTTTATCCATCACTTTATGAACTACGCCTTCAACAATTCATAATAAACATGAATTAACATTATTAATGTGCGGAAACCATCAATAATACAAGAACAATAATAACAACCCAATAATATGCAAGAAGTAATCTTTTTATTATAATAGAGAAAGATTACAATGACCGAGAGCCGCACTCCACCGGCGTTCATAAACAAGGAGGGCGCCCGCCCGTGCAAGAGCGCACGGCGGTCTGCCTCAACCTTAACCGAATATACAATATATAACATACACAAGTTCCTTCGTTGAATGGGCAGGCGCACCCGTGCACGACCCGTGCCCAACCCAAACCAAACTCTGTGTATACCTTGCGGGTGGGCGCCCTTGCGCACCACCGTTCACCCTACAACCGTGTAGCACAACACCGTCGCCCGGCTCGGCGGGCACATCCCTTTGTGCGACCTGCGGTAAACCTCTACTTCGCACCTTTTGTGCGCACCCAAGACTTGTGCGTAGATGCTCTGCGAGGAGGTGATGTCCAAATGAGCACACGCACCATGTGTTTATACGCTCACATGAAAGGTGTCGACCTTTGCCAAGCTGACCTTCCAATCGTTCAGCCAGCGCCCCTAAACATCGTGTGACCGCCCTCCTACACGTCGGCCCGTCCACCGTTTACTACGCCCAGGCTATACTATAAAACAAAGCGCCAACCCATCGCACCATATATCTGCGCCTTGTTGGAGCTCGCACTTCCTGTTTTGTTTAGTTTCGCGATGGAGTGAACGTGCGTGCTCATGCCTGAGAGCGCAGGCGTTACATCCTCCCCCACTGGAAATCATTGTCGCCCTCGACAATCCTGTTCTTCTCATCAACTTCCCGTTGTACTTCTCAATCTTCTCCTTCCATCTCCAAAGTGAGACCTCTGATTCCCAACTCTCTTCCTCTAGTGCATTCTTCCATCTGCAAAGAAATTCACTTCTCATGTGGCAACCAACCCCTGTAGTTCTGATCCTCAAAATCTTCTCCAACTCCAATCCTAGCTTGTCCACAATCCCTGTTGGTCCTCTCGTCGGTTCCACTCTCTCTGGATGGTCTGAATCAATTCTACATCTCTTCAACTGACTCACATGAAAAATTGGGTGCTTCATGTGCATATGGCGTGGAAGCTCCAGCTCGTATGCAACTTCCTCCACTCTCTTCTTCACTCGGAATGGTCCCTCATACTTCCGTGTCAGTTTGCTCGTCGTCCCCTTGGCTGGCTGAAACTGCTCTCCGGTAATCCTGAGAAACACCATATCTCCCACACTGAAGTGTGCCTCCCGTCTCCCACGATCAGCATACTTTTTCATCCTCCTTGCAGCATCGTGCAAGCGTAACCGTGCTAACTCCAAGGTCTCCTCCCAAGCCTTCATGAACTTCTTCGCATGAGGACTCCTCAAGAAGCCTCCCGTCACTACGGTATGTGGTGCAACCGGCATCTGTCCATTCACCAACTCAAATGGACTATACCCCATCGCAAAACTCTTTTGAATATTGTAGCTAAACTGAGCAATATCCAAGAGTTCAGGCCAATTCTTCTGATCAGCCGTCACATAATGTCGCAAGTAGTCCTCCAGCAATGCATTGATCCTCTCGGTCTACCCATCTGTTTATGGATGGTAGCTCGAACTCATCAACAAATCTGTCCCGACTAGCTTGAACAATGTGGTCCAAAATCTGCCTGTAAAACGCGTATCTCTATCCGACACAATGCTCAATGGCATCCCCCAATACTTCACTATGTTCTTAAAGAACAACTCCACAGTCCGCTCGGCTCCACAAGGATTCATTGTGCAATTCTAGAAATGATCCAACTATTTGTCTCCCATAAATGCACAAAAGTTGTCCCAGAACCCGATCCAATATATGCTTCCCACAAGATATCCCATCAAGACTTCCACTGGTCAACCACAGAAATGACTTGAGCTATGACCCAGGGTTGTACTAATCTCCAAAATTACGAAGATTTGTCTTTCACTTGCCCTTCTTCCCTGCTCTGGAATCATCCCAAGAGTTGCACAGGGTTGTCCTTGACCTACCCTTCTTCCCTGCTCTACAACCAGCCCAGGAATTGTGCAGAGCTCTCCTGCACCATCGCTTCTTCCCCGCTCTGCAACCAGCCCAGGAATTGCACTGAGATGTCCTACACCAGCCCTTATTCCCTGCTCTATAACCAGCCCAGAAAATGCGCAGAACTGTCAAGGAGGCTTCCCTGCTGACCTGCTCTACTCACTCAGAAAACTGCGCAGATCTGGCTACCACCAACCCTTCTTCCACGCTCTTCAATCGGCCCAGAAATTTTGTAGGATTGTCCGAGCCCGAACTGTCTCCCAAGATTCTACAATTTTGACCAGCAGCTCCTGCAGCCCGATCTTGTCCTCCTCTAGAAAACTACGCAAATTTTTTTTCCAATGCCTCCTATTGCCTGCACTGTCTTCCCCGAAGAAATTGCGCAGATCTTAGCTGTGGACTATTCTGCTGGATGCTGGACAAACCCTTGTTGTTGTTCTCATGTGTTTCTTCCTTGGTTGGGACTATTCCCTCTCATGAAGAGGCTCACTTTACTTCCCCCTTTTGATAATAAGAGAACTCGGACATAGAGTTACATTAGGCACTCACAAGGCATGCTCACCTCGCTTTCTTGAAGTTACAAGCATAACACTCTCATGTGATGAACAACAAGAGCTAAGGAAATTCTCTAAGATAATGAAAATTGGACCATCGTACCAGATGGGAATCCTACACCAAACAATGTGAGGTATAGTTGGGATGTCATATCGAGGAGATCCCCTTTGTTGGCGAGTCCAAAACCGTAAAAAAAATGGTGCTAGAAGGAGGGCCAGATGACAAGTTGAGTCTGTTGCATCTGGTTTGAATCTCTTATCTAAAATGGCTCATCCATCAATCATGCTCCCAAGGTATTTCTACAATTTTTCCCTTGATCAAATTTCACTCCTCGATGAACTTCTCATTCACTTGTCCCAGTTAAAGTTTGATGGTAAGGATGGAACGTCCATATCCAAGCACATTTATGATTTTCTTCAAATTTTCCAACCTTATGAAATCGATAATGAAGAGTCTTCTTGTGTGCTTTTCTTCCTCACCCTTGAAGGTTGTGCTAATCGGTGGTGTCATACCTGGCCACCTGCTTCCATCTATTCCCTTCTCCCCTTGCTCGAGGAGCTCCATCAAGCCTTCGATAAGTATAACTACTGAGATGTTTGTGGAAGAATCAACTTATTAAGAATGGAGCCTAATGAATTAGTTGAGAAAATTTTTATCAATTTCTTCACCTTTTCTATGAAATTCCAGAAGAAGATTTGAATTGGGATTTATTGAAACAAAGGTTCGAGCACTTGGTTCGTGTTTCTTCATACGGTGAACCTAAACCTCCCGATTTTTCTACTTCCCCAACTCTTATGGATCATGAGTGTCAGTACAAAAATTCCTGAAAGATGTTCCAAAAACCTTCACTTAGGTCTCTAGGTGACAAGTGATCCTAACAACAAGTTAATGGTTGTTGTCATTCTAGATCTAAAAACATATGGAAAATTTGCAGTAAAAGGAAACAAGACCCGAAACAAATAGCAGAAAAATGATATATCCAAAATAATAACCCCGTGGAAAGACGATTTTAAACAAATAAATCTTTATTGATAATACCTGATGAAGGAGATCTATCGATTGGTATGTAATTCCCCCTCCGTGGGATGGGTCCTTTGATATCCTTATGCTTCAGAAATCGATTCTCTCTCTCAATCATGTGAAAAACCCAAACAAAGTGAAGAAATCAAGTGGGAGCTCAAGAAAAAATGACGATAATATTGGCAATGATAATTATCATGGTGAGGAATGAATGAAAAACCCTCCTTTATATAGAAAAGTATGGTGTTAATCTCAAAAATGGAGAATAATAAAATATTATTAACCAAATCCATATCTAACTACTTGGAATACTTTGTTATATTTATTGGAGAGGGAAATAATTGACAAATAAAATGATTTATTAACTATTTCACGAGAAACGAGAAAGGTGTGAAATCAAAATAATTATTAAATAGTGATTTAATAATTATTCTAATAACAGAAGGGTCAAAAAACCCATGGAACATCCTGCAAAAACCTGTGGTTGTGGAAGGAGAGCCCAAGCGACCAGGAAGGACATGAAACCAGGCACGTCTAAAGGACGTAGGGGTAGGAAATATGTTGAAAGGCTTATAAGTGAAACAACAGTTGCCTACTATGAAGGCATGAATGAGGAAATTCGTGAACTATTAGAGGATTGGGAAGAAGAATTGAAACAGGAGAGTGAGATAGACACGGAAATGGATGATTGGAGAACCCTTATCCCGGATCCTCGAAACACGAGGGGTAGAATCACCTAATTCAAGAAAACCCTCTATTTTTATTGGTTGATGAAAAGTACGCTAGGTAAAGCTATGGAACATATTTTGGTGGGCATGGCTATCACTCTCAAGGCACCGAATTACAAACATGAATTCCAAAAGGTGCAGTTCCAACTGCACAAAAAGGATGTTCGACTTGGCCGAATTGAAAGGCACTTGCCTTGTATCCTGGTCCAGACAGAGATGCCGGGGATGAATGCCAAAGATCCAGCGCCTGTGGAATCTACTTCTGCTGAGCAGCATGACTAGCTAGTCTACTTTTATGGTTTTGTTTATATATGCGAATAGCCTTTACATTTCCTTATGCAAATATATATGTATGTAGATATCTAGAGTATGGACAAGAATTTGAGACTTATATAGCTTGGATAAAAAGACTGAATTTTTTTGTTTCTGGATGGCATACGATGCAGATAGGTGGCCAACAGACTTTGTTTCCCACCGGGTAAGTTGAGGCCACCTAGCCAATCTATGTGGTGTAAATTTGCTTTATAATTAATAAAAAATGAGGATCTACCAAGCTTGACAAAAGAAAATTTATTCTAATAACAAAATAATGAAATTCAAATAAATAATGATTTATTTAAAAATTCCTAAGGGATTTAGTCAAATGTAACAAGGAAAATTATTAAATAATGATTTAATAACAATTCCTAGAGAAAATTAAATAAATAATGATTTATCCAATTATTCTCATGGGGTTTTTTATTTAAATCAGAAAATAATTTAATAAAAGTGATTTAATAAATTATTTTCCACAGTGAAAGTGATTTAACTATGGTAAAATTAAATGCACATGATGTATTAAGATCCACCTAGTTAGAAATGGCTAGGTGATCATTTTTTTGGTGATAACAAATTGCCCCCACACGTATGAGTGTTAGGAGCAAATCGTATGACCGAAATATGTTGTAGATTACACTTCCACAAGATACCAAAAGGGGAGAGAGAGAGAGAGAGAGATCTGAAGCAAGTCAAGGATGGATAAATAACGGAGGGGGCGAGACCTACAATACTGATAGAAGTCTCCTTTTATGTGGTAGTACATGATCTCAAATGAGGCGAGGGAGGCATACCCATACCCACCGAGATAACTGAGTACAAAGAATAATGGTGAGCCCAGCAATGTGGGACTGAGCTATAAAGTACATGATACATTGGCATCAATGGGCTAGAAAATAATAGAATGGATCTCATATAATAATGCACCTAGAAAAAACATAGGTCAAGACTAAATACAATAATATCTGAGTAAATGAGATACAATGCCCCTCAAACTGTATTGGGGAGGGGGGATCACAACCAAGGAAACCCTGCTGAATAGGAAAGGGCTCTGAAACTCTGAATGGATCATCTAAACGAGGCATGCATGCTATGAGCGCTGCAAGCGGCGAAAAACAAACCCATCAAATCTAAGAAACTTCATCGGAGGCTGGATCAACATCTGTGGTCATCCGGGCATGTGGGGGGCTACCTGAAGGGCCACCCCCTCATGAGGTTTGAAACATATCACACACACATGAGAATCACTGGGATAATTGTCTAGATCGTCGAATCATCAAGCGTATGAAACTCAATCGTGCGATAAGGAGCTAATGTCGAGCACGTGAGAAACAACCAAGTCAAAGGGAAATAATGAGTCTCTTTTCTTGATTTGAGGTAGCGAACAAAGATTGAAGCTGGAACCAAGGTACATAACCCTCTAAACTACTCTTCTGGAATAAATGTGTTGAAGTCGACAGAAGATAGCCCACCAGAGTTGAGGCAATGAGGAATCCTAAATAAAGGCACAAGGGAACATAGCATAGTGACTAATGGACTGACACCAGGGATGATGATGGAAGGAAACATGATGGATGGCAAACTGACGACTTCCCTTGTTAGAGCATAATAAAAATGGTTGACTTGGCTACAACTGACTCGAATTTGGAGGGGATGGTCAATTACTCAAACAGGGGTTTGGCAAAGACAGAGTAGAAGGACTGGAGGCCAAATATAAGTATAATGTAAGAAATGTGGCATGATGACAAATGAAACACTGTAAAAGGAGGCAATGTGGACTCGAAACAAACTCCAAGTACAAGGGTGAAACATCTCAGATGCTCTGAACAAGGGTGACTCGATGATGCTTCCGCATGGGGGAGGCCCATTGGGGACCATAAAAACATGAGTAAATGATAGATCTTAGGATTTTGTGATTCATAATTTAGTAAGCACGTCTTTTGGATTAATCACATCAGTGTTATTTGGTCGACGTTTTAAACCAGATAATGTGGTTCATCCTCAGGACAAAGGTGAAAAAAATCTATAGATTTTAATGAATAAATAGCAAGGAAGCATCATATTTCATAATTAGTCGTTAGGAAATTAGTTATTTAATTTATTAATATATTTTTAATTTTTAAATTCCAATTAAAAACTAGTTGTTATAAACTAGTCGTTAATTGTTTATATAAATATTTAATTATTTATTAATAATATTAAAATTATATATATATATATATATATATATATATATATACTATCAAATAAGAACTTATTTACCAATAGCATTAAAATATTATATATGTACTATTGATTATATTAACCAATTTTTATTTATAACATGTCGAATTAAAAACATATTAATAATACAAACTAACCCTATTTCTATAATAGATTAATAAAAATAGAATAATTATCAATAATATATATATATATATATATATATATATATATATATATATATATATATATATATATATATATATATATATATATATATATATATATATATATATATATAATTTTTTATTATAATGGCGAGATAAGAAATTATTTATTAATGATATTAAATTAATTTATTAATAATAATAAATAATTATATATGAATTATTGATTTTAATAACCATTTTTATTTATAAAATGACCATAAAAAATTCCAAACTAAATTAATAATGTAGAAGAACCCTATTTCTATTCCTTAAATAAGTAAATCAATAAATAGAATGATAAAAATATAATAAAATATTTACTCATTATTTCAACAGAAAAATAGGGGAATAATCAAGATAAAAGAGCTGGAATCCAACTCTTACTTAATTTCCACCCATCATCTCTATTGAGATTGAAAGCATGTTTCTTAATCTCAACAGCATGTCTTAACTTCCTATGCTGGAAATGATCAACCTTGGAAATGACCTTCCGCATCCTCAATGCAAACATGGTGCTTATATTTCTCTACATGTTCTGCAAGAGCTGAGGAGCGAGATCAGTTGTGCCTCATGTCTGCAACATGCTCTTGGATTCTTTGTTTAATAGAGCAGTAGGTCTCCCCAATGTAGGGAACCCCACATGAACATGGGATTGAGTAGAATCCTTTCATATCCTTATGGTCAATAGGGTCTTTAACAGATCTAAGCGAATTTCTAATGGTATTAAGGGGCTTGAAGAAGAGGAGACATTATTCTTCTTCATAATATGGGCAATCCTTTTAGTGGTCCCCTGGATAAACGAGAGTTACACCTTAGAGATTGAGCCATCACTTGGAGGTCTAACCTTTGACTCTTTATGGGCCCTGTTGGAGAGGCAAATCCCCTCTACGGATAGAGGTGATCCCTACTAGCCCAGAATGGGTCTAGCAACAATCAGTCAATGCTACTATGCAAGTTCCTAATTGAAATTAAAAGGCAGGCAAAGAACACCTACTTGGATTCCAACACTGTCGTTTGATGAAGAGATGACACCTTCGCTCCTTCGCTCTGGCCGGTCACGATCCTCCACGATCTCCGCGAATAGATACGTGCACACACGAAGAGAAGACAAACACAAGCGTGAAATCTAATAAAGGCAATTATACATCAGTCAGAAAGGATGTAATTCACATTAACCATTGCATAGACAAATGAGAATGGAACCATAATAGTATTCATCTATTATTAATTCATAATAGAGAAGAGTACAACCAAGTGTTCTGACGTCGATATCCTTCTCAGGAGGGGCCAGTCAGCAAGTCTCTTAAGCATTCACCTTTGGAAATGATTCTCCCAAGACAAGAAACTCTCTCTCTTACACAAGCAACACAACACAACCTTCCTTAAGCTATCAAACACTTCCAAACTTATCACACCAACTACCTATAGTAGCAGCAATCTGAGCACTATGAGCTCCACACAATCCAAGCTATTCCAAACTAGTTGCTCATGGTAATGGTAGAGGTTTATATAGGAGAAGGAGTCTCCTTGAATGATGGAAGGATGAGCTTATATTCAAGGGAAGTAGTTGCAAAGGGTCGAACAGACATGCCATAGAAGGGAGGCGATACTCACAAGGCCAACAACCAAGTCTAGAGTTATCTGGAAGGCTGGCTGTTGGAACAAATTCGCCCAAACTGGATCAGCACGGGTGCATAACTGGTCTGGCGCGCTGACGTCGCAATGCAATAATGGTCAAGCTGTTGTCAACGCGGGTTAATACAAACAGAGGCTGCGCTGGTCATGAAATTCGATCAGCGCGGGAAAGTCGTGTGCTTCCGCGCTGGCAGCGCACGCAGTCTGTTATCAAGCGCCAGTCAGCGCGGTTATTTTAGAAACAGACGCACTGATGAAGAAAACTTTGAAAAAGTTGGTTTTTGGCCAGTTCAGAAGGCATGAACTTGATTATTGTGAATTCCTGACACAGTAGGGTGACTAACAGGGAGACAGTGACAAATTACTGTGTAACAGATGCCCCCTAAAGCATGAAGACCGAGAGAGTGGGAGGGGTGAAATGCTTTACAAAACTTGCCGAACTGGAACACCACCAGGAAGGACCGAATATCTCTGATAATCAAGTACATGCAGTCTAGGCATGGGCGCAGCCATCCGAAAGACGTGCAAAAGGTCTTGTGGAATGGACGCAGCCACCCAGCTAAAGAGACCAGAATAATGATAAGGTATGGTCGCAGCCATCCATGAAGACTCAGGTGTGGGCGCAGCCATCCATCAATGAGTCATGTAATGATCATCCACAAAAACGCAACCTGGATCATAACAGACAGGGATCCAGGGTCTTGCGCTCCGTCCCGACCCGAACAAAGTACAAGTCCAAGCATGTGAATACATGAGCTGAAGTCGAACATGCATGAACATCGTCTGATTGCCAGCCAATGATGAAAACTGTTAACAGACGCGAGAGGTACCACCAATAATGACAATGGTCCTCAAGGTACTATAGGTACAATCCGCGGCGTGTGAATCAATGAGCTGGTGTCGAACACCCGCAGAATCATTCGATTGGAGGCCAATGATGAAAACCTCGCGTCGAACACGAAGAACCTGTCGTTGAGGCATGCAGGCTCTAAGGCACCTGAAGGGAGTCTCTAAGTCTCCTTCCTGGATAATGAGTTGAAGTCGACAGGAAGTGACCTTGATCGAAGGTGGGCCATAATGTTTCCCACATCATCGACACGAGATAGAGGTAAAATGATTTGTGTGAGATAGCAGATGAGGTTGTATTATTGCAGAGGTCAACTTCTCTTGAACATATCGGCGGCACGACAGTGGATTTGGCAATATTTGACATCAAATGAGCAGAGGGTATGATGACGACGGCAACGAGCAAATGAGAGGTCAAATAGGATAACCTGTACCCACGGAGGTCAGTTGTAAAACAAAATGAGAAAATCCCACCCGACACAAATGCAGACAAGTGCCATGTTCAAGAGCGACATACTGCCGACACGACAATTGCAATTCCATTTTCCCCACCATTTCTGGCAGGTACCCCGGTTATTTTTGGATGACAAGCTTGACGGGGATAACATATGCTTGGAGAGTGTCATTTTGACGATGCCCGATGTCATCAAGTGTTTAACGAGCCTGACAAAGAAAAACTCGGCGTCTTTTCTGGTTTAGAGAGTCTGAAAAGACAGCGGAAAAGGAGACTCCAGGGGGGTCCTTTTTCATAAAGTTGTGTCTCTCGAGCCCGAAAAAGTATAAAACAATGCTCGAAAGAACCGACCGACCAGTATGATCGAGGAGTACTTTTTGTGAATAGTGACTTCGACCCGAAAAAGTAAAAAAGCGGTCGGAAGTACGTCATTTTGGAGCCAATTACGAGTTTGAAATGACAAAAAACCGGCAATATTTTTAGTTTAAACGGTCGATAAAAGAGCTTTAAAGGTGACCGCCTCTCATTTTTTTTAACGAGTCAAGAGGGGTAACTCGGCGATCATTTCATCTTTAAACGGTCGGAAAATAGCTAAAAGTAGACCTCCATTTTTATTCTCTTTAACGAGTCAAAAAGGGAAAATACTCGGCAATCTTTTCATATTTTATGAGTCAGAAAAGAGCTTAAAGGAGACTCGTCCTGGAGGAACGAGTGGTATAGAGGGTAGCAACTGGTTCCGGTAATGGTGGAACTGCTCAAAACATGTAATGGTCAAGAGGCTGGCTAATAAAACCACTCATCGCTGCGGTTCCTCAGGAAAGGATAAACAACCAAGTGAGAGCATATGATCGGCCAAAGAGATGGTAGCAATGGAATGAAACAACCAAGGCTCATCTAGCAGAATTCAGCGGATAAAAGTGGCAATCACGAGATGTAAATTGGGTATGGGTTCATTTTTACACAAGCTTGAACCATGGAGAACTCTGCTTGGATTCGGTTTCATGTTTACACAAGCTTGAAACGAAAAACTATGCTTGTTATAAGTTCGCATGCCCCCAGCATAATAACGCAAAACGAGGTACATGCCCCCCAAGCTTCATTGCATTCAACACAGTGGATGGAATGAAGGTTCACTTTCGAGATCTTGGAAAGACTCGACTTGGATTTTACGAGATCTTAATCAAAGACTCGATTGGGAAAAGGGGTTGTTTCATTTTTTAATGAGGTTGACACAGTAAAAGAATTATCCTCATAACCCTTGTTTCATTTTTTAACGAGCTTGACACAAGATCAGGAACTATGCTCGACCAAACTGAGTTTCATTTTTTAAGGAGCTTGACACCGGAAAGGAACTATGCTCCACTCGAACTTCATCATAATGAACAGGAAGTTATTGCTTCCAAGACTGTCACTCCTGGTGGAAGGACCACATCTTGGAAGTCAGGGCCCAATGCCCCCAGGACACTATGCATGACGGCATCATCACTGGATACAGGCACGGGATAGGTGGCCACATAGTTGATCTGCGGTGGGGCAGATACAACTGGTGGATAAAAACCAGGAGGGGGCGACAACTGCGTAGGAGGCATTGGGGGACCAACGAACGACAATTGATCGATAGTCACAATTCTTCCATCGTGTGGAAAGCAAACCACGTGGAAAAGCGAAGAAACAAGTGCCCCCATGGCGTAAACGTAGTCGCGACCAAGGAGAAGACTAAAGTCTAAAACACCTTGGGTAACCAAGACGTCTATGTAGACGGTTTTTCCTCCCAAAGTAATAGGGAACTTCGGAAGAACTCCTAGAGATGGACAGGCTCCTCCGTCGAAGGCCAACAGGTTCTGCGTGACCGGCCCGAGTTGCGGGGAACCTAAAGCTTGCCAAGTAGTGTACGACATAAGACTGACTGACGCACCTTCATCCAGAACAGTGCCAGGTACTACCTTAGCATAGGCAAGTACTGTAATCTGGAAGGGCACATGGGACGGAAGGCGACCGGCGATCAGGCGATTCCAATCAAAGGAAGCGACCAGACTACTTGGTGGGGGAATCGCATGATTTCCCCCAGGCGCTAAAGGGAACGAAGGAGAACCTTCAGGAGCAGCTGGGTTAGGAGAGTCATTTCGGGACTCTGGAGAATCTGAAGAGACGAGAATAACGTGAGTATGATTCTCTTCTGAAACAGAGTGAGCGAGCGGCGGACTCAAGTCAACACTCTTCCTGACCAATGGTTGGTCTGGAACAGGCTGGGGGCAGCCAGGTTCGGGAAGAGGGGCCTGGACAAGAGAAGAATTCGAAGCAATCTCTTTGTCGGGAGGCGGATGATCTGCAGCTGCAGAAAGACGTTGATATCCAACGGGGAGTTGGGGTGAGGGAGCTGTAAGACTTTCCAAAACACTGGAGGCTTTATCCATGAGTGGACAAAGGTGAAGGGGATGATTGCCTTCACAAAGTCTACAGGGGATTTGAATCTTCCCTTTCTCCTTAGCTTTGTGAGTCGATAGGGGAACATCGCCGTGAGCCTCAGTGGACGATGAGGGGCGGGCCGGATCGCGAGACCATACTTCTAAGACCCTGGGGATGCCAGTACAATCGTGAAGAAGATGGTCCTCCTTGCATAATCGACAAGGAAAATTAACCTTCTGCGGAGGAGCGGAAGGGGGCCCGACTTCAGGTGTACTCGAGGGAGTAACGGTTATACTTGTAGCCTCTCCCTTGGGAGCCTTCTTCTTCTTGGTCTTCTTCTTCTTCTTCTTAGCCACTTGGTTATTCGAATTGAGACTTTCACCAGGCGAAGTACAAGAGGAAGACGTAGAAGTAGGCGTCGAAGGGGAGAGATCCACCTTAGGATCAACATGATGTTGTTCAGGTGGAGGGACTGATGGACTAACAGCCAACACGGCAGGGACCAAAGAGGTTGAAAACAACCAAACGGGCAACCCGACAGTTAACCCCGGAAGGGATAACGTTGCCATATAATGAGCACCAACATTCCCGAGAGGAGAAAAATGACCAGGATTCCCGTCAGGAGGGGAACTTGGGTTGGTGAACCCCGGAAAAGTTGCCATGGCAAACAAAAAGAAGCCTACTCAAGCTAACGCACACAAGATCTAATCAGGTAACGTTAATCGTGGCCAAATAAATTTTTAAGACACAGGAACTAAACTTGACCTTTTGATGTTTGAAGAGTCGAGAAAAGGACGAAAAGATGACTCTAGTCTCCTTCGAGTGTTTAATGAGCACGAAGTGAAAAGACACTCACAGGCACCATTTCATTTAGGGAGTCCGAAAAGGATCAAAAGTGACTGCTCTGGAGACTCTAGGTAAAGGGTTTACCAAGCGATCCGTAAAACTGCTTATACACCTTAGCAATCGTATGAGAGCCAAGGACTTTCCGTACTGCAGTCAATCTTCCCGAATGCTGTGTTCGGTGCGTTACGGTTCACAAGGCGACAGACTCGACTTCCTATGGCTCAAGGATAAAAGCCTAGTGGGGTCTCCCTATATATGCGACGGTACGTGGGAGCACAGTCCGTGTTAGACCACTATCGAGTCACAGAAGGAGGAATCACCCAACCGTAATGTGAAACAATAGTGACTATGTTTAAAGACGCCGGAACACGTCTCTAACCTAGACCTCTAGATATTTGCGTTTAGTTCCAATGCGTTTTTAGGTTAATTCAGTTCATTTTATGGTTGATCTTGAAATTAAGTTTCGATTTCAGGCCCTATCGTGTGATCTCTCACAATTACCTAGATGCAAGCTATATGCCGAGGAACATCATTTCGTTCGATGAATTCTAACTATGAGAAGGTTAAGAGCTTTTCAATCAAACAAAACGAACGCAATCAATCAAACAATCTAATGCAGCTAATGACAAAGAAACGAGACTCTTCTTTTGAGAATGCAAATCAACAAAATGCTCTTTCTTTGATTAACTATTGAATGCAAAAGATATTAGTTCGATTCTCTTTTCAATGACATAATACACTTACAATGAATTTTGAGAGACCACAACACCGAGCAAAGAAAACAAAAATCACTCAATGGAACACACAACAAGCGTGAAAAGAGCTGGTTGAACCCAAGCAATTGTAATCTATGTCTGGGTGGCGAAGAGTAGCCGAAACAACCGAAGGGTTGGTTCGAGGACAATCACCTAAACAACCAAGCAAAGAAAGCGAAAAGGAAGGTTTACGCAGTAGCAAAGGCAAGCAGCAACGATCTTTTGCGAACAAGTGAACAAGCGAACAAAACAAGGTTGGTCCAGTGAAAAGTGGATGATGGCACTAGGTCACGGGACGCAAAAATGAAATTCGTTCGACAAGGCTTTGCAAGCAAGTGTGCAATAGTTCAAACAATGAATATCAAGTCACAAACCAAGTAGAAAGAGCTGGAGATAGCCAAACCAACAGGTTCAGGAGGTAAAACTGAGACAATTTCAATTTTATAGGATCAGCGCGGGTAGCCTTCAGCAACTGTGCGCTGAAACTAGGTCACGCGTAGCAACTTGGCGCTGTCAGCGCGGAAGGACACGGATTAAGCGTGCTGGTTCGATTTCAGAACCGTCGCGACTGTTTTACGTACAAGCGCGATGACAACAGGTTTAAAGAGACAGCTATGCGTTGTCAGCGCAACTATTTTGATATAAATCGTGCTGAGATTAAAAAAGAGGCAAAAACAAGCCAAGAACTCCCAAACCAAGGCCAGAACTCTTTAAACAATTCATACACCTCCCAGACTGACCCAGGAAGTCTAAAACAGAGAACTAATCCCCAAACTCGAAAAGAGAGAACAATCAAATTCAAACACAAAAATGGACACAAGAGAGAAAAGGCTGAACTCCCCAGCGGAGTCGCCAAATTGTTGGAGAGGCAAATCCCCTCTACGGATAGAGGCGATCCCTACTAGCCCACAATGGGTCTAGCAACAATCAGTCAATGCTACTATGCAAGTTCCTAATTGCAATTAAAAGGCAGGCAAAGAACACCTACTTGGATTCCAACGCTGTCGTTTGATGAAGAGATGCCACCTTCGCTCCTTCGCTCTGGCCGGTCACGATCCTCCGCGATCTCCGCGAATAGATACCTGCACACACGAAGAGAAGACAAACACAAGCGTGAAATCTAATAAAGGCAATTATACATCAGTCAAAAAGGATGTAATTCACATTAACCATTGCATAGACAAATGAGAATGGAACCATAATAGTAGTCATCTATTATTAATTCATAACAGAGAAGAGTACAACCAAGTGTTCTGACGTCGATATCCTTCTCAGGAGGGGCCAATCAGCAAGTCTCTTAAGCATTCACCTTTGGAAATGATTCTCCCAAGACAAGAAACTCTCTCTCTTACACAAGCAACACAACACAACCTTCCCTAAGCTATCAAACACTTCCACACTTATCACACCAACTACCTATAGTAGCAGCAATCTGAGCACTATGAGCTCCACACAATCCAAGCTATTCCAAACTAGCTGCTCATGGTAATGGTAGAGGTTTATATAGGAGAAGGAGTCTCCTTGAATGATGGAAGGATGAGCTTATCTTCAAGGGAAGTAGTTGCAAAGGGTCGAACAGACATGCCATAGAAGGGAGGCGATACTCACAAGGCCAACAACCAAGTCTGGAGTTATCTGGAAGGCTGGCTGTTGGAACAAATTCGCCCAAACTGGATCAGTGCGGGTGCATAACTGGTCTGGCGCGCTGACGTCGCAATGCAATAACAGTCAAGCTGTTGTCAGCGCAGGTTAATACAAACAGAGGTTGCGCTGGTCATGAAATTCAATCAGCACGGGAAAGTCGTGTGGTTCCGCGCTGGCAGCGCACGCAGTCTGTTATGAAACGCCAGTCAGCGCGGTTATTTTAGAAACAGACGTGCTGATGAAGAAAACTTTGAAAAAGTGGGGTTTTGGCCAGTTCAGAAGGCATGAACTTGATTATTGTGAATTCCTGACACAGTAGGGTGACTGACATGGAGACAGTGACAAATTACTATGTAACCGGCCCTTTGGAAAGCCTTGAGGCCTTGAGATATGTTATAGCCATTATTTTTAAAAAAATTAAGAACATGAGACTTTTCCTCTTCTAGGTGCATCTCATCCGAAATTCTTAAAGCACGAGTGGCTAGAGTACTTAGAACCCCATATTTTGCGCCGAAAAATGATGAGAACTGGAATGAATATATTGCTCTATGTGAGTTTTCTTGTGGAAGACTCCATGAGAAAGAGAACCATCACTCATTATAGAGAGAAGGATGTCTAAGAAATGAAGACACCCATTCTCTTAACCCTCCATTGTGAATTTGATGGAGTTTGATTGAGAATTAATATGGTTAAGAAAAAAATCAAAATTTTCTCGACCATGAGGCCAAATGAAATAGGTTTCATCAACAAAATGATGGTTACTCATGAAAAAACCTCGACATGAGAGTCAACCAGTGCAAAGGTAAAGTGGTACCAAAGAATGGGTGGCTCAAATCAAGAGATTTTATTTTAAAGGGCAACAAAGTGAAAATTCATGGAAAAAATGGCTTCTCGGTGAAGTGGAAAATTACCAAAAAAATAGAGGCTCATTATAGAACTCAGTGAGAGCTTTCGAGCGGTGTTGACGGTTTGTCAAACAGAGCTACAGTTTGGTCGCAGTGGGCAACGAAAAAAATAGGGTTTTTCCTATAAAAAGGCTTCTTGCCGCCAAATTCAATTCATTTGCATAGTTAGCTATGGAGGATTTGGAGAGAAGGAGAAGGCCCTAAATCTTGTGGAGATCATAGCAGGAAAACCGACCATCGGAATCAGGATCTGTGAGTTGGAGGTAGGTGGCCTAACCATACTAGTTAATTTCAGTGGTTTAAATTTTCAGATACGTCCTTAGTGTTTTCTGGGAGACCCCTACCTTCCCTTACGATCACAACGCACTTTTTGGGGCCAGATATGTGCTATGGAGCACAAAAATGGGGCCCACAAGTGTGATCAGCGTAGTTTTGAGGGCAAAATTTCACTCTAGACTAAGAGGGCGGGCAGGACTATGGTCTGTTGGGAACTGAGGTTAAGTGCATCCATGACTTTCTTTTGCATTATGAACTAAAAAAATTTAGTGGTGTCTTGCAGGTATGGCAGAGTTAAAGATATCATGGCGAGAGAGAGAGTTTTATACCCTCCATGTTGAGATTCAAGGGAATCAAGCAGTGAGAGGGATACTGGCATGATGTGGCATGCTAAAGTTATTAGATAACCCAATGATGAGGGTTGGTGATCCCTTGCTATCAAGGATAGTGAGCTATTGGGATCCATATCATGAGGCTTTTGTAGTACAAGGGCACTGGATCAAGCTCATGATCTAGGATATGTAATTTTTGATAGGACTGCCCCCCTTGGGGGTGGTAGCGGAGATACATCCAATGTTGCATCGTGGAGGGCATATTAAGGAGTTTGTTGAGTTTCATTGTAGATGGGGTAGTCATGCAACGAGCAAGACTATCCAAATCAATGACATGGAGAGATTGGAGATACGAGCTATATCTGTAGCGGTGCTACGAATTTGTGGTAGCCATGCTTTCCACCATATTACTAGAGGGGTGATGATGTTGGTGGAGAGTGTTTTAGGAGGGACCTAATATGGGTGGTCCCAAATGTTGTTGTCATCGTTGAAATGATAGTTGACATTATGCAGACGGGGGACCAATGATAGTTGTTCATTTGTGATGGTCTTATGCTCACTCTTCTTTGAGAAGATCCCCACTATATGGCCTCATGTTCAGATCTATCATGGGGGCCCACGGGAGCTTAGGTTGCAGCATTGGGGGCAGCTACTGAAATGAGGAGGTGGAGGTGGGGTTGGGTGAGGATTTCAACCTGATTTTTTTTCTCATTGGGACTAGATGCTAATATACATAGATGACTATCCACACAGCGGCATGAAATATCAGGGGGATCCTGACTTACCACTTCCACTAGGACGAGCATGGGACCCAAATGGTAAGTGAAAGTTGCTAAATATTTTGTGCATTTATAGTTGAAGAAATATGTGTATATACTATTGATTTCTAAACTTTGTGAAATGCAGATATAGCACCCGTGAGGCTAGCAAGATATGTAGGACAAGTTGCAGCACCTAGGACTACAAATCAGGGTGGGAATTCATCATGACAGAGGTTGGATGATAGAGCTCTACTAGAGGATCTCCGACGCAGATACGACATACTACTGACTAGGTGACAGAGCGTGGATGGCATGATCTAGAGGATTGATACAAATATGAGTGCACGGGTCTTCCCCCAAAGTGGCGGGGAATCACGCGGTGCCTTGTGATGGTCAGTCAGGCAGCACGGGATCTACAGGCTGGTGGCATGGAACCGTTGGCTCGGGGATCTCCATATGATAATGATTATGCATAGGGACATATGGGTCCCCATTTTTGTTTTTTGATAACATGATAGTGGGCATGTTAGATGTATTTAGAGTTGTGGACTCAAAACACTTGCATGACAATATATGTATATGTGTGTGTGTGTGTGTGTGATTATGCATCTTTTTTGTGTGATGAATGTGATTCACCATTTGTTTTATGGATGTCTACTTACATGTGATAAATTCCAATTTAGAATGTTATTAGCAATGATATCTACATAGTGATTTTGGGCTCTAGGTACATGACTGAATGAAATGGATTCAAATTCACGCATCAAAATCTTAACTTGTAGATATTTTCTAAATAGGACAGGATTATGCACACAATAAATGCCATTCAATTGAATGATAAGTAGCAACAAATCTAAACAAGCATGAAGGAGAAGGATGCGATGATCAAGGGAATCACCTAAAACCCCTATCACTGCATCATATTTGTCTTGGCTATTAGTGGCAGATCCAATGCAAACATCATTGCAGTGAACTAACGAATGGCCCAAGTTATCGAGGCAAGATTCCTAGTGAAGCGACTCGCACCATCAACAAAACCAATATAAGGTGTAGATGATTTATCCATCTGAAATATGCAAGAAGATAATGTGTAAGAAAGTGGGGGATGCAAGAAACCTAAATGCAAGAAGAAAGACAGAGATACACGCACTTCAATGGAAAATGCTATGGGTAAAATTTCTTGAGGTATAACGCATTCCAAGGATTAGGAAGGATTTGGACTTCTATATCCTCTAATAGGTATGACACTTTTCCCAAACACTTATGGATGATATAAGGCACTAGCCATAAAGGTTCAAACTTTCCACGTCCCAGGACATCATGAGTTTGGTCATACATGAGAACGAGGTCGCCTTCATGGAAGGTACAAGGGTGGACTTTGCAATCATATTTAACTTTGGTACGTTTCTTTGTCACTTCATTGGTTTGTAATGCAACACGGTGGTCTTTAGAAGTGCACTCGAGCATGATGAGTCGTTGCTCTAAGGGTTGGGTGTATGGGAGGAGTTCAATAGAAAGGTGAAGGGAAGGGATTTCACACTCGATTGGTAAAATTGCCTCATCTTGAAAAACAGGATGGAAAGGAGTGAACTCAGTGACGGTCTTGATAGAAGTTATATAGGCCCACAGCGCAGGGAAGAGAATTATTTTCCAGTTGGTATTATGATTATTCACCATCCGCTGAAGCATAGTCTTAAGGATCCTGTTGAAAGCTTTAACTTGGCCATTGCCTTGGGGATAATAAGACGACGGATATTGATGTTCAAAGCCTAACAGAGAGGATAGATCATACCATATCTCATCTTCAAAGTGTCGACCATGGTTGGAGACCAATTTTTTCGGAACCACAAATCAAGCGATAACATGGTTGAAAATTAAGAGGGCAATAGTAACTACGGTATTAGTGAATGTTGGCATAGCTTCCGTCCATTTGGTAAAATAGTCGAAAACCATGATAATATAATTGTGGTTATTAATGGATGGGGGTCGACACTCCATAAATTCAATAGCCCATTTATGGAAAGGACCGGTTGCAACAACGGTATGGAGGGGAGTAGGTGGAGCTCTCACCTTACGAGCTTATAACTGATAATTGGGACAGTGTTTAACTATCGCAATGCAGTCACTGAAGAGAGAAGGCAAAAAATACCTAGCATGCATGATTTCCTGGGCAGTGACCATTCCGAAGAGATGGCCACTACAAGCACCGCCATGGCAGGCATTGAGCACTTGTTGAGCTTCAGGATGGGTGAGGCAACGACGAAGGAAAGTATCGACACCGCAATGATAGAGGTCATCATCGATGAGGAGGCACCGGGGGGTTTGATGTTGAATTTATCGTCAAGCATCATGATTAAGATGGGGGGAAAATTTCTAGGTTCACAGATATGTGAGGATGTCACCATACCATGGGTAATTATAGGTTATAGAGAACAAGTGTTCATCTAGGAGATCATCACTAACTGGTGGATTAGGTGCACCGGTGGGGAATTCAAAAATAAGTTTAGCAAGGGCCAAACCTTTCTTACTTTTGGGGGTGAAAAACTCAAGATCGTATTCTTGAAGGATGACAATCCAGCAGGCATGTTTCCTGCTAATGATGCATCGACTCAGCAGGAAATCCATTGGGTGTGAGTTTGTCACTACTTTAGTGGTAAGAGTGAGGATGTAATGGCGATTTTTTTGGACAGATAACACGACAAAAAATGCCAGATTTTCTTCATGAGAATAGGACACAAGGGGTCCATTGAGGTTCTTATGAAAATAATATATGGCATGTTCAACTCCTATTGAATCTTCCTGTATTAGGACCCCAGAAACCGAATAGGTGGATGCAGAGATGTACAGGATGAAATCCCTTTCAAAGTTTGGTGGACTAATCCGGGGAGTGGAAGTTAGAGAAAGTTTTAGGGCAACGAAAGACTGTTGAGCTTGGTCATCCCATACAAATGGAATGTTAGAACTAAGGAGTCGGAGGAACCCATGAGCCGTTGTAGCATAATTAGGGATGAACCGACGAAGGAAGTTAGCCGTGCCTTGAAGGCTTTGTAGCTGGTGGAGGGTATGAGGGGGGGGGGGGGAGTTCAAGGATGGCTTGAACTTTTAAAGGATCAAGAGTAATACTTTCCTTGGACATGATGAATCCCATTAGATGGCCAATAGGGATGCAAAAGACACACTTTATAGGATTCCATGGAATGTTATACTCAATTATACATGCGACATCGTAAGAATACAATGTGCAAATCATGGAAGTGTTGCGACCATAGTATAGAAT
This sequence comes from Pinus tabuliformis, assembly GCA_031772625.1. Classification (NCBI taxonomy): domain Eukaryota; kingdom Viridiplantae; phylum Streptophyta; class Pinopsida; order Pinales; family Pinaceae; genus Pinus; species Pinus tabuliformis. Next base: position 197,336,987 of record CM062811.1, read on the forward strand.
GATTGGTGAGGTCATTGAGATACACAAGGATAATGTGGGTCAAGTCATGAAGACAATAGGACATGGCCCACTGAAAAGTGGCCCCAACATTATTTAAGTTGAATTGCATGAATTTGTATGCAAAGGTTCCCCACAAACTACTGAAGGTGGTTTTCAACAGATCAGCATCACGGATACGAATTTGATTGTACTCGGAGAATCCATCCATGAAGGAAAGAATCTCATGACCCACACACTCATCAATGACCTAGTAAATGAAAGGTGTGGGAAAATTATATTTGGGACAAGCTTTGTTTAGATCACAAAATTCAGTGCAGACACGGGTGGTGCCTTGTTTTTTAAGAATGGGAACTGGACTAGACACCCATGTGGTGTATTTGATGGGATAAATGAAGCCCGCCTATTGAGCTTATCGATTTCAACTTTGATGGCATCAGGCTTGTAAAGGTGAATAGATCGTTGCTTTTCACAGACTAGTGTGACATTGGGCCAAGTGTCAATATGATGTTAGACAATGGCGGGAGAAACTCCAGTTGTTTCAGAGTAGTTCCACATGAAAACATCACCGAATTCCTTGAAGCGCTTTGTATAAGCCTCAATTTCGTTTTGGGTGAAATGTGCCCCCAAGACAATGTTTTCTTCAACCCCTAGTTTATCTGAAATGTTGACCTTTATGGTGGGGAAAATGTTGGACATATTTCTTTCTTCAAAAGCATCACGCGCGGGAATGGGATTTTTGAACCAGTTTACTTCACCATGAATGAAGTCTTTGGATTCCACAACATATTGGTCATGGCTTCCATGATGTTTTCATCAAAGTGGAAGATGGGTGTATGGAAGGAAGAAAGATCACATGATGAGGAAGAGCTCCCTGAAGCATCTTCATGAAAAACAAGGTTCACATATGCATCGTCACGACTAGGAGACATATGACTAGTAGAGGGAACATTTACCGATGTTGAGATCGATGTGTCTACTGAAGGAGGTTCAAGAAAATCACGAGAGGAGATATCTAGGGAGTTCTCAGGGAGTAATCTCATGAATGATGATAGGTAGAGGATGGGAGCAGAACTGTCTATCATTTCGACATCAGGGGGAGGGATCATGATGGGTAATTAGGATACCTCCTGTTCTAGAGTAGGAGTGGGACCAAACTCCATAGGTAAAGGAGAAGGGGACTTAGTACGATCGAATTCTATTTCACGAAGTGCTTGATGTGTATCGCAAAAATCTTCGAGACGGGGACAATGATGGGAATAATGGCCATATTTATCTCAAAAAGTGCAAGGGTGGTTTATGCGTGACGAAAATATTCTCTTAGTCAATTCAAGAAAGGTTACTTGGACCTCGAGGATGTTAGGATCAGGAAAGGTATCAGTGACAACCCTTTTATGAGGGAGTTTAGGATAGTGATTGGAGGCATGACCGACAACATCACACAAAGCGAAAGGAGGAAGAGGCTTTGGTGGCTTAGGGGCAACTCGAGTTTCTGGGGGAGCCTTGTCTTGAGATCCCTTCTTTTGGGCTTTTCCCCCTTCAGGAGATGCTTTCACAGTAGGAGTATGCTCCTGCTGAGGTTGTTGTGGAAATGAAGCAAAGGTAGGGGTAAGAATGATCGGTTGGACCGGGGTCAAAGTGGTGTAAGTTTTCAATTGATAAGGTGGAGTGTTTATAGGGGGGTCAATGTACCAGACTAGGATCTCGAGGGTGATATTAAGTATACTCAATGTATCCATGACTGGTGTAGAATAAGATCCGGGAGGTGGAAACAAGAACGGTATCTGAGCAAAAGGGTAAGGGCCTAGAGGAAAAACTCCTACATGATTAAGGGTCAGGGAACGGAACTTGGCGGAAAAGGCTTAGGAGAGACATCAGTAAAAGGAGATGGTACTTGAGGAGTTGTACCATTAAGCATGGTTGAGTTAGGCAAAACAGGTTGTGAAGGTGCAGGTTGTTATGCAGACATAGTGGATCATTTGAGAGTGGCTCACGATGCTTGAAGCATGCAAACACTCGATGAGCTAGGCTCATATGAAGTAGGCAGTGAGCCATAGTAAGAACCGAGTAGAGAGGAATCTTTATAGACTCCTAGATAAATAGATGAGACAATCTTATTATCAGCCACAAACGAAATGTTGGTCTAAAGCGAAGTCTAGGATTTTGGATCATAATATGTCAACTGATCGACGATGACAATATTTCCATTCTAGGGAAATCACATCTTAAAATGAACCACATATGTGACATGTGTCATGGAATAAGTACAACTATGACCCAAAAGGATGTTATAGTCAAGGGGAGCATTGATGAATTTGATGTCAATACAGATGGTCTTGCCAGCAACTATGACTAGGTAGTTGCAATATAAGCCAAGGGGCTGTGAGGGGTAACCATCCCATGCACACAAAGTAATGGTGGACGGAGATAGGTTGGGGATCCAAGTTGTTTCCAAACACTAGCGGCAATCACACAGGTGGATGCACCTTTGTCAATGATACATCGTTGGACAGTGGCGTTCAGAATGGAGACTAGAATTTGGAAAGCAACAAATGAAGGTAAAGGAGGGTTATCCGACTTGTCAACATGGAAGACAATAATTTGATTGTCTTGAGGATCTACAATGCCTAGAGAAGATAGTAGAGCTTTTCATTGTGATGGGCACGTCTGGAGGACTTCTAGCATTGACATGGAAGCAGGAGACTATGCCAAGTCATCTACTATGCTATATGTATGGGTGACTTTGGCAGAAGCAACATTTCGATGTAATGGACCTTTGGGGATCTTGGGTATGACCTCAACCTTAGGTTGAGGGATCTGTAAGGTATCGTTGGGTGTCGATAAAGGTGTGGTAGACACTTTGGGTTGGGGTTTAGTCACTGATTTAACAGGTGGCTTATCATACTGACGTGATCGAGTCTGGAGGTTGACTTGTTCAGTGTTTACCTCATCAGAATTCATCATGAGAATCTGATAATCGTGGTGACCAAATGGAGGAGTTGGTTGAGAAGCCTAACCTTGCGAAGGTTGGCTAGATAGATACTCTTGGTGAGGAAAAGGGTTGGTAAGCACAATGGGTTGTGATGAAGCAGGAGGGGGAGGAGGAGTGGAAAGCTGCAATCCTTGAGAAGCTACTTGAGATTCCCATACTTGGTGCATCTGAGGTAACAGGGGACACTCATGAGTAGAATGACCATAGACTCCACAACAAGCACAGGGTTTGTTCGTATGAAGATGCTTGTTATGCTTGGGCTGACCACCCTGTTGCTGGGTTACGAGGTTAGGTGGAGGACCCTGAGGGTAATAAGGTTGAGCACCCTGGTTAGCTTGTTTACCTTTTTTTTTTTGTAAGCTAAGGAGAGACCTTCTTTTTCTATTATCGCAAATTGAAATCACTACATGCTTGTGGTGATCTCAACCCGCCCCGAGGGGAAACCGGGTTTCTTGACCACCTTAAGTTTTTAATAGAAAGCCAAAAATAATAGGTTCTCATTCTGTCTTTCCATGCTTTATACACATCAACCTTATAACTACTAAAACTGTTTTTTGTCTGCATACTAGAATAACAAAAAGTTCTACAAATAACTAACTATAGCTAGAGAGAGATTTTATAGAAAGCTCTAATTATCATGCTTTCTCTACTGGTTCGTTGTGCCTGCCTGTTGCTCCTTCTCCTTCTTGATTCCCAATCCACTCGCTTGTAACTACTGCTGAATTTCGTCCATCTTCTTATCCTACATGAACAAGGTGATTTGGATGTTCCTTAGCTCCTTTTTCAGATTTGGAATCCCCTCAAATAATTCTGCCATTTCCATGGCTACTTGTTCCATAGCCTTGGCAAGCAGTCTCTTCATAACCCAATAGATGTGAAGAGATTGTTTTTATAATTTCATACGACCGCGCGTATTGCCTGGATCCAGGAGAAGATACTCCCAGTCCTCTAATTCCGACTCCGACTGAGCCTGAATGGCCTCCTCTTCCAGCTGCTCGATAATCCTCCTGATTTTTGGATTGGTATGCTCGCAATAAGCCCTCTCAGTGAATTGCACTTTCCTGCCTATAGCTTTCCTCCCCCTCCTGGCATTCCCTGTTCCGCTGGCCTCTCTGATTCCTGTCGTTCCTCCTCTGCCTCTTCTTCCTCGCCCGCTTCTCTCTCCAGCTCCTCCCCTTCTCCTATATCCTCCCCTGCCTCGCCTCCTTCTTCTTCCTCCTGGACTTCCACCTTCCTCTCCTTCCTCCTGTTCCTGGTAGCCCCCTATGTCATCTTTTCCTCTTTTCATAACCTTGGCCCTTCCTAACTTTTCGGTCCTGTCGAAACTCTCATTCGCTAGTTCTCCTTTCTCTTTATCAGAGTCGAACATCTCGACGTCGTCCTCTGAGTCATCATGGATTGAGAGAATTTCCTTCTCTGTATCCATCTCCATTATACCTTTGCCCTTTTCTTCTCGGTCCCCTCGGCCTTGGTTTCCTCCCTCTGTCTTACTCCTCGTCCATCTTCTTGCGGTCATTCTGCTCCCCTCAACCATAATCTCCTTGCACTCAGACTTCCTCCTCTGAATTTATGTTCTCTCTTCCAAATTCCTAATCGTTCTCCTTCTTCGTGTTGTTTTCATCATCGCTTTGCCAACTTTTCTCGTTCTTCTGCATGCACCTTTCCTTTTCCTTCGTTTTTTCCACCTCTTCTCGCTTATACCTTCCCTCCTCCTTCGCCTCTTTTGGTCTGCCTCCCTTTTCATCTTTCTGCCCATTTCCTCCGTGCTATCATGTCTCTGTCTAATCCCTGACACCCTGACATATCTACCCTCCTCCATCGCTACTCTACCATCTCCTCGCCTTGAGATGATATCCTTCGCCACGATCCACTTGACTTCGCTCATCATGACTTGATCGCCGCCTGCTCGGCCCTGCATGCTAACCTGCCAAGCATTTATTATCGTGTATGCTACCATTCTCATCCCAATCGGGAGTCCTTTAATCATCCCCTTATCCAGTAATTGATTCATTATGGTCATGGATGATTATGTTTTTAAGTTCTACCCAGCTCGGGTTATCCTCTATTGAGGACCAACTGTTGTCCAATCTTCTAACCGGTTCTTTACTCCCCCAATTTGCCAATAGGTCCACAGCCCTATTCCCTTTTCGCCTCACATGGTTTATAACTTTGTATTCAATTCTCCTTAGTAGCCCCTCTATGTCTTGGATAATCCCTGCTTTCCTCCAAGTTTTAGCCACTTGCTCCCAGCTCTTGCCATCCCTTAGTTTACGGAGCATCTCTATTGTTACCTGTGAGTCTCCTTCTATTTCCAAATTCATGTATCTATTCCTCACTACTATCCTTAACCCCTGATGTACCGCCCACAGCTCTGCTTCATTATTCGTCATTTCTCCTCCCCATTCCGCAAACACCCACCTTGTATTTTCCTTACTGTCCCTGAAGATACCCCCAAGGCCTGCCGGCCCTGGGTTTCCTTTGGACGCCCCATCGAAGTTCAGTTTAATAAAATTCTCTCCGGGATATCTGAATTGGTTAGGGCTCTGTGTTTGAGATCCTATCCTATTCTCTTTTCTGGGGTAGATCATACCAAAGTCCATATTTAATTTGGATACTATTCTCCTTTCCTCCTGATTCATTTTCCAATCCTCCTCTTCCCATGCCTCAGACAGAATTGTTTCTTTCATCGATTTGCATATTTCTTCCCATATTCTTGTAGGTTGATTTCTTTTCTCCCTAAAGATCCTCCTGTTTCGTTCTTTCCACAGAGACCATATTACAAAGCCCACTGACAAATTCCATATTCTCCTCACTACTCTGCAGAGGAATTGTCCTTTGCCCCATTGCATAATGGTATTCTGAATGCTATTAGGATCTCTCTTTGTCTTTCCAAAAAGTACTCTGATTTCCTCCCATAAAAATCTAGCATATGGACAATTATTCAGTATGTGCTCCTGGGTTTCTATTTCTTTGTTGCATAGACTGCATCTCGAGGGTCCATTAAAACCTTTCTTTTGGATTTTATCCCATGTTAGAATCAGTTCTTTGCTCACCAGCCATGCGAATATTGTTATTTTCGGCCACCACTCGCCTTCCCATATCACTCTCCAGTCTGTAGTTCCTTCCTCCCTTTCCTGTTGCGTTGTCAAATAGTAGGCTTCTTTTACTGGAAAGGTTCCTTTCATTGTTTTTCCCCATCTGAGAATGTCCATTCCTGATATGGTTTTAATCTTCCTCAATTCTACCTCTTTAGTATATATTTTCCCCAAATCCTGGTTTATATTTTCATACCATTCCTCTGGCTTCCTCCAAACCCTCCATATTTCACTAGTCTCTCCGTCTTTCCAATAATCCCTCACATATTCCAATCCTGCCCTCTTCGCTTTCTATTGAACTTCTTGTAAAGTTTGTATCTCTGTCAATTTGTCTCGTTGCTGCCAACCCTCCTCCCAAAATCTAGCACTGCTTCCTTCACGTATTTCCCAGGAGGCATGATTGTTTACAATGTCCCTATTCTGGCTTGCCAATTCCTAGATTGAAGATCCTTTTGGGATTTCTTCGACTCTCAATCTACCCTCTACTGTATCAGGCATATTATATTTCTGAGTCCATATTCTCTTCCATACATCATTTCCCCCTTGCACCCACCTCCACCATAATTTTTCTCCTAGCACCTTGTTTAGCATTTCAGGGTCTCTCATACCTAGCCCCCCTTCCTCTTTTCTTTTCATTAGATTTTTCCATGAAACCAGAGCCCATTTCCTCTGTTGTTTAGGTCCACCCCATATAAATTTCCCGAATATTTCTTTCATTTTTGTGCACGCACCTTTGGGTGCAGCCATAATGGATAGAGGGTAAATAGGTATCGATTGAAGGACCGATTTTAAAAGGACAATTCTACTGGCAATGTTCAAAGATCTAAATGACCAGCTCGCCAATTTGTTTTTTATTTTTTCTATAGTACTCTGCCAATTTTTCATTCGAGTAGGGTTTATATCCAGCTGATTCCCCAGGTACTTAGTAGGAAGTTCCCCCTGTCTGAAGCCTAAAGTTCTGGTAAGATGAGCCTTGATTGAATCAGGAGTATTAAATATGAATGTACATGATTTTTATTTGTTTATTTCCATACCTGATGCCTCCATGAATATTTCTAATATTATTTTGATGTTCCTCACCTCTTTGATTGATACCTCACCAAATAGCATAATATCATCTACAAACTGCTGATGTGTGATGGGCAGATTGTTTCCCCATGGTTTTAAGCCTTTGATTTTCTTTTCCCTTAGCTCTTTTTTGAAATTTCTCCCTAAACCCTCAACTACCATTATGAAAAGGAATGGGGAGATAGGATCTCCCTGCCTAATTCCCCTTGTTGCATTAAAGGTGGTCGTTGGAACACCATTTACTAGAATTGAGAAATTCGGGGTTGAAATCATGTTGTAGACCCATTCGATCCATCTACTAATATGCTCCAAGAACCGCTCTGAGATATTTCCAGCTCAAATGGTCATAGGCTTTTGACAAATCTAACTTCATCATCATTCCTCTCTGCTTTTTCTGATTTAGGAAGTGTATCATCTCCTGAGTAACTACTAATCCATCAAGTATTTGTCGACCCTCCACAAAGCCACTTTGATCTGGTGAAATAATATTCAGAAGTAAAGGATTTAATCTTTTCGCTATCAGAGTAGCTATAATCTTATATATGACATTGCACAGGGCTATTGGGCGGAAACCTTGAACATCCTCAGAATTATTGCTCTTAGGGATCAAGGTTATAAAGGTCGAGTTAATACCTGGCCATATCTTTTGCTTCATTCTTGATTCCTCTACAGCTTCCAAGACTTCCTGTCCTAGAAAGTACCATCCTGCCTGATAGAATTCCACTGTGTATCCATCCGGTCCTGGTGCTTTGTTCTTGCTCATATTCATCACAATTTCTTCCACCTCTTCCAAAGTTACTGCCCTCATCAGAGCCTTATTTTGCTCATTTGTTATTAATCTTGGAATTTCCTTGCAAATACATTCTATTGCTTCTCCCCGATCTCTTTGTGGTTCTGTGAGAATCCCTTTGTGATAATCCACTAAAACTTTTTCAATAGCTCCCTGTTCTACTATCCTTTCCCCCTCTGCATTTTTGATAGAGAAGATCCAATTCCTTTGTTTGTTCTGAACCATAGCTTGATGAAAAAACTTGGTATTTCTTTCACCTTCGCGCAGCCATTTTATTCTTGACTTTTTTCTCCACAAAATCTCTTCCTGTTTCCTTCTTTCTTCCAGTTGGCCGATTATTCTTCCCTCCTCATTACTTCTTTCCTCATCCCTCCCTTCCAGAATTATTTTTTGTTGTATTTCTTCCATCTCTCTCTCTAATTTTTGTTTTTCCTCCATGATGTTCCCAAACTCTTCCTTGTTCCATTTTTTTATTTTCCCTTTGATTTCTTTGAGTTTTAACTGGATGGTATGCATCTTCCCATTCCCTTTAACTTTACTCTGAGTCCACCATTTTTCCACTTTGTGTAAGAATTGAGGATTTCTGAGCCAGAAGGCCTCGAATCTAAATGGTTTCTTACCGTTGTTTTTCTTGATATCAATTTCCAATCTGATCGGCCAGTGGTCCGAACCTAGGCCTGGAAAAATTTTTGCTTCTATAAACACATCCCGATTCAAAAAAATTCAGATAAAAGAAACCTATCTAATCTCGAGGCAATTTCGTTTTTTCCTCCCCTCCTATTATTCCATGTATGGACACCATTAGTTGTAGGAATATCTACCAGCCTCTGTTCTGTAATCATCTCATTGAACTCCTCCATACTCTGATCTGGTCTCCTAACACCACCTTCTTTTCTCCTATAGTTCAAATCATATTAAAGTCTCCTCCTATTATCCATAGAGTTCCAGGGATAATTCTTCTAATAGCTTGCATATTCTTGAGGAATTCCTTCCGCTCCCTGGGTATGTGCGGTCCATAAACCCCTGAAATAAGAATTCGCTCCTCCAATCCCGTCAACCTGAACATGCCTGTTAGTATTCTAGGAAAACTAATCCAATTCTCAAAAATTACCTCCTCAGGGTTCCAGATGATTGCCAGACCCCCTGTTGTACCATCTGCATCTTGGGCCATTACCTCGTATTGTGGCTTAGTCCTTTTCATAATTTCTACCAACTGTTGGTACCCCATTTTCGTTTCCTGGATTATCATTATGCTCGGTTTATCCTTCTTCAATATTTCCTTTAAATACCTCTACTTACCTTTACTGTTGAGTCCCCTGATATTCCAGCTTGTGACTATCATTTATAACTTTTTGATGGTTGTTGAAATACCTCTGAGAGAGGTATCACCCTTCCTGAATTTACTAATATTTCTCCTACTGCTTGAATCGTTTCATTTATAGTTCGTCTTCCTCTCTTTCTACCCCCCTTGCCAGTACCATCCATTCCCAGGCTTTGGTTTCCCTGTGACCCTGTTTGATCTATTTGAATCTCTGAAGTGTTACCTTTCTTCTCCTTATATTTCTGGAATGTGTCTTTATATAGGTGTTTCTGTGTTTCCGGAATGAATCTTTCATCTAGGTTTTTCCATTCTTGAAGCAGTTTCTTCATTATTCTTTCTTCTTCGACCCCATTTTCTTTTTGACTGTCTGATCCAGTCATCGTTTGTCCTACTATATTCCCCTGACTTTCTCCCATCTCTTCTTCCACTTCTCTGTTCTGACTTATACTTTTTTCTGTCGTCTCTTTTATGATATCCATTGGTGCATTTTCATTATCCTCTTGTTCCATCCTTCCTCCCTCATTTTCATCTTCCTCATCCTTAAGGACCTGAAACTTGTTTTGGTTTTCGAATGCTATGTTTTTCTCATTTAATTGAGTCCTCATTCCCTCCGTGCTTGGTTTCTTCCTCCTTTGGATCTCCTTGAATCCCCCATCCCTGGTATCTGATCCTTCTGTTCTCCTCTGTTCTTCCTCCTGTGTCCTTGTTGCTTCCGCCTCTCTGTTTTGTGGGCATTGCCTAAATAGATGTCCATACTCGTGGCATCTTCTGCACCTGAAGGGAATATGCTCGTAGTCTATTGGCTGCTGCCATATTTCATCATGGTATTCCACCTCTATATACTCTGGCAAAGGTTCTACTATATTCATGTACACACATATCCTTGCATAAGATGTGTACTTCCCTCTTTTGGTTGACTCTGCCACTTTAACAAAAGTTCCGATCGAGTTGCCTATCCCTTCCAATATATCAGGATCCCAAAACTCCATTGGTAATCCGAATAGTCTGACCCATATGGGAGCTGCCAACAGTTTCTCATTATCTGGGTTGTATCTATCCTCCCAGTGCCTCATAAATAAGCCTGCATTGTTCATAAAGTATGGCCCCTCTTCAAAAGTTCTTTCCTTATCCTCTAGGTTTGCAAAAATGACTGTGAAAAGGCCTTTTGCTCCTAATTTTAGATCTATATGCCCTTTTGGCCTCCATCTTTGTTGTATCCATTTTGTTAAATCCTTTTCAGATGGCCAAAACCCTATAAACTTACAGATAAAAGCATGATCTCTCATATAGCATCTATAATCTTCAAGTTTGTTACTTGGGATTACATACCTTGGTTTTTTTGGTGCCCTAGGTAAACACCTGCTTCCTGTTCTTTCTTGCCATCGATTCCCCAGCACTGGCGCATCTCTGTTGATCTCCTTCTGTGTCCCTTGCAGTCTGCTTCCATTTGTTTCGCCTGCTACTATGTTCCTAAAGGAGGGGATCTCTCCCCTCCCCTGTTTTCCTTCCATAGAGCCCTTCAGCCCCGTCTGTTTTCTTTCTCGCTTCCACCTTTCGTTTTACCCTTGCGAATCTTCCTCCCGCACCTATTTGACCCTTCTTTCACCTCCCAGGCTTCTGTTTCCGTCCTCCTTGGCTCTGAAAGCCCTATTCACTCAAACCCTAACGCACCGCATCAGGTCCAATTCAATCGCTTGTTTGCCTTTTTTTTGCTCATTTTAATTTCCCCTTATTCTTTTTCTTGGGATTCGGGGGATTGGGACCACTCCCCTGAGTGTACACTTGTCCCTGTGAAGGAGGTTCTTGTTGCGGCAGAGGGGGAGCAAGCATGGGGGCTTGAGGCACTGGTGTCGAAGAATCTAGAGTGTTAGGTTGTGCATACAGATAATATGGATATGGGGAAACATTGGTATAAGAAAGCGGTGCAACAGCTAGCCCTGACATCGATTTATGTGGACGTAGATATGTATATGGTGTGTTGGGACTTGGATAAGGAGTACCATGATAAGTATTGAGGGAGGGATAATTTTACATGGGACTGGTCCCTCCTTGAGGCTGACCATGAATCATTTGAGGAGGAGCATATGGTTGGGGGTTCTAAATAATTCTAGCAATGCCATCCACAACATGAGATCCCCTCGATGCATTAGCATCACGAGGCCAAGGAAGATCGAGGATGACAGTGTAAACATAGCCTGACTGGGCGTAAACATTAGGGGAATTTTAAGGTCTAAAATTAGCCTCCTAAGAAAATTATAACATAATAGTGGAAATAATAAAATAAGATTAGATTACACCATTAAATTTTAGAGGGAAAAAAGAAAAATCTATTTTTTCAACTCGTATTTTCAACTTATCTCCCTATGGGCTTACTTAAATTTCTATTGGAAACACTTTTTGGATGCATAATTTGATTCCTCATCTAATGATTACCCATGTTTCATACTTTCCATGGACTCTACTACACGAAAAATGAGAAATACATGAAAAACGTGATTGCAATCACAGTTTTTCATGTATTTCTCATTTTTTGTGTAGCAGGCTCCATCAAAAGTATTCAACATGGGTACTCTTTGCATGAGGAATTAAATTTTTCATCCAACGAGTACTTCCACTAAAAATTTGAGTAAAACTTTAGGGAGATAAGTTGAAAATACGAGTTGAAAAAATAGTTTTATTATTTTATTATTTTTTAATCCTTTTACTTTTTTACTCCAAAAATGGTGAATCATCCCCCATGGTTGACATCATCATCTTGAATCCTATTGTTTCTTATAAATTTTATTTTGGCTGTACATTTTTCTTAGGAGGCCCATTTTAGACCTCAAAATCTCCCTAATGTCAGGTAAAATTTGAGAGCTATCTGGAGAGCTTCTTGTTGGGTGTTGTTATATTCTTTCCACGACCAACCACCCTAGCCAAACCCCCTTTTGTTGTGCCGATGCGCAATAGGTGGGTCACAGGGGGTTTGAGGGGTGCGATTAGCCCCCCTCTATGGGGTCTGGGGCAATGCCCCTTTGGAAAAATTTTCTGGACACTATATTAGGTGGGCAGACCTACCTATGGTTTTGTGCATGGTTTTCGCACATGGTTTTGGGCACGATGGTTTTCGATCCATGGTATTAGATGCTTCGGCATGTATATATATGTATTGTAACATTGAAAGGAACATAAGGAAAAATCAATCTGGTAGTCCCGGTTTTGGATCTAGTGAAAATCTTTGTGTATATTTGTTTTATGTGTTATGCTCTTACTATTGTTTATTTTTTTTTGTTAGAATTCATATGCAGGTAATTTATGTACAGGGTTAAAACCTACACTTTTCCTCAGATTGAGGAAAATGAGAAGCAACATATTTCACAGTGGGGGCCAACAATGATCTAAGAAACTGTTGTAGCGGTTACAACCACCCTCCAAAATTTTTCCTTAGCCTGTTTTGGAGCCTCCCTACCAACCTTACACAACACTTTGTCTTGCTTCGTCAAGTACTAAAGCTTCGGTGTTTTCCTTGCGCAAAGGTAGCCTGTCAATCACAATTGATATGTTAGGTTTCTCACCCGAACTTGGTCTAGCTGCAGGCTAAGAAACCTCCCCTTGAAAATTTCACATTTATGGAGGGCAACCAGCCTTCCCTCCAAGAATTGTGCAATCCTCTCTGACAACTTGCTGGGCTCCAGGATTGCACAATCCTGCCAACCAACCCTCCTAGTAGGATTTGTGAAAATTTTCCCAATAGCAGGCTTCTCAACCCAGGATTTGTGCAAATATTGGCAGAAGTCAGCTACTCTGCCCAGAAATTGCACAAATCTCCTCGGCACCTAGCCCAACTCCCAACCAGAAATGTGAATTTTTATCCAGCAGTTGAGTAGTCTCTTGCATGTGCAGCTAAGTTTAGTGGTTCCCTCTGGGACTGAGCAAGACAGACTTGCATGCATGGGCTACTTCTCCCAAGGCAACATGCAAAGGCATACCTTGTTTCAGGGATCTATGCTTAGCAGTTGGAGGTTACATGCGAGGAGCAATTCCTAAACCTCCCACCAAGTGTCGCTTCCCCTAGACTCGTGGAATGCGCGTCACAACCTCGATGTTATCAAAAATCATCAACCGGACACTGTAGAGCACATTCCTCACATCAACCTTGTAGCTCTGACATCACACATCACATCTAGGAGCATTCGGCACATTCGGCTCAAATGTTTTGGGCTAAGCCCGCTTCCCATGCCTTATGATGCATTTCTGTCGCTTTTACATTTTCACTTGTAGGAGTATTGTTTGCTTGATTAGTTTAAACGCTTGCTGTCATTTACATATATACTAGCTTTTCCTAGCTCTGTTTCATTTTTCATTGCTATCTCACTGTTGTCACGTGCATGAAACTATTTTGCACAGACGTTCGCCCAACCGGCGAACTGCCTCACCCACATGCATGTTGATCTGTTTGTTGAATATTTCATTCATGTTTTGCACGCACTATCAATCACTTTTGGTATCACTTAGTGTCACCATGCATTCATTGACTTACTTTCTTTAAGTCGCTCATCAGCGAGTCAGGCCAACCTTGGCCCGGGCTCTGCCTTCACCAAGGCTACATTGCACAATCTAGTAAAGGAAGGCTCACCTTCCTCTCCAAATTTTCTCATTTCTGCCTGGCACTGGCCTCCAAGACTGTTTTGCGCATTTCTGGAGGACAATGGTTGCTTGGCCCAGGAAATTTCGTAGATCTGTTCCTAGGCCAGCAATCCTTCCCAGCTGGAATTGCGCATTGCACAATCCCAGATGTTAACAACTAGACTAGACTGTGCATTGTGTAGTTCTAGTAGTAAACTAGTCTCCCAGCAGCCCAGACTGTTCCTTCAATAGTCTTGGCGGTCGGTCTCTCGACCTCCTGGCCGAAATTGCACAACCTTCATGATCATGCACCCAAGTATGTTGCAAGTTAGTTCTCATGTTCGTTTTGGTTTTTGACTGACATATTTCTTGCTATGAGTGTTTCCATTTCTCCAAGTATCGCAGGTGTTCATCTACCTCTCAGCAGTATAGGTACAATTGTTTCCAGGAGAGCAGAGAAGAGGACACTGTTTAGAGAACACTTGGGGATGCATTTTATCAAGTGTCTATGAGCTTGCATACTCACGAAGACATAAAGTTGTTCGTAGACAAGGACATCAAGCGGTAGCATCATAGCGAGCAACATCATGAACAGAAGCTAAAGACAACATACCAAATGTAGTTAACGCAAGAGGAGGGTTGTTGACCACAGATGCAGAACAAGGTTGCAAGCTCAAGGAGGTCCATTGATGATGAAAGCAACATTGGAGACTTCGGTTATGGAGTGATGACATGACATGAAGATTGTGTGAAGGCAGAAGATGTAACAAAGAAGGAGTTTCATGTGTTGAAGCAGCAACTCAGCAAGAACATGAAGTTGCATAGATAGACGAATGGGTTGGGTGGGATCAGGAATAGCAGTGGGTGCAATTTGCGCTCACGGATGAAACTACCCTCAGACAAGTTAAATATCCGTCCTAGCAGCTAACACAGAGCAGACATGGTGAGCAGTGTGGTAGATCACATGCAAGGGATTCAAAGGCATGCATGTCATTGTGCACACGCATGCAATCCAACCCATTCAACACACTCACCAAGGCAAAGACAAGAAGCAAGTCCAACTGGAGCCAAACGGGTACTTCGGAAAGTTGATGCACATGACCACCAACACACACTTGAAGATCAGCACAGACACTATGTATTAGTGTGATGCCAGATCGGCCGCACCCAAGAAGACCATGCGCATGTTAGCAAACGAGTTGGATGAAGGAGCTGAATCAATGCATCGGTTGCAATGAAAGAAAGAGTTCGCTTCAGCAAGACGTCACCATTAGGTGCATGCACACCATCACGGATGACCAAGCTTAGCATCATCTCACCAGCTTCACCATCACAAACATGTCAAAGAGTTGGTCTCACTATAGTGGACCGAGTGTTAGTGATGTCTTGCAATGCTTTCTCAAGCCATGTTGTCTCACATGAGTACATATGCATTGTAATGTTGAGTCATGTCAAGTGTAAGTTAAGTGTCAACAGTTGGACGTAACAGTCATAGAGTAGGTGAAGAGTCATGAGGGTAGTTGAACTGTCACAAAGGGCATGGCAAGGGTCACCCCACCCTTTTCTATAAATAGTCCCTCATAACTCATTGTATAGGATTTTGGTCAGCCAAGCTTCTACTAAGACTATTTTGAAGAAGGCTTGGATAGTATTGTAACATGCCTTGGCTTCTCCACTGCATAGAGCTAGTACATCTCTTTGGAGGAGTAGGCAAATGTGGCTGTAATGTTCCATTTTGGGGCTAGCAGGTTTACATGGATGTATTTTATGATTGTGACTTACACTTCTTTATATAAAAAGAGGTAGCACATTTCCATGCATATGTTGTTAATGATATGTGTTGTTTAACATACGTACATGTGTATGAACTGATTCACATGCAATTATATGAATCTTGTTGTTAATGTGTTGCATATGTTGTTAATGTTGTCATCGTCCTTGTCGACTGCGCTGCATCAGTCACACCCATGTTGCTGACAGAGTTATTATACTTGCCTCTATGTGACACTGTGGTCAAGGCATTACCTTATGACCCACTGCTGGCACTCCTACACCAAACGATCTGAAGTCTAATTGGGACTTCTTACCGAGGAAATCCCATTTACATGTTGGCGGGTCCAACACCGTCACGCTAGAAGGAGGGCCTAATGACAAGCTGTGTCCTCTCATACAGTTTTGAACCTTTGCATATATTTCATGGAGTCTTGCACTCTTCTTCCCCCGAGGTGTTTTTTGAATCGTGAAGATGTCTCCATCTTGGGGGAGATTTTCGATCTCTTGTCCACTCACATGTATGATGGTCAAGGCAAAGTGGCCTGGCCTGAGTGCTTATATAACTTTCTTTTCATGATCTACGAGGAAGATGAATTTTCTGACGAACACACCGGTTTGTTGCTTGCATACACACTTCACGAATCTCCATTTCATTGGGTGCTCAGCTTACCGGCTGACACTGTGCACTCGTTTGATCACTTATGTGATCTCATTGAAGACATGTTCTATCATTTTCATCCAGACTATCTTGACCAGAAACTGTTACAACAACGAAGGGTTCCACATGAATCTGTTATTGATTTTTGGCACTGCTTCCATACTTGCAATTTCAAGCTTCGAAGAGCCAAATGAAATTTTCTTATCTTTGGGACCGGTTCGAGTATTTCCTTAAGAAATCTGCCTGTCCCAAGAGGAATCTTGATATCAAACCTTTCTCAACATTCTTCATTGATGGAACTATGCAATCTCATGTGGGTGCGGGCACTATCTCAACTAAATTTCCACCTCCCTCTCATTCAGCAGCTCCACCACTCCCCAGTGATGTTGAAGATCATGCTCACACACCTGTTCATCCTTCACACTCTCCTAACATCACTCAACTTGATTTTCGCACAAATTTGGTTGTGATTCCTTTAAGTTATAATATGCATTCTTTTCTTTGACCTCCTTCTTCGCACTCAGGTTTTCCTCTAGATGATGATGTCTTGTGTTCATCCATTTCGGACTCTCCACTTGTTGTGAGCAAGGAACAACCCACTGGCAGAGTCAGTGTTACATAACCAACATGCGATCTCATTCATGAAGAGTATGAGTGGGAGCTTGAACATCAACACTCGGCGAAGGATGACTCCCTTATGTTTGAGTTCCCTTTGTTCTTTCCTAACCTCTTTGGTGAACCTGCCATCCATGATATTTCATGTGTATCTTCAGCCATGGATGCACCCATTGTCGATCACTCGCAGAACTCACCATATCTTAGTCCATCATTTGACAATGGAGAGGATAAGTTACTCATTTAAAATCCACTTGATCCTTCATCTGTCTTTTCTGGAAACACAGAGGATGAGTTTGTTCACTTTTCATCTACCTCTCTATGTGATTCATCCAACCATGAGGATGTCGTCCAACATCCTGAATTTTCTGATCTTGGTTGTCCTGATCTCGTCACCTCATCATCTGATCACGATGATGACTCACTCGTTGTTAATCCTTCTAAGCCACTGGTCTATGAATATCCATCTATCAACCAAGTCAAAACCCCACAGACCGTTGAGGCACTTCAACCCAAGCTGATGGTTATGTCAGGCCCTTGTTGTCCTGAGGTTGGTTTTGCTTCTGATTAGGAAATTGTTCGAACACTCAAGGCTCCTCGTCACTCATCGGTATGCACTCAAGATAAATCTAACACTCATATTTTACTTCATCCACTCGAACTACACGATCCCATTGCTCATGAATTGGAGGAGTCTTACATTGCAAGCACTCGTGCATGACGCAAGTTACCTTTGTTTCTTTCGTTTGCTTGCATGTCACAGTCAAGAGTGTGCTTATGCTTCAAAGTTGCATGTGGTGTCACAGAGCACCATGATAAGTCCATGCACTACCTGTCATGCACATGCACTCACTTATGTCCTATGGGTACTTTGAATCACGAAGTGTAGTTTCCTTCATTGTTATATCTTTCTAGATTGCTGGTTTTCACAATTGGGTTGCTCATAGACCAAGACTTCACCAACATGGGTCTACCAATGCATCGGTGGATGCATTGGAGGTATCACTTCACGTGATTAGGCCCATGTACCGTTAGTGTAGGGGTAGGAGTAGTGTTTTCTTCCAGTTGTTTGCTTGCATTCTTGTTTGCTTATGTGATTTTTTTGCTTGTTTGTTTACTTGCTTTGCTTTCATTTTCTCTTCTTCTCTTGCTTTGCTTTGTTGATTGTTATTCCATTCTCTTGTTTCATTCATAGGTTATTTTTACATGAAACCATGCATGAATCTTGAAGTGAGCTGGGTAAAGTACAAGAGGGCTTGTACAACTATCACTACTTGGTTATCTGTCATGTTCCCTATGTATGATGAGCTTGTTACTTTTAGTCCATAATAATTCAAAGGAAAATAGGTATTGCTCAAAGTGAACCTTGGTGTAAACACAACACTTGCACGATAACTAGTGTCACCTTCTCTACTCGATTGTTTTTTGGTAAACCCTTGTCATCTTGGTCAAGTAGAGTAAGGTAAGGGGGGAAACCTTAACAGGCACATCAAAGATACAATAAACTACTTCTCTACTAGAAAAACCTCTTCTACTCTCAATAACTTTGGATCCTTCTTCCACTTCTGAAATGAATAAGTTATATGCACAGTGGAAAATGAAAAAAAAAAGCCAAAAAAATAAAACGGAAAATTAATAAGGCGAAATAAGAGAAAGGCTTCTTGCGTAGGGTGGTGATGCAAGTAACTCCGTCAGGGTACTAACCATGCTCGCTGGTGGTGGAGCCATGATTGTGTTCCTATGTGACTCCACTAGGGTACTTTCTAGGCCTGTTGTCAGTGGAGAAACACCAGAGATGAAACTAAAACTCTGATGACTATATTGCTTGTACACCTATATACCCCTCAACCCCAATCGAAACAACTATGTTTCCTTGGCTTGGAATGTGTTTAAATTGACCAAGGGCTTAGCAAATGCTACATCTTATAATCGAGTTAGTGTGAAACCAAGATGAGCTAAGAAGTGAACAATACTTCCAAAGGTGTTAGACTTGCTTTTCACGAACAAGGTCTATGCAGAGAGATGGAGTCCTACCACTGTGTTGCCAAGTGTTCTAGCAGCTACAACCACCCTCCAAAATTTTTCCTTAGCTTGTTTTGGAGCCTCCCTACCAACCTTACACAACACTTTGTCTTGCTTCGTCAGGTACTCAAGCTTTAGTGTTTTCCTTGCGCAAAGGCAGCCTGTCGATCACAATTAATCCATTACCCTCACAGGCTACTCACCGGGACTTGGTCCAACTATAGGCTGAGTAGCTTCCCCTTGAAAATTGCACATTTCTAGAGGGAAACCAGACTTCCCTCCATGAATTTTACAAACCTCTCTAACGGCCTGTTGGGCTCCAGGATTGCGCAATCCTGCTAGCCAACCCTCCCAACAGGATTTGCGCAATTTTTCCCAGCAGCAGGTTGTTTAGCCCAGGATTTTTACAAATCTAAGTAGCAGTCAGTTGCTCTACCTAGAAATTGCACAAATCTCCTGGGCAGCTAGCCCAGCTCCCATCCGAAAATGTGCATTTTTCTCTAGTAGTCGAGTAGTCTCTTGCATGTGCAGTTGAGTTGACCGGTTCCCTCTGGGACTGAGCAAGACAAACTTGCATGCATGGTCTACTTCTCCCAAGGCAGCATGCAAAGACATCCCTTGTTTCAGGGATCTATGTTTAGCAGTTGGAGGTTACATGCAAGGAGAAATTCTGAAACCTCCCACGAAGTGTCGATTCCCCCTAGATTCGTGAAATGAGCATCACAACCTCGATGTTATCAAAACTCATCAACTGAATGCTGCAAAGCTCATTCCTCAAATCAACCTTGTAGCTCTAACATCCCACATCACATCTAGGAGCATTCGGCACATTCAGCTCAACTATTTTGGGATAAGCCCACTTCCCATGCCTTGTGCTGCATTTCTGTTGCATTTTGCACAGACGTTCGCCCAACTGACGAAATGCCTCATCCACATGCATGTTGATTTGTTTGTTGAATATTTCATTCATGTTTTGCATGCACTATCAATCACTTCTGCTATCACTTAGTGTCATCATGCCTTCACTGACTTTCTTTCAGTTGCCCATCGGCGAGTCAAGCCAACCTTGGCTCGGGCTCTACCTTCACTAAGGCTTCATTCTGAAATCTGGGAAAGGAAGGCTCACCTTCCTCTCCAGATTTGTGCATTCCTTCCTGGCACTGGCCTCCAGGACTATTTTGCGCATTTTTGGAGGACAATGGCTACTTGGCCCAAGAAATTGCGCAGATCTATCCCTAGGCCAGCAGTCCTTCCCAATTGGAATTACGCATTACGAAATCCCAGTAGTCAGCGACTATACTAGACTATGCATTGCAAAGTTCTAGCAATCAGCCAGTCTCCTGGCAGCCCAGACTATGCCTTAAGCAGTCTTGGGAGTCGGTCTCCCGATCTCCTGGCCAAGATTGAAATTTCTGAAACTTCAGTTACCCAAGAACTTGGTTATTAAACCAGTGGAGTCGCCATTTGTTAGTATGCAAAGTCCTCAAAAATGTTCTAAAAACCTTCACTTAAGTCACCAGGTGACAAGTGACCCCAACAATAAGTTAATGGTTGTTGTCATTGTAGATTTGCAACACAAATGGAAAATCTGCAGCAAAAGGAAACAAGATCTGAAACAAATAGCAGCATAATGATATATCCAAAATAATAACCCGATATAAAGACGATTTTAAACAAATAAATCTTTATTGATAACACCTGATGAAGGAGATCTACAGATTAGTTTGTAAGTGCCCCTCTGTGGGATGGGTCCTTTGATATACTTGATGCTTCAGAAATAGATTCTCTCTCTCAATCAAGTGAAAAGCCCAAACAAAGTGAAGAATACAAGTGGGAGCTCAAGAAAAAATGATGATGATAATGATCATGGTGAGGAATGAATGAAAAACCCTCCTTTGTATAGCAAAGTATGGAGTTAATCTCGAAAATGGATAATAATAAAATATGATTGACCAAATTCAAATCTAACTACTTGGAATACTTTATTATATTTATTGGAGAGGGAAAAATAATTTAAAATGGTTAAATTCCTTTATTTAGAAATAATTAACAAATAAAATGATTTATTAACTATTTCAAAAGAAACAAGAAAGGTGTTGAATCAAAATAATTATTAAATAGTGATTTAATAATTATTCTAATAATAGAAATAACGAAATTCAAATAAATAATGATTTATTTAAACATTCCTAAGGGATTTAGTCAAATGTGACAAGGAATAGTTATTAAATAATGATTTTAAAATAATTCCCAGAGAGAATTAAATAAATAATGATTTATCCAATTATTCTCATGGGGTTTTTTTATTTAAATCGGAAAATAATTTAATAAAGGTGGTTTACTAAATTATTTTCCACAGTGAAAGTGATTTTACTATGGTAAAATTAAATCCACATGGTGTATTTCGATCCACCTAGTTAGAAATGGCTAGGTGATCATTTTTTGGTGATAACAATGAGGCACCTCAGATTGTAGAGGAGTAACCCAACACCTCGTTTGTTCCTTGTGCTCCTCCTTTTGCGGTCCCGATGTGGTTATCCCCTTGTGGTGATTGCGGAGCTAAGGAATCTACAAAACATGTCCCCAACCCATCTTCTCATCTGTCTCCCACTTCCATGGAGGAAGTTCCAAATGGCTCAAAGAGCCTATAGCCAAGACTCACTCCTCCACTCCACAAGAAGACATCACCGTTCACAACTCAAGTCTCGAAGCTAATCTTCTTCTCTGCCATCCTCCTTCATTCACAAGCCATGACTCCTTGTACCATGATTCGCTTGATCAATCTGTTTAACCAGCCAACTATGTACATTCTCTCAATTCTCAAGCTACTCGCTCAAATTGCATTCAAGCGCAAGGAAGTCACATTACATCGATAGATGAGCAAAAAGGAAAGGACACTATCAATTCCCCCTCTCGAATTCAAAAATGTCTCCATCAAAACAACGAGCTTCCATTCTCTAACTATTCTCAGTCTGCTAATCTCAGTGAAACATCTTGTATAGTTAATTATTTCGATCAACCACTATTATTGCGCAGTCATCACTCCCAAGATTGCATATGTCGTGACGAATTCCCAAGCACATCATGCCATCTTCCGTTTTATCATGAATATTCTAACTCAGATCTAGAATTTTCTCTGGTCAAAGAAGATGTTCATATCAAAACTTCCTCTTCACCTCACTTGCCCGTGTGCCCTACCATTTACAATGCATCCACATGCATTAGAGATACTCCATTTTCTCTCACTTCTTCATCCGATGAGTTATCTCCTCAATTGACACAAGGTAGTGAGGTTGTCCATGATGAAGTTGAAAACAGTTTAATCATAGAGCGTACTTCCCATTCCCCATCATATCTTCTCTTGCATGAAGATAAATCTTTAAGTCAGCTTGTTGAAGCTAAAAAATCGAGTGCAACCAATGACATAGGTGGTTGTCATCCTGAGATAAATTCTGAAATCAACAACAACATCCACCCTCAAGCCATGCACAATCTGGTTCAAGCTTCAAAATATGACTCTACAATTCTGGAAATTTCTAGGACGTGCCATGGAATCAAGGCACTTCAGCGTGCATTGATGGTTATGTCAGTACCTCACAACTCTCGTAAGCCCCCAGAAACCAATCAGATCTGGTTTCTCATGCATAATCCATCTATCTCATGGTTGGACTAGATGTGAGTTCATGTGTAAAACAATTTCGTATTTTTGGATGCGATCTCTCAAATTTTCAAAATTTCACTTATGACTAAATTCACAAATCTGTCACAGTGCATTCGTCTTCATGCACATCTCTTGCATAAAACTCAGGATGGGAATGTTCGTCCCTCATGAAATCATGGAATTATAAAGTTGATAATCTCAAATACTGTCTTGGCCTGTGATCATACTTATGTTATTTTTCTGCCTCATGATCAAATCCTCAATCTCCTTACGAATCTTGTACTTCAAATTTGCTCACTTATCACACTAAAAATTCCCCTGTGTGATGATAAGAGCACAATATATCATGTGAATCAAATTCCTTTCATTTCACCACTCCCCAACTGGTTTCACGCATTCATAGTGCTGACATCCCTTTTACATCGATGTGATTGATCCGGATTTAAACAGGAACGCAACAAAATACAGAGATAACCATATACACAAAGATGCAGCGGAAATAATACTTCATTTCATTAATGGAAAATACTGAAATATGCTTACAACCAGAAATGGAAATAAACCAGCTAGGGCGATGGTAGCTTATCTCCGAGAAGAGATGTGGTGGCTACATGCCTCTGAACTGTGTTACAATGAGGCTCGAAGGCCTATTTATTGTTGAGAAACAATGGAAAACCATTAACATTCCAAAACCTAACCCTAGGAGATGAAACGCCAAACTGTGGGCCCCGTTTAGGTAAATTGGTACATCAACTTCCCGGGGTCGTAACTTTGGCATACGATCTCCATTTGACGTGTACAATAGCTCGTTAGAAAGATCTATCCGAGCATTACCACTTTGGGAAGGGAAACATTGGTTCATGGACCCATGTTGCCCCCAGATTTCCCAAAAAACGTCGTTTAGGGCCTCAAAACGGCTCTAGAAGTTCAGGACCCGAAAAACTGCTAAAAATAGTAAGTTGTGCTACAATTAAGGAAACTGAAAATGCTGAGAGAAATAATGGTGGGGGTCCAGGTGGACTTGGCAGGTGGCCACCAATATCCTCCTGGATCATTCCTCCCCCCTTAGGAAGCAATGGTCCCCATTGCGTTGAGTTCCTCCATGAGATGAGGAAACTTTTGCTGAACTTGTTCCCTGCTGAGCCACTTGCCCTGCTGAAGGAGTTGGCCTGCTTTGACAACTCGATATAGTTGGATATTCTGTTGGCGAGTGTTCTTGATTTGTGTGTCCATGATCCGATCAGTTGCAGCTTTTTCCATGCAATCTGGATTTAATTATGTGGGTGTGAGCTATTCTGCAATGTCGGATGTGTCTAGCAATGGTGGAAAGTATGGCCGAAGGCGATCCACATTGAACACTGGGTGCAGGCCAAGGAATGGGGGAATGCTGAGCTCAAATGCATTGTCTCCCATAGCCTTAGTAATGGTGTAAGGACCATATCGAAGTGGTCTCAGTTTCCGATAGGCTCCAGTAAGGCGTTCCTTTTGCAAATGCAACCAGACTTTGTCGCCCACCTGAAACTTGTGTGGCACCTGATGTTGATCATGTCGCTGCTTGTACTTGGCATTTGATTTTTCCAGAATGTCATGGACCTGCTGGCGAATATGTTGGATGCGCTCAATGAATTTGGTGGCCTTATCTATTTCAGATTGGACATGAGCTGAATTTATGTGAGTAGCTGCAAGTGGCATGGCCACATCAATGGGGCACAGTGGCTGGAATCCCAAACCCACCTGAAAAGGGCTATGGCCAGTGGAGCTGTGAAGAGCTCAGTTGTAGTTGTTTTGAACATAGGGGAGGCTCTCTTCCCATGTGCATGGATGCTTTGAGTTATACATGCGCAGAATGTGCACAATCATCCTATTGACAACCTCTATCTGGCCATCAGTTTGAGGATGGAAGGCTGTGGACTTCGTGAGTTTGGTGTCCAGCATTGACCAGAGACTGGACCAAAATGTGCTGAGAAACCGACTGTCCCGATCTGATATGATAGACTGTGGGATCCCAAAGTGCACCCACACTCGTTCAAAGAAGAGTTTAGCAGTGGCTTCTGCTGTGATATTCTTCTTGCAGGCCGCCATAATGGCCATCTTCGAGAACCTATCAACGACCACAAAAACACAGTCATTTCCATGCTTAGTGGAAGGAAGGCCTGACATGTAATCCATGGGGATGGATTCCCAAGGTCGACTAGGGGTAGGAAACGGGGTATAGAGGTCGTGCTTCTTAATGGTCGGTTTGGCAATGGCACAGGCAGTACATGATCTGATGTACTTCCCAACATCCTGTCGAAGATTCGGCCAATAGAAATAATTTTGCAGTACTGCCACTGTTTTCTCGACCCCGAAATGCCCAGCATCCTGACTGTAGTGTGCTTCCCAAATCATCTTGGCACGCTCGCTTGAAGGAACACAAAGGTGACTCAGGTGGCATAACAGGGCATCCTGGAGGTGAAAATCTGGAACATGCTGACCCTCCAAGAGTGTCTGGTATGTGTGGCCGAATTCTGGGTCGCTTTTGTAGAGAAGTGGCCAATCAGAAGTCTCGTGCCCACAAGAGTTGAGCACGGTGGATAACGCCATGATCGGTGGTCGATTGAGGCAATCTACAACATTATTGGTGTTGCCCTTCTTATACTTGATATTCAAGTGGAACTGTTGCAGGTATGTAGACCACTTCTGATGGCGATCATTCTGCAATTTCCCTTGGGTCTGTATGAACTGTAGGGGTCGGTGGTCTGGGTGGATGACCGTTTCCTTCCCCAAAATGTAATGCTTCCATTGTCTGCAGGCCTGTACAATGGAATACATCTCTTTATCATAAGTGGGGTACTTCCGGACTATGTCTGAAAGTGTTTCACTGTGATATGCCACTGGATGTCCATGTTGAGTAAGGACTGCCCCAATAGCATAGTCAGAGGCATCTGTCACGACCTCAAATGGTTGTTGTAAATCTAGTAACGCGAGCACTGGTGTCGTGCAGAGGCGATCCATCAACTCCATGAATGCCTTCTGTTGAGATTCAGACCAAAAGAATTTTGCTTTCGCCCCTCCCTTGGTGACTTGACTCAAGGGCCAAGTAATATGAGAAAACCCCAACACGAACCTACGGTAGAAGTTGGCAAGACCTAGAAAGCTGTGGAGCTCTGTTAGAGTGGTTGGAGATGGCCAATTCCGAATGACTTGGATCTTGGCTGGATCGAAATGCACCACCTGTTCATCAATGATGTATCCCAGATACTGAACCTGGGTCATGCCAAAAGTGCATTTCTCCAAATTGGCACATAGCTTGTGTTGCCGCAGTGTTTGGAGAACCTGTCGGATGTGGTGGAGGTGCTCTTCCCAACTCTGGCTGAAGATCAGAATGTCATCCAAGTATACTACTACAAAGGAGTTGGTGAATGGCCGCAAGATGTCATCCATTAGCCTCATGAAGGTTGCAGGAGCATTCTTCAATCCGAAAGGCATAACCAACCATTCGAAAAGGCCCTCCTTGGATTTGAAGGCAGTCTTCCACACATCAGAGGGTTCGATTGGTACCTGGTGATATCCTGACTTCAGATCGATCTTGCTGAAATATTTCGCCCCCTTTAGTTGGTCCAGGAGGTCATCAATCCGCGGGATCGGGTACCTATTACGGACAGTGATCTTGTTCAGCGCCCGATAGTCAATACAGAGTCTCCACGACCCATCCTTCTTCTGTACCAACACGATCGGGCTCCCACAAGGCGATGAACTCGGACAGATGTGACCTTTCTACCGGAGCTCCTGAATCTGCCTCTTGATTTCATTGTTCTCCAGAACGGAGCGCCGATAAATTGGTCCATTGGGTAGCAGCGCACCTGGGGTCAGATCGATGGAGTGCTTGACCTGACAGTGCAGAGGAACCCCTGTAGGGGAGGTGAAGATGTCCTCGTACTCCTCCACAACCTTGTCCATCTGTAGTTGTCGTGCAGAGGGACCCCGTCTGGAGGCCGCGGCCACCGTCTTCTTCTTTCCTTGAGGGCGTATCATCAGGAAAACAAATTTCCTAGTTTTGGAAATGATCTTACTGCATTTTTTTGCAGTAATCAAAGAGATGGCGGTAGGAGGTGCTACCTCTGGTATCCTGTACAACTTATTTCCCAATGTTATAATAACAGCACGGGGCCTTGATTCATACACAGCATGTCGCTTCCACAAGTATGGCTATCCTAATAATACATCACAAACTTCAAGGGGATCAATGTCACACAATACCTCATCCGTGAAGGGCTTGATGTTGTATGGAAGGCGACACTGCTGGCTCACGCAAAGATCTCGTCCTTGGTGAAGCCACCCAATAGTGTATGGTTGTGGATGTGCTGTGGTCGATAAGCCCAACTGCTTCATGAACTCTGCTGAAATTAGGTTCTTTTGACTCCCGCTATCAACAATGAATTATATCGGGGAGCCCTTTACCCACATCTGGGAGTGGAAGAGACGCTTCTCCTCCTCTGGATCTTCAAGTTCATTTTTCTGGATCTTGGCGATAGCAACAGTGGCATTTGGATCTGCATCAATGATCTGCTTCCCTTTGTCATTCCCCTTATCGGGTTCTGACTCAGAGTCGGAACATGCATCTGATTCTGAAACCTTTAGCTCAGCCACCAGTGACTGCTTGGCCTGACACTCACTTGTGTTGTGAGTGGAGCTCTTATGGAACTCACACCATTTTCCAGTGTCCTTTTTCGACTTCACAGCATTGTTCTTTGCTTGCAGCTTCGGCGGGTTGTCTTGGGTTGTCCCGCCTTGGCTTTGTCATTTGTTCTGTGGTTTAGGGGCACCTTTCCCCTGCTTTGGATTCACAGATCCAAAGTCTCGCTTCTTTTGTTTAAACTTCTGCTCGACCTTGACGGCATATCGGTATGCTGCGCCGAGCGAGGAGATGTTCAGGAATTGTATTTCTTCTTGGATGTACTTGTGCAGGTAGCCACAGTATTTGAATATCAAATGTTGCTCCAAATCCTTGATACCCAACTTTGTGCGAAGGGTATGGAAAAGATTGGTGAACTCCGGCACGTCTTGGTCCCTTCCCTGCCGCAGCATGGTCCACTTTATGTATTCATCCTCATAGCTTCCGACAGGGTAGTACTGCTCCTTGATGGCATCCCAGAATGAATTCCAGGTGGGTACGGCTGAAAATAGTGAGCCAGTACTTTCATCCTTCTGCTTGCAGTAGGTTTCCCACCAGTCCTTGATGTGGGGGGTTGCTTTGAGAAGAGCGAAAACAATCTTTTCCCGACTCGAAAATTCATGAACAGAAAAATAACCCTCTAGCAGATTTAACCATTTATCTACGGCATCTGCGTCTATCTAACCCTCAAATATGGGGATTTCAAAATTAACTTGTACCTTAAAGGGCGTGGCGTTTCCAGAGTAGCTGCTGGAAGCCGATGCGTCGCTTCTAGGTAGCCGCTGAAGGATCTGGGCAAAGTTGTCCATCATCGCGTTCCGTTGTCGCTCGAGGGCTTCTTTGAGCAAGATTTTGATGGGATCTCCTGCCCCCTCATCCTTCTTCTCATCCGCCATGGGAGGCCGTCGGGATTTGCGAGGCTGGTCTTGCAAAGGTTCGACCAGTTCAAGCCCTAACTCCTTATATCCCGACCTTGTTGGGGACATGCAAAGAAAAACAGAGAAAAAGCAGACTACTCTGATACCACTAATCCGGATTTAAACAGGAGCAAAAAAAATTACAGAGATAACCATATAAACAAAGATGCAGCGGAAATAATACTTCATTTCATTAATGGAAAATATTGAAATATGCTTACAACCAGAAATGGAAATAAACCAGCTAGGGCGATGGTAGCTTATCTCCGAGAAGAGATGTGGTGGCTACATGCCTCTGAACTGTGTTACAATGAGGCTCGAAGGCCTATTTATTGTTGAGAAACAATGGAAAACCATTAACATTCCAAAACCTAACCCTAGGAGATGAAATTCCAAACTGTGGGCCCCGTTTGGGTAAATTGGTACATCAACTTCCCGGGGTTGTAACTTTGGCATACGATCTCCGTTTGACGCGTACAATAGCTCATTAGAAAGATCTATCCGAGCACTACCACTTTGGGAAGGGCAACATCAGTCCATGGACCCATGTTGCCCCCAGATTTCCCAAAAAACGTCGTTTAGGGCCTCAAAACGGCTCCAGAAGTTCAGGACCTGAAAAACTGCTAAAAATAGTAAGTTGTGCTACAATTAAGGAAACTGAAAATGCTGAGAGAAACAATGGTGGGGGTCCAGGTGGACTTGGCAGGTGGCCACCAGTATCCCCCTGGATCAGTGATGACCATGATGCTTGTGTAATTTTCCACCAATTACAGGGGGTAGTCCATCATGTCTAGATCACAACGAAGTTGGTTCCATTGTTCAGTGCATTCACAAGACTGTTTAGATGAATTTGTCTTTGCTCATTTTAAACTTGCAATCTGATATTTGAAAAATCTCATCTAATAATTCCCCATCTAGGGTGACTGTCATGCAACTTATCATTTTCCCAACAGTACATTTAATGATAGTTACTTCGTGCTCTTCGATCGTCACTATTTAGCATATTTCTCCTCAGATTTATGTCAAGCGGGTGAGGCACTTTAGCCTGCATTGATGGTTATGAAAGGTCCTCATTGTCTTGGCATGACTGATGAGAATGATCAGATTTATTTTTCTGTACAAGATTCCCATCATGATCTCGTCTCTCCAATCAAAAAGCCATTTTTTCACAGGTCAAAAAACCTTCCAAACAACCATTATGAATTTCATGATCCAATCGCTCAATGTCTGGAACAATCTTACTTGGTGAGCCATGTTGCAGGAAACAAGCTTCAAACCTTCCTCGTGCCCACTAAGAATCTCATTACAGATGAACACACTTGCAAGAGGATTCTAAGGTTTGTTGAATAATAGTATCCATCAAAAAGGTAAGCATGTGTATTGGGTGGTCGTGACACTTTTTTCTACCCACAGACAAGACCTTCCTTTCCATGTGCAATATTTTCAAGCTTTTGTATTTTTTGTTGCACAGTATTTGTTATCTATTTTAATTTCTTGTATATTTGTGGTTGTACATTGAGAATGACTATGGTGGCTTCATTGGAAATTTCATGTCACATAATCCTCAGTGTTTAGTTGTTATGATAGGAGTAGGATTAGATGAAAGATTGATGAGAATTGTGGGAGATGAAACTAGACCAGGAGAACGAGGCACGGAGCTAGGGTTTCACATTGCTGCAGGGGCAGTTCCCCATGGAGGGACACAAAGGGGGAGCTCTTCTCCCTCCTTCAGGCAGGTCATGGCTAGTCGGGGCAAGAAACCATTAGAATCCATCAAAGATCCTTCAGAGGAAGCAAAAAGAATCATGGAAGAAAAATAGGATTTTACCAAATCAAGGAAGGACAACGGAACCAAAGAAAATGAGGAAGAAGACAAAAAGAAGGGAGCAGAAAACAAGGCACATAAGGGGCCATGTAAACCTAAGGCTAATGTCACTCCCAAAGTAGTTTTAAATGATCCTGCTCTGCAGGCACACAGGGATCACATGTGGACCTATGCCATCATTTGAAAAATCATGGGTTTATGGCCCACTGAAAAGGCTCTGCAATCATGGATCAAATAACATTGGAAACCAAAAGGAAGCATAGACCTACATCTGGGGTCAAAGGGTTTCTTCACTGTGGTCTTCACAAATATTGAGGACGAAGACAGAGTGTTTGAAAGAGGGCCCTACTTCTATGCAGCAGCAGGACTCTACATGCGGCCGTGGATGATGAATTTTGTACCAGAGTAGGAGATTTTCACCTCGGTCCCAGTCTGGGTAAGACTCTATTCCCTACCTCTTGATTACTGGCAAACGGAATCGTTATCTACCATAGAAAATAAACTAGGGCATTTTGTCCAAGCTTCTGAGGCCACCAGAAGGGGTAAATACACTTCCTTTGCAAGAATATGTGTGGAGATGGATCTCTCTGGAGCTCTACAGGATGAAGTCATCTTGGAAGTCTTCGATGAAGAATGGGTACAAACAGTAGATTATGAGCATATACCTTTCAAGTGCCGCAAGTTCCATGAACATGGACATCT
Source organism: Pinus tabuliformis (assembly GCA_031772625.1). Taxonomy (NCBI): domain Eukaryota; kingdom Viridiplantae; phylum Streptophyta; class Pinopsida; order Pinales; family Pinaceae; genus Pinus; species Pinus tabuliformis. The sequence continues at coordinate 197,367,685 of CM062811.1, forward strand.
TTTTAGAGATTGTCCTCTTAGTAAAATTGAAAATAAGAATAAAGCGGCTACAATGAAAGATAATTAAGGCTTCCACAAAGTGGGATATAGAGGAAAAGGGGGAAAAAGGATAACAAAACAACATCAAATAGAAGGGCAACAGGTCAGCCAGAATAAGTTCCATGTACTTGAAGAAGAGGAGGAGATAACAAAAGAAGATCAGGTCATGGAAGGAAGCCCTTGGGAGAAAGATAAAGATGTATATAGTGATAAAACACAGGATATTACCAAATAGAAAGAAACCATACTAAGTGACGGAGAACTAGAGATGGACCAAGAAATGATCCAGAGTGAGATGGAAATGTAGGATCATGAACTACAGGAGATTCTGGATAGAGAACACCTAGATCTGGAAGGGTTCTTGAAACAGGGTACTATGGGAGGGGTAGACTTATTACCACAAGAAGAGTTCAACAAAGTATAGCAACTGTTCCTATGGAAAACTCAGGCAAAGGGGCTAGAGAGTCATAAAAACAAAGGAACGTAGGGTAATGAAGGTGTGAAACCTAGGAAAACCTCACCAGGATTAGCTCCTAAAAAACCAATGAAGAAAAGAGGCAGAAAAAAACAGAATGAGTTATTGATGGAATGTGGAAAGTTAATGATAGATTCAGGTAAGATGAAAGACCTAACCAGTTACTCCTTTACAAATCTGTAATAATGAATTTTACATCTTGGAATATAAGAGGTCTAGGGAGTAAGAGAAAACAAAGAATACTTAGTCACAGAATGAAACAAGAAGCACTGGATATCATCTTTATCCAGGAAACTAAATGTTCCATTCAAAGAATCAAAGAAGTTCATAACAGTTGGTTCAGCCGGTACGAACTTTTAGAAGTTAAATCAAACAATACAGCAGGGGGCTTACTCACTCTTTGGAACCCCAAAAATATTGGAATAATAGATGTTGACGCATCTAGGAATTATATATCAGTGGTTATCTAGCCTATGGGAGATAGGGATACTTATCTAGTCACAAATGTTTATGGCCCTTAAAGAAAAGATGATAAACTCGGGTTTCTAAATTCTCTTGAGGATTTGAGAGATAGATATGTAGAAGTACCATGGATCATGGGAGGATACTTCAACATGATCAAATCACTTTCGGAGAAAAAAGGGGGAACCAAAACCTTAAGCAAAGACGCTATAACATTTCAAACTTTTATAGATAATATGAATCTAGTTGACATTGACATGAGTAATGGCCTATTTACTTGGAACAATAAAAGAGGAGGAGAGTCTCAAGTCGCCTCCAAGTTAGATAGATTCATAATCTCAGAGGACCTTATGCTCAACGACAAGGATATAGTAGTGAGAATTCTCCCCTTTGGAGGCTGAGACCATTGGCTGGTACAACTAGAGATGCAAGGCATCGATACCCCCAAGTACAGACCATTCAGATTTGAGAATATCTGGCTCACACACCCAGATTTCAACAGTAATATTGAAAAATGGTGGACAGAGGATCTGCAGCTATAGGGTACAAATATGTTTCTACTACACAAAAGACTAGAGCACATCAAGTTCAAGCTTAAATACTGGAACAAAAATAAATTTGGCAACATTTTTGAAGCGAAAAAATATTTTGAAGACAAAATGCAAGAACTAAATCAAGATCTTATCATGGATGTTTTTGATAAGGTCAAAAATGATCAAGTCACCAAAAATCAGATAGACTGGGAGAATATATGTAAACAAGAGGAAATGTTTTGGAGACAAAAATCTAGAGTTCAATGGCTCAAAGAAGGGAAGCGAAATACTAAATTTTTCCATAGATCCACCTTGGCGAATAGATCTCATAATAGGATATCTTCGATCAAGAATGAGGAAGGTCATATCCTTAATACCCATGCAGATATAGAAACGGTGCTAGTTCAGCACTTTCAAGACATAGCAAAGGAAACAATCTCAGACAAAGATCTCTACATCAGGAACTTAACAAGGCATATACCGAGGATTGTTACAAGAGAGGATAATTTCAATCTTAATAGGCCAGTGACTAAAGAGGAGGTTGGTGAAGTCATCAAAGAAATGCAGAATGGTAAAGCGCTAAGCCCTGATGGTTTCAATGTGGATTTCTTTAAAGCTTGCTGGAATATTGTTAAAAAAGACATTCTAAAGGTGGTGGAGGATTCCAAAATGAATAGGACCATTTTGAAAGTTCTCAACACTTCCTTCATATCCTTGATCCCTAAACAGGATAATTCTCTGACCCCGGACAAATATAGACCCATAGCTCTATGCAATGTGGTGTACAAAATTATATCGAAGGAAGTGGCCAATAGGCTCAAACCTCTTCTTCCCACTCTAGTTTTTGTGGAGCAATCTGGGTATGCGGTGCGCAGACAAATTCTCAATAACATCATTCAAGTGCATGAGGTGGTTCACTCTTTGGTAAGAAATAGGAAAGCGGGCATGATTATGCAATTGGATCTAGCCAAATATTACGATAAGCCAAATTGGACCTATATCAGGAAGGTACTTATAAACTTTAGGTTTGATCATAACTGGGTCAGATAGGTCATGGCCTTAGTTACCTCTTCTAGCTTTTCAATTCTGGTCAGTGGTTCTCCTTCCAAGACCTTTACTCCCTCTAGAGGCCTCAGGCAGGGAGATCCGCTCTCTCCCTTTCTCTTTATCCTCATGACAGAAGGACTTGGTCGGTCAATCAAGCAGGTGAAAGAAATTGGAAATATCAAGGGTCTTCATCTTTCTGAGGCTATTCAGACTTTAACTCATCAACAATTTGTGGATGATACCATGCTTCAGGGAATCCCCACAGTCAAATAGGCACTAGCTTATAAATGTATCCTGTGTGATTTTTCCATCGCTATAGGTATGGAAGTCAATCTCTCTAAATCTAAGATTTTTTTCTTTAATACCAATATTGCTATTCAGAGAAAAAACTCTAGAATTCTGGGCTTTCAAAGGGATGTCCTTCCCTCTAAGTACTTGGGAGTTCCTCTAACTGTTAAACCGTTGCTCAAGAGCATTTGGGAGCCGGTGATCAATAATATGCATGATAAAATCAAGAAATGGACCATTAGGCCTTTAAACCTAGCTAGTCAGTTAGTGCTTACTAAAGTTTTTCTTCAATTTATCCCCGTCTTCATGCTCTCTACCCTGCCTGCTCCTAAGGGAGTGTTGCAACAATTTAGAAACATTCAAAGAGACTTTCTTTGGGGCAAGGGGGAGTAGAGAAATAAATGGGCCTTGGTTGCTTGGGATAAGATCTGCAAACCTAAAAATCAGTGGGGTCTTGGTTTGGATGATCCAGAAGTGCTAGGTAGAGTTCTAGGGGCCAAATTATGGTGGCACTGGATAAAAGATCCAAAGGCTCAATGGGCTAGTATCTAGAAAGAAAAGTATGCAATCAATTGGCATGAGAATGAGCACATACGGATGACTGGCATCATTAAAGGTTCACATATTTGGAACAAGGCTTGGGAAAATAGAGGATTAGTACAAAAAAATAGCTTTTGGGAAATCAAAGAAGGGGATCTTGCTTTGTTTTGGGAGGATAAATGGCAACAGGAACCTACATTGCTAACAGAGGACTTTCTAGATCTCAAGAAAGAAACTGAAGCCCAAGGTTTACTTGGAGTTAAAGATTTTTGGTTTCAAAACAACAGAGAAGGAAAATGGAGAATCTGGAAGAAGTTTGAGTATAGGGATGCTAACCCCTTAAAAGCAAAAGCGGAGGCCCTAATGAAAGTGTTGGACCAAAGAAAAATTTTAGTGACAGGGGGATATGATCACCTTAGATGGGGTAATAATAATGAAGGTACCTTCAATCTCAAGGAGGCTAAAAGCATACCCCTTGAGCTGGACCACAATGTACCAGACAAGGCTTGGAAGAACCTATGGAGGCAGCAAGGATGGATGAAGATCAAACTCTTCATGTGGCTGGTTCAACAAAAGAAAATTCTAACTTGGGATAATATTCGAAAGAGGGGTGTTATGGGTCCTTTTAGATGCCAGCTCTGTGAGGCCTAGGAGGAAACCATAGAGCACCTACTCAATAATTGCAACTTCACTTCCAGTTTGTGGGATGCATTTGCCGCTATTTTCCGACAGACAGACAAGGATAAAGGAAGCATTATCAACACACTGAATAAATGGAGATGAAACTTCTCTGATTATGAGTTTCTCTACTCAGCCTAGGCTTTAATGCCAGGTTTCATAATATTGAATGTCTGGAAAGAAAGGAACAATAGAGTCTTCAAATATTAAAAACAATCATCCCAACAAATCTTTGAGAAGATATCAAGACAGCTTAAAGAGACGGTAAGCACTTTTGTGAGAAATTCCCCAAAGAATCCACCTTCAAAAGCTAAAATGCAGATACTTCTTTAGTTGGGGATGATGGAGCTCATCCCATAGGGCTTGGACAGAAAGGACATGAAAATGAACACTAAGCAGGATTACTGGCCCCCCCCCCACCTCAGGCTTTTTTGAAATTCAACATTGATGGGGCCTCAAAAGGTAACCCGGATGTAGCAAGTTTTGTAGGGGTGTTAAGAGATGATAATGGCTGCATCCTCTCTATTTTTCACTGCCATTTGGGAAGATCCACTAATAATTTGGTGGAATTAATGGCTATTGAGCAGTGTTTATAATTCCTGAAGAAAAATAATCTCCAGAATATCATAGTTGAAGCTGACTCTGAGTTAATTATTAATTTGGTTAAGAGAATCAGTTATGGTACTAAGCCGGAAAAAGTCTCAAAGAAATGGAGACTACTGCAGGTCTTTCAGTGAATACAGCTTCACCTTCAGGGATTAAATACAATGGGCTTCACATATGTGCTAAGAACGGCCAATAAATTGGTAGACATCCTGGCAAATCAAGGGGTGCGCTACACCATGAGCAAGGTTGAGCGGAGCTGGAAAGAGATGCCTCAGAATGGGTTAAGGGTTCGCTGTCTAGATCAGGTGGATGAGGACAGAAAGGTGTTTTGTAAAAGAGACACAGAACCGACGTCTATATGATCTAGGTTTTTCTTATGAAGAGTCAGTTTTGTAGGGAGGACCCTTGTGGGAAGCTATTCATTGTTGGCCTCTGCAACCAGAGTAAGAATAATCTCCAAAGTCTCTAGAGGATGTGGTTAGGTAGAAGTTGTTACTCGGGCAAAAGGTAGAACGGAGGACTTTTCATCTTCCTTTGGGGCTTTAGCGCAAGGAGATGGGATAATGCAAAAGGCCGGAATCCTAGAGATCTCGGCAAACTCAACAAACCGTTTATTCTTTCGGCGATGACAACTCCGCTTGGGGAGTGGTTTTGGGTTCATCGCAATCCCTTCAAGCAGTTTATGGTTTTTCAAATTTGGGAGCGATTCCATTCATATATCAACACCTGGCCTAGGTACGGTAATAAATACTGCCCTCATCACATGCTAAATCTAGGTGCTTTTGGCCCGTGCGATATGTATCACAGTCATTGGATTAAGCAATATGTTTCTACAGTCAGGATCAATCGTGCAAGTTGGTGGGTCCAGGGAGTTCAGTGCGTGGTTATTCTCCGTGTTCATGGATCATGTGATATCTACCAGCACAGTTGGATCTAGAATGGGGAAGCGAAATTCAAGGATAAGGTGCAGAGCAGGGCGATTGTTAACCTCTGGGCTTGTTACGCTTCAAGGTGGGCTTTGGTGGATTTCAGGACAAAATTATGTTCGAGAGTTATCCCCTTTTGAACCCGAGATCCTTTCAAAAAGGCTACATTCCCCTATTCGAATCCAAGGATTATTTTATTGTCTTCCATCAGATCTCTGGTGGATGTTTGATTGGTCAGACTCTGACCTGATTTTCGTGAAGTTTTGCGGTTCGGTGGCTGATAGTGGTTCAGTTTGTCATTATGTGGCTGATAGTGTTTGGTTTCTCTTATGCACACAGTTCCTTGAGGACTGTTGTACCTTATGTAATTCATTTTTCGATTTATTGAAATAGAAGGCTTGAATCTTGCTTTAGCAAAAAAAAGATAGGAGTAGGATTAGATGCATCTTAGTTTTCCTTCCTTGCACTCATCTTACACTCGTAGTGCATCATGGTTTTCTTATTTTCATTAGGTTTGCTTTAGCCATTTTTCTTTCTTGTCTTTTGGTTTTGTTTACTTGTTGTATACTCATTTCCTTGTCATGTTTTTCCCTTTTGTGTTGAGTTTTCCTTTTGTTTTCGCTACACAAATAAGTGTTGTCCAATACTGTGTTCTAGCTTTTGAATAACTATGTGGCTGAATTTAAAGAGTCTTGTGAGACTGCAACACTTGTCTGGTCCTGTGTCTGTCTTCTCTGTGCTTGGTTGTAACTTTTGACCGATGAAGCCTGGACAGAAAATACGAGCCGTCTATAAGGGAAGCTCTGGTCAAAACATAAACATGTGTCCAAACTGGGAAACCCGATGCAAGTACTCAGTCTTTTGCTCTGTGTTCAAGATTAATCCAACTAGTAGAAATAGAGAAGGGGAAAAATCTAAATGAGCAAACCTAAATCAGAGGTCGTACATGATTCTCTGAAGGAACAACCTCTACTTCTCTCAATAAGTCAGAATCCCTCTTCCGCCCCAAAAATAAATAAACGCCTATGCACAGTCCTCTTTCAAAAATACAAAGGTGAAAGAAGAGAAAGGTTTCCTGCACAAAGAGGTGAAGCAGGAAACTCCACCAAGGTACTAACCAAGCTTGCTGGTAGTGGAGAAATGCTTGTGTTTGTGTGTGAATCTGTTAGGGTATGGTCTAGGCCTACTGGTAGTGTATCAACACCACAAATGAAAACTTATACTCTGCAAATCTTAAGCTCGTGAACTAGCGACCATTCCCAATTTTGAAACACGGTGATCTAGCTAAAATTTTGTTGTGTTTGACTGAGTTGGTACAAGGTGAACCATGTTTTTCCATGGGGTAAGTGGGGAAGACAAAGTAACTTTCACAACAAATCAATACTTCCAGAAAGGCCAAGGCCCAATGCTGCAAATGAACTGAAACAGAGAAGCTTGTATTCAACCAATGCGTCACCGATTGTTGTAGTAGTTGCAACACCCTCCAAAATTTTGGCCTGCATCCAAATTTTGGAGCCTTCATTGGTTTTTCCCCTTGATGATCACAAACAATCAATCTCATCCCATGATCTCTTGTCGAGTTTTCATAGACTCTTCACTTGATTGATCATCAGTGGTCTTTTGGCATGTTGATTTCTATGACATGCTTGTGAGTTTGTTATGGAAATTTTGAAGGTTTGTCTTTGTGTGTATGAGTTGTTTTTGCTTTGTCAACATCGGTCGCACTCACACACAAAGTTTTAAACATCGTCACGCAAGTGTCGTCATGGTAATTCGAAGACATATTTCAATTGTCACACTTGTAACTCTTAACTTTTGAGTCAATCTCACTGAGCACATGTTATCGCTTTGGTTTTAGGTGACTTGTCGTCAAGTCATGCTAAGTGTGTGGTCACATTGTCATGTATGCACAAGTACACTTGATTTCACGCTTAGTCAATTTTCCTGAAAATCTATCAACCAGAAAACCCTCCATCATCCTGACCTCATCTGAGTGACCTTGCACTGCTGCCAAAAATTGCGTTTTCTCCCAGAACTGCGCAGAAGTTGTCCCAAAAGTTGATCCAGTCTGCGCTTCCCGCAAGATCTCCTATCAAGCCTTCTGCTGGTAAGCTAGAGAAATGACTTGAGTTGTGACCCAGGGTTGTACTGATATCCAAAATTCTGTAGAGTTGTCTTTCACCTGCCCTTCTTCCCCACTCTGCAATCAACTCAGGAATTGCGCAGAGTTGTCCTTGACCTACCCTTCTTCCCTACTCTGCAACTAGCCCAAGAATTACACAAAGATTTCATGCACTAGCCCTTATTCTCCACTCTGCAACCAGCCCAAGAATTGTACAGAGCTTTCCTACACCACCCCTTATTCCCTGCTCTGCAAACAGCCTAGAAACTACACATAACTATGAGGGAGGCTTCCCTGCTAACGTGCTCTTCTCACTCAGAAAAAAGTGTAGATCTGGCTACCACCAAACCTTCTTCCCCACTTTGCAATTAGCCCATAAATTGCACAGGACTATCTGGGCCAAGACTGTCTCCTAGGATTGCACAATTTTGACCTGCAACTCCTATAGCCCAATCTCGTCCTCATCTGGAAAACTATGCAGATTTTTCTGCCAGTGCCTCCTATTGCCCGCACTGTCTTCCCCGGAGAAATTGCGCAGATCCCAGCTAGATGACCTACCCAGTGTTCCCCTTGAAAATTGCACACATTGGCCCAACATCTGCCTGACACCCCACCTGGCCTTCCTCCCAAAAACTGCGCAATTCTGCCTCCTATATTGGTTTTACCCCGTAATTGTCACTGCTACCCTGGATTGTGAAAATCTGTCTCCCAGTGACATCTGTGCAGTTTTTCCTGATAGTGCTCCGAAACCTTGCATCCCAGCCTTAGTTTTCTATGCACAATTTCAGTTCCTTGTCCCTCCCCGAGTCACCTGCACCGAAATGGAAAACAATGCATCATCATAGACTAGGCGATTTGTGGATTTGATGTCGTTTCATCATGAGTGATTGAAGGAATAGGTACATCGATGAAACATGGTGTGACAATGAACGAGTTGGAAAAGAGGTGCATGCTAGAGGACTTTATCGCAGTCAAATGAACACATGAAGCACATCAAGCAAGCGAGCGAAAGGGACACATTCACATGCACCATCAAGAAAATACCAAGACCATCAAAGATCCATTACGCTGAGAGCATACCATCACTCAGCAGTGCATCAACTAATCATGGACATCACAGTCAGCCATACATGTCAGCAGTGTCATGGCGATTTGTGTCATGAGTTGTCTCGGACACATCACTACTATGGGCCATAATTGTTGTAATCAATGTAATGTAAAGTGGAAGTCCAAGAGACCCACATATGAAGTCGAAGAGTCATGTAAAGTTGAAAATTCACAGGAAGTCAAACAATCATGAGGGAAGTTGAAAAGTCACAAGGTTCAATTATACCCCCTTGGCTATATATACACCTTCATTTTATGAGAAAAGGACTTTTTACCTTGGCTCCTCCCACGTTGCCTTAAGAGTCTGTAGTCTTTTCTTTGAGGAGTGAGGAGTGGCTCCAATGTCCCACTAGTGGGGCTAGTGATGTATGGTGTGCAAATGTATCTCATAACTTTTTCTTAATTCAAAAGCTTGTCTCAGGCTAGCACGTTTTCACGCATGTTTTGTATATTTTTGTAAGACTATTATTTAAATGTTTGTAATACATGTTTTCTTAACCTGTACTAAGATAGTTGAACTACTGAGGTTATTTTAGTACTCATATTGTTGAAGATGTGTTGTATTGTTTATCAATGTTGTCTTGTCCATGTGGACTACTCTACGGGACATTAGACAGACCATCTTTGTTTTTTCTTGGTTTTAACGACTGTCACCCATGTGTGGACTACTCCGTTGGATGGTGTACATGTTTTCCCTTGAACTTTGGTTTTCACAACTACCGCATCCATTGTGGACTATTTTGTTGGATGCTGGAAAAACCCTTGTTGTTATTTGTGTGTGTTTCTTCGTGGGTTGGGATTATTCCCTCTCATCAAGAGGCTCACTTTACTTCCCCCTTTTGATGGTAAGAGAACTCAGACACAGAGTTACATTAAGCACTCACCAAGAACGCTCACCTCACTTTCTTGAATTTACAAGCATAACACTCTCATGTGCTGAACAACAAGAGCTAAGGAAAATCTCTAAGATAATGGAAACTGGACCATCGTACTAGATGTGACTCCTACACTAAACAATGTGAGGTCTAGTTGGGACTTCATACGGGGGAGATCCCCTTTGTTGGCACATCTAGCACCGTCAATAGGTTTCTAGATTCAGGGTGCATCAACCAAATGACAGGGAACATAGAAATTTTTTCCAATCTAGATGAAAGTGTGAAATCTAAAGTGACATTAGGGACTAATACCAAAGTCTTTGTAATGGGAAAAGAAAGAGTTAATATCCTAACAAAGAAGGGGGAGAATAAATACATTTCGGATGTTTATTTTGTCCCTGGTTTGAAGCATTACCTCATAAGCATTGGAAAACGCATGCAAAAGGGCTACAATGTCTTTTTCAAAAATGATGAGTGCACAATTTTGGATAAGCCTCCATCTAGACAATTGGTTGCAAAAGTTCAAATAACAAGCAATAGAATGTTTCCCCTCAAGCTAAAATCAAATTCGAAGGAAGAAGGTGCACAAGCACAATTGTCAATGAATTCACAAGAGGAAGGAAGGAAAGTTGCAATTGTCACACAAGTAAACTTTCAAGAAGAGGTCAAAGATGAAAATTAGTCATGGCATTTGAGATTTTCTCATCTCAACTTTCGAGGTTTGAATTTGTTGCATAGGAAAGGCATGGTGAAGGGGTTTTCTCTTATAGAAAAACCGAACAACCTATGTGAAGGATGCATCTTGGGCAAACAACATAGAGAGACATTTCCAACAGGAAAGTCAATAAGGACAAAGAAACCTTTGAAGATTGTCCATTCAGATTTATGTGGATGGATGCATACACCATCAATTGGTGCAGCTATTATTTTTTGACTTTCATAGATGACTACACAAGGAAGACATGGATCTACTTCCTAAAACATAAATGTGAAGTGTTTGAACACTTTCGTCAATATAAATATCTTGTTGAGAAGGAATGTGGACACTACATCAAACGCTTGAGGACTAACAAAGGTGGTGAATATATCACAAATGACTTCCTTCGATTTTGCAAGGAGCATGGAATTCACAAGAAATTTACAACAAGGTATACACCTCAACGAAATGGTGTTGTGGAAAGGAAAAATAGGACCATTATGGAAATTGCAAGGATTATATTGAAGGCAAAGCATTTGCCAAATGATTATTGGGTCGAAGTTTTCGCCTGTGCATCATATATCATGAATAGGTTTCCAACCAAAAGTTCCAATAATGTAGTTCCTGAAGAGGAATGGAGGGGAAGAAAGCATGGTGTCACTCACATGAGAGTGTTTAGATGTTTGGTTTATGCACATCTCCCAGATGATTTGAGGAATAAGTTTGACAACAAGGGGGAGAAATGTATATTTGTTGAATATAGCGATGAATCCAAGGCATACAAGCTCTACAATCCATAAACCAAGAAGGTCGTCACCAACAAAGATGTGCATTTCATAGAAGAGGAAACATGGGATGGAATTTTAGAGAAGACAGTCAATGTGAAAACATGTATACCACATGAGGGCACAGAGGAATTGATAGCAGCAAGTAATTCCTCAACAATGTCTCCCTATACTCCGATTCAAGTGCAACAAAGCAGGAAGCAAGTAACACCATCAAAAAATAATAGGACAACATTGCGCAATCAAGCAAGTGATTCTCCAAGCACGCTAGAAAGTGTAACACCAAGTGACATGTCAAGCCCATCTTCCACAAGCATAATAAGAAAAAAATTTAAAATTTATCAGCAAGATGAAGTTGATAGTGGTGCTGGTGTGAATTCCTTATTTGCATTGTTTTGTCATGTAGATGACCCAATCCATCTTGAGGATGCATTCAAAGAAGAAATATGGGTTGTGGCAATGGAGGAAGATATAGAAGCAATAGAAAATAATGACACATGGGAGTTAGTGAAACTTCTACAAGGAAAAGAAGTCATTGGAGTGAAGTGGGTATATAAGACCAAGAGCAACGTTGAGAGGAAGATTGAAAGGCATAAAGAAAGGCTAGTTGTGAAAGGATGCAAGAAACAACATGCAAGAGATTATGCGGAGACGTTTGTGCTAGTTAGGAGGATGGAGATAGTGCATACAATCATGTCGATTGCAGTGCAACATGGATGGAATGTGTATCAAATGGACATAAAATTAGTGTTCTTGAATGGAGTGTTGAAAGAGGAAGTATATGTTGCACAACCACTTGGTTATGACGTAGAAGGCCAAGAAGACAATGTGTATAGGTTAAGGAAAGCTCTTTATGGGTTGAAGCAAGCGCTGCATGCATGGTATAGCAAGAAAGATGGTTACTTGTTGGAAAATGGCTTTGACAAATTTGACGGTGAGCCTACTCTCTACATCAAAGAGAGTGATGGTAAGCTTCTTATTGTTGTTTTATATGTAGATGATTTGATTTTTATAGGCAGTGATGATTTCCTCATCACTAATTTCAAAGAAGTCATGAAAAGTGAGTTTGAAATGACTGACTTGGGGTTGTTAAGATATTTTTTGGGCATAAAAGTGAAGCAAACAAAAAATGATATTTTTATTTCCTAAGAAAAGTATGTACCAGAAATTTTGGAGAGGTTTAAAATGTGGAACATGAAGCCTGCAAGAACTCCAACTATCATGGGGTTGAAGTTGAGAAAAGAAGATTGCAACAACAATATCAATCCAACATTATAAAAAAGTACGGTGGGAAGCTTGATGTATTTGAATACCACTAGGCCGGATATAATGTATACAGTGAGTTTGGTATCAATGTTCATGGAGACACCCAAGGAGACACATTGGCAAGAAACAAAAAGGATTCTAAGGTATTTGAATGGGACAAAACAATATGGTATTTTATACGCTGCTACAAATGATTTTAGGCTAGTTGGTTACACCAACAGTGACTAGGCAGGAAGTGTCGATGACAAAAAGAGTAGCACATTATGATATGTTTTTCATTTGGGTTGTGGAGCCATTTCATGGGCCTCCAAGAAGCAACCAATAGTGTCATTGTCAACAACAGAAGTTGAATATGTCGCTGCAACAACAGCAGTGTGTTAGGTAGTTTGGATGAGAAAGATGTTGAGGGATCTATGCCACAACCAAGAGGGAAAAATAACTATTTTTTGTGACAACACTTCCGCAATTTCACTATCAAAGAACTATGTTTTTCAAAAGAGAACTAAGCACATTGATGTCAAATATAATTTTATTAAAGAGTTGATTAACAATGGTGAAATTGTGTTGCAGCATTGTAGGTCACAGGAACAGTTTGATGATATTTTCACAAAGCCATTGGCGCGTGAAAATTTTGTTGATCTCAGAGACTATTTGGGAATTTTCCATAGTGGAAGTTGTGATTAAAGGGGAGTGTTGGAAAATTAATCCCAACCATCGCGTTAAACACACTGATAGCAGCCATACTTGTCAGATCGATTTTTGCAGGTTGCGGATTTGTTTGCAGGATGAAGGACAAAAGTTCTGAGCAGGAGTATGAGTTCTCCATTCCACAACACACATCAGATAATTAAAGTCAAAAGGGTATTTAATACAAAGTTGGTAAATATGTATGGGAAAGCATTCACTTCACAACTATTACTTGCAATCTGTAACCTCTCCAAGTTCAGAAAATCATTTATTATGTAAAATCACCCATCCTGTGTCTTATTTTCTTTGATCAACCATGTATTAATTAGTCAAAGTTATATGTTTATATAAATATAAATGTAAAAAAAAATTGCAGTGTATTAAGTCAAGAGAGAGTCAAGGGTGTAATTCTAAGAGGTAGAGAGGAGAAAGTCATGGAGAAAATATTTGTGGGTGCATGAAAACAACAATTATTGGGTTTTACTATGTGTTACTTCGCAACCCTTGGTGAAGCATAAATCACAGTAAGAATTTTTTTTTTTAATTGGAGCTGCAACCTCCATTTATCATGCAAATGTATTTTCCTAGGTTTTTGATATCATAAGCTACCATGAGTCATTTTTTGTGTCTTTTAAGCTTCTTTACAGTTGCAAATTGCTTTCCGCAACTGGAGATTTGACCTACGCAACTATTTTGTTGAGGCATAAACTCCTCTCCTCTACGCTATAATTTCTTTCAAATTTGTATGGAGCAACTCATATTGTTTGTGTGTGTCAATTTGTGTCTTTCCTCCTCTACCTTTCCATCATAATCTTGAATACTAATCAATGATAATAACAGATTGATGATTCTTGCTATGTGGATGCCACTCCATAGATTGCCTAGTCGTGTCGTTGGACCTATTTGTCAGCATGTGGAGCCACTGGTTGGAATGGACAACTGATCGGGATTGATGTTGGATTGAAAGCTTGATCCCTAAAAAAGAGGCCACATTGTCTGGAAGCTCGAGATCAATTAGATTGAATATGGATGCCTTTTCATGCGATGTTGCTCTAGTTGACCGTTGGAAATATCTACTAGCCAAAACAAATTATTCCAACCTAATTCAGTCTTTTCTTAGCCGCTCTTGCCACTAGTATTTGTGGGCATCATAAATTCATTGTAGGTTATTTAATTTGGTGAGCCCCTTGCTAAGTAATGTTTATGGCACAAATATTCAAAATTTTGCGCATACTTTTTTTGGGTGAATTTATTTACCATTATTTAATTAAGGTGGGGCTTCCAATTTAAGGAATTTTTTTCATTTTGAAAGGAAGGATTATAGGGTTAAAATACTAAAAATTATATTAATTTCCAAGAACTTGTTGAGATCATTTGATGTTGATTGAATAATGATCATATGTCCATTTGGTTGGTGTTTTGAAATCCTTGATTATTGGCTAATCATGTAAATTTAGCCGGAGTGATTTGATATGTATCATGCTTTGAAGTATAAAAGCATCTTTGTTGTCATCATAAATCTTGGTTTTTCTAACTTGGTCCTTTCAAGATGAGTAAAAGGTTGTAGGAACTTCATGACAAGAAGGAAGTGGATAAACTTCGTAAAGAGATCATTCAATTGTAGTCAGGTGTAGCTCTATTGCAAGCAGAGAATGCAACTTTTAAAAATAGGTTGCAAACTTCAATAGTTGACAAAATCAAGAAGGTTGAACATCTATATTTAACCATGGGAAAATATTTCCATATTCTTGTAGATGAATTTCAAGAGAATAATGACCTCCTTGATGACTTGGACAAGGAAGTTGAGTCCTTTTCTCACTCAAAAACTTAAAATTTGAAGAAGCAATTAGAAGAGAAAAATAATCAACATGTTATAGGGATTAAATGTTTAAAAGAAACAACGTTTGAACAATATCAAATTTTGAAACAAGATTATGAGGCATTGTCACAATATTTGATTGAGAAGGATGAGGTTATTCAAAAGCTGGAAGAGTCTAACCAACAACTTGAATTAGAAGTTAGTTGTCTTCAAAAATATGAGATGGAGATGGTTGATGTTGAGTTACCAGAATTATCTTCTTCCACACTTAATGATGTTGAATGTCATAAACCTTATGTTGATGATCATGACTCATCACATGCCTTTGCCACACGTAGTTTTGAAAAATATACTACTAGTATTGGGTCTTGATTGTTGAGCAAAATAGGATATACTAGAGGAGGACTTGGGAAGAATGGAGCGGGAATTACTACTCCTATTAACCCAACAATGTTGTTATGAAACCAGCTCACAAAAAGATAGAAAAGATAGATCAACGCATTAGAATTCAGCCTCTTCGAGGGGGCAACCTCCTTTACATTACACAAATGAATGATTATTTGATGATTCAAATGACAAAACCTCCTTTCTGTATATAGGAATCTAAGGAGTCACAATATAACCCAGCCGACCTAACAATAATAATATAAAGGCACAAAAATAACAATAGAGGGATTCTATGGGGCACAGTAATAACAATATGGGGACAATAGGGGCACAACAATATTAATAAGGGATACAAATACAATAGTAATGGGGTAATCACTAGTATTATAGGGACCTAACATTCCACTCTCCTTCAAAAAAGTGTTGTCCTCAACGCTTGAGTAGTTCTGGATGCTTCTGTATGAAATTCTCATCCTCCCATGTGGAATCTTCAATGGATAAGTTCTTCCACTTGATGAGATACTCCGAAATTGATTGATTTCGTAGCTGTCGAGTTCTTGTTTCTGCGACTACTTCCGGTTCCAATATAATTTTTCCTTCCTCATCAAGTTCTGGAAATATTGTTTGAACTGGGAGCTTGTTGCCTATAACCTTCTTTAAACATCAAACATGGAAAACTAGGTGCACTCGAGAAGCTGCAGGAAGCTCCAACTTGTGTGCCATAGTACCAATATTTTGCAACACCTTGTACGAACCATAATACTTTGGTGATCATTTATTATCCTTCTTAGCTTGCTTGAGGGACATTTGTTTATATGGTTGTAGTCGTAGGAATACCCAATCACCTACATCAAAACTTCTTTTGCTGTGATGTTGATATGCCTGTTGTTTCATTCTATTCTACGCCAACACGAGGTTATCCTTTAAGAGTTGGAGAACTTGTTGTTGATGCTCGATGTGATGTTCCACTGCTTGAACCTTAGAATTTTCTCTTAAATATGATGTGATGGATGGTGGCTGATATCCATAAAGTGCCATAAATGGGGTCATTTTTGTTGTTGTATGGAAGGAAGTGTTATACCACCATTCAGCCAGAGGCAACCATTTGACCCATTGTGTTTGTTTATTAGATACAAAGCAATGAAGATATCCTTCCAAGCATTTGTTTACTATCTCAGTTTGCCCATCGGATTGAGGATGATAAGATGAGCTATGAGCTAACTGAGTACCAAGACAGGAAAATAATTCTGTCCAAAAATTTCCAGTGAAAATGGGATCTCTGTCACTTACAATAATCTTTGGGTTTCCATGTAGCTTTTGAATTGTTTCCATAAATGCGATAGAAACTGTACTAGCTTTAAATGGATGTGATAATGCACAAAAGTGTGCATACTTGGTAAGTCTGTCAACTACCACCATGATGACACTCTTTCCCTTAGACTTGGGTAAACCTGTGATAAAATCCATTGAAACCTCCTCCCAACATTGGCTTTGGATGGATAAAGGTTGTAATAGACCCAGGGTCTTAATTGTTTCAACTTTATTTTGTTGGCAAACCAAACATTCTGCCACAAACTTTTGAATATCAAATTTAAGGCCATCCCAAAAAAATTCCTTCTTAACCCTGTGGTAAGTTTTTAAAAATCCTGAGTACCCTCCTAAGGGAGAAGTGTGCAATTCCATAAGAATCTTTTGTTTGAGTTAGGAATTCTTACAGAGGTATAAGCAATATTTGTACCATAATGAATCATTTTGCGAGCTAAATGTACCAGATGTACTAGAATCTTGTTGTAACTTTTGAATAAGTTCCCACACTTCTTCATGATTCTTCCATTCCTTCCTTGCTTCATCTTTCGAATCTGGTTGGATAATAGAAATGGCGCACAACAATGCTTCCACATCCTCATCCTTTCTTGAGAGTGCATCTGCCACCACATTTTGCTTCCCTTTTTTGTAGATGATTTCAAAGTCATAACCTAACATCTTTGTGACCCACTTTTGTTGCTATTCAGAGGATAATCTTTGTTCTAAAAAGTATTTAAGGCTATCATGATCCATTTTTACCTTGAAGTGTCTTCCCATTATGTAGGGCCACAATTTCTTAAGTGCATGTAGTATTGCCAACATTTTCTTCTCATAAATAGCTTTGTGTGAAAACTTTCCCTTGATTGGACGACTTTCAAAAGCAATGGATCTTTCATCTTGCATTAAAACAACACTAATTCCATTTCCTGAAGCATCACATTTCACAATAAAGGTTTTTGTGAAGTCTGATGTAGCTAAGACAGGTGCTTGGCACATTGCCTCTTTAAGATGTTCGAAGGCCTTTGTTGCTTCTAGAGTCCATGAAAATGCGTCTTTCTACAATAATGTTGTTAGAGGTGCTGTTATTCTCCGATAATTCTTAACAAATTTCTGATACTGCCCTATCAACCCGAGAAATCCTCGCAGATGCTTTATGGATGTGGGGATTTTCCGTTCCTTAATGGCTTTAATTTTGCTAGGGTCTACCTTAACTCCTTCATGAGATACAATATGACCCAAATATTCCACCTCTTGTACTCCAAAGAAAAATTTGGATCTTTTTGCATATAATTGTTTCTCCTCCAATAGTTGTAGCACCCTGTCAACATGTTCAACATGATCCTTCCAAAACTTGTTGTAGATTAGTATATCATCAAAAAATACTAACATAAATTTTCTAATGAAGGGTTTGAAAATGGAATTCATCAAACCTTGAACTGTAGAAGGTGCATTGGTAAGGCCAAAAGGCATGACCAAAAATTCGTAATGACCCTCATGAGTTCTAAATGTTGTTTTCGGAATGTCTTCAGTCTTCATTCTGATTTGATGATATCCTGAATGAAGATCCAACTTGGTGAAGTAAATTGATCCATGCAATTCATCCGGTAATTCATCAATAACAGGAACGGGAAACTTATCTTTAATAGTGAGCTTGTTGAGCTCCCTATAATCCAGACGCATGCGCCATGATCCATCCTTCTTGTGCACCAATACCACTGGAGCAGAGAAAGAACTTTGACTAGGTTGAATTATACTAGCCTCTAGCATTTCTACAACTATACGTTCAATTTCACTCATTTGGGCATAGGGATATCTGTATGGCCTGATGTTTGGAGGAACACTTCCTGGAATTAGATGAATAGCATGATCATGATCATGAATAGGTGGGAGACCTTTGGGAGTCTCAAATACCTTGGAATGATTGTCCAAGACTTTTTGGAGATCTTGAGAAATAGATGATTTTGATGTGGAAACATCTAGCGAACATAATTGTGCAATTACACCTCTTTATTCCTTTTGTTAGAAGCTTTGTCATACCGTTACAGCTAATTATCTTTCCCGGTTTCCCTGCAATACCCCTTAATTCAACTTCCTTTCCTTCCACAGAAAATTTCATGAAAATTTCTTGAAAATTAAAAGCTATTGCACCCAAGGATTGTAGCCATTGGACTCTTAGTACAACATCAACACCTCCCATTGGAACGGAAAGCATTGGGCTAGTCAATACATATTCTCTCATTGATAGCTTGATATTATGGCACTTTCCAGAGCAATTTATTGTTCCTCCATTTGCAACCATAACTTGACACTCTAGTGCTGGATATAGGAAGCAATTCAATTCTTTTGCTACCTTACAATGAATAAAATTGTGGGTACTTCCTAAACCAATCAACATTATTACCTTTTTCTTCTTGATTTGTCCTTCTATCGTGATGGTTTGAGGAGTGGTAATTCCCGCCAATGCATTACAATATATGGTCGGATTCATTTCTTCTTTATCTAGGCTTTGTTCCTGGAGTATATCCTCTTCTTTTGACCTTTCTTGCTCCTTTTCTTCTTTATCTTCACAATCTATGTAGAATAATTTCTTCTCAGCACACTTATGACCTTTAGTGTATTTGCTATCACAACTGTAACAAAGCCCCTTTGCTCTTTTTTCTTCCAATTGTTGTGGTTTCAACCTTATAGGTTGTGGAAGACTAGGGGCAAAAACACTTCCATCTTTATAGTTGTGAGTGGTATGCTTCCTGGTTGCCATAATTTTGCTTTCCACTTTTCTTGCTAACCTGAATGCCTTCTCTAATGAATCAGGTTCCCAAATGTGAACATCATGTTGGATATTATCCTTTAAAATCCCTATGAACACATCAATCCTATGCTCCTCTGGAATATTTTTTACCCTTATGTTCAATTTTTGGAACTCCTCAATGTGCTCCATTATTGAACCCTTTTGTTTGAGACTTATCAATTGGCTAAAAAAAGTGTTGCTTTTTGTATCCTCATAATGTGTTGTCAATTCTTCCGTAAAAATTGCCAAAGTGATAATTTGTTTATGAGAGCAAAGCCATTGATACCATACAAACTGATTTGGTTCCAAATATAAAGTTGTAATACGTACCTTTTGTGTGTTTTGCACATTATTGAGATCAAAAATTGCTCCATCTATAATATCCATGTTGCAGGATCCTTGCCATCAAACTTCCTCATATCGATTTTTGGAATATGTTGGGTATTCAATCCCACATTAGAGTCTATGAAATCATGATTAACATTTCTTTTGTTCGCATCATGAGTTTCCTTTACTACCCTTTTACCATTAGTAAGTATTTCTTGTAGAAAATTTGTCAAATTTGTCTTCAAATCTGCCATGTCTGTCTTCAAATTTGTCTTCAAATCTGCCATGTCTCTCTTCAAATCTGTCTTCAAATCTATCTTCAAATCATCCATATTAGCTTCCACACCCTTTATCTTAGATTCCACACCATTTATCCTAGCTTCCGTTAGCTTTTGTGAGAGTGACATTTGTTGCACTTGGTCTTGTAATTTTGATATATCATGTAGCATGTCTTCCTCTTCTTCATGAGTCATGCTAGAGCTTTCAGGTTGCTTACTAGGTGTCTGCATTTTCTTTCCTTAGGGCATCAATTACTGATAATAATGCTCTACTATGCCCTTTGAATTCCTTCAAAATAATTTTTCAAACCAAGCTTAAGCAAAAATTTAAAAAAATCTACACACCTTTTTTCACTTTGTCAAAGCTCGATATTGCCTTTGATGTATCTCTGTAATTTCGGATCATCTAGTTTTGAAATTGTGATCTGTAGTAGCCCTTTGTGTTCTCTTTCCAATTCCACTAGTCTGATCCAAATTAGATTCTCCAAGGAAGAGTTATGCCAAATCTCCCACAGTGACCTGATTATAGACTAGTTCAGTAGAGCAAACTTGTATGACATGCCACGTGTCCCTGTTTCGACCTTTGGCTCTGAAAAATATATACAAGAAACTACAATCCGCCCTCTTTTTGTACCTTCTTACGAAACTTCAATCAGATGCTCAGAGAGAAAGTTATGACGATTTTCCCCAGGTCACCTGTTTGGAATTTAATTCAGGAGTCTGCAAAAAGACCAAATTCCTTAGATCATATCTCCGCAAATATAGTGCGAAAAGCTCTGAAATTCTAACCCAAGGTTCAACGCGATTTCTTCTCAAATAGGTTTTTTTTTCGCTTCTAAAACGTCGCAAAAAAAAAGTTAGCGAAAATTCCATGATGACCTATTTGGAGCACTGAAACCCTAGAATCCAAAGCTCTGATACCAAATGCTATGAAACCAGCTCACAAAAAGATAAAAAAGATAGATCAATGCATTAGAATTCAGCCTCTTCAAGGGGGCAACCTCCTTTACATTACACAAATGAATGATTATTTGATGATTCAAATGACAAAACCTCTTGTCTATATATAGGAGTCTAAGGAGTCACAATATAACCCAGCCGACCTAACAATAATAATATAAAGGCACAAAAATAACAATAGAGGGATTCTATGGGGCACAATAATAACAATATGGGGACAATATGGGCACAAAATATTAATAAGGGATACAAATAAAATAGTAATGGGGTAATCACTAGTATTATAGGGACCTAACAAATGTAGACATCGAGAGCTAGTATTGGATATGATCCGACTGTTTCCAAATAATCTACATTTAACTATGTTGAGAATCTAGAGGTGTGTTGTTGGAGAAATTCAGACTGAGGTGTTGGAAGAAAATTCTCCTACTCATTTTGATAAAAAGATCGATGACATGGCTATAAATTTCATTCCAAATGAAAGTGTTGTTGCACTTAATTTTGAGTATGTAGAGGCAAAAAATAGGCCATTTGCACATCCTCATCAAAAGAAATTACCTAAGCATCAACTTCTTCATCACGTAGTAGTTTTGCATTCAGATCATTATGGAAAAGATGTAAGAGAATGAATCGTGGACTAGTGTCGAGCATTAACAATATTTGTGGATGGATTGATGGATGGTAATTTGATCCATATTTATGACGGAGAAAAATGAAATACATATATGAACAAAAACACAGAGATATAGTGAAAACAAAACTTCAATTCATTAATAACAAAGTACTGAAAATTAATTACATGCATTAGAGGAAATTTCAGCCTAAAAGTGCCCATGAAATTTTATGTAATTCCCATGTCATAATATGTAAACTAATTAAAATCCTTTAAATTTAAAAACAGGTCCATGTAAATATTTTGGAGGGAAAAGAAAAGAAAACTACAATTTTTACTTCTATTTTTACTTTTTTTTTTATCTTATCTTTTAATAGGTTTACCCAAATTTCAAGTGTAGACACTCATTGGATGTGAAATTAAATTCCATATCCAACGAGTACCCATTATGCATACTTTTGTGAAGACCCACTTTGATAAAAAAAAATTGAAGATACATTAAAAAAGCGTGTTCAACATGCTTTTTTGATGTATCTTCATTTTTTTTATCAATATGGGTCTTCTCAAAAGTATGCATAATGGGTACTCATTGGATGTAGAATTTAATTTCGCATCCAACGAATGTCTACACTTGAAATTTGGGTAAATCGATGAGGAGATAAGCCAAAAATACAAGTAAAAAAAGTAGTTTTGTTCTTTTCCCTCCAAAATTCATAGCTCTTATTTTATTATTTTATTATTTTTCCTTATGAGGCCACTTTTAGGCTAAAATTTCCTCTAATGTAGAATGGAAATAAACTAGCTCAGGTGATGGTAGTTTATCTCTGATAAGAGATGTGGTAGCTACATGTTTTCTAAATTGTGTTACAATGAGGCTCCAAGGCCTATTTATTATTGAGAAACAATGGAAAACCCTAAACTTCCAAAAGCCTAACCATAGGAGATGAAGCACCAAAAGTATGTGGGCCTCATTGGGGTAAATTGGTACATCAACTTCCTGGGGTCGTAACTTTGGCATACGATCTTTGTTTGATGTGTACGATACCTCGATAGAAATATATATCGAAGAAATACAACCTTCATAGAAAACCCCTATCCCAAGTTTTTGAGTTTTCCAAAAAAACATTGTTTAGGGCCTCAAAACAGCTCTAAAAGTTCAAGACCTGAAAAACTGTCAAAAATATTAAATTGTGCTACAATTAAGGAAATTGAAAGAAACAATGGTGGGGGTCCAAGTGGAATAGCTTGGTGATCACCAATATCCAGTTGGATACGTCCTTCCCCCTTAGGAACAAATGCTTCCCATTACGTTGAGTGCATCCATGAGATGGGGAAACTTATACTTAACTTGGTCCTTAGAGAGCTACTTGCCTTGGTGCAGGAGTTGTTTAGCTTTGACAACCCAATACATTGTATCTTTTTCTAGTGAGTGTTCTTGATCTGCATGTCCATGATCTGATTAGTTGTGGCACGTTCCATGCAATCTGGGTTTAGCTTTTGGTGTGAGTTTTTTTGCAATGTTTGATGTGTCCAGTAATGGTGAAAAGTATGGTTGAAAGAAAGCCACATTGAACACTCAAGTTCAATATTACAAGTTCGAGTTCATTTTTAAATCTGGAAAGGTTAAATTTAGTAAGTGTTTTCATATTGAAGTTATCAACAATTGAGTCGCAAGTTAAAAAGTATAAATATCCATATCGGGTTCATTGCAATAAATTCAAGTTTGTGTGATCAATAGAAGAGAAGAAAATCATATTGTTTGCGTGTGTCAATTTGTGTGTTGTGGCTCATATGGTTTGTGTGTGTAAATTTGTGTGCATCAACTCACATTGTTTGTGTATGTAAATTTGTGTCTTTCCTCCTCTGCCTTTCCATCGTAATGCTGAATAAAGGAGAACAGATTGAAGATTTTTTTTATTGTGATGCCACTCCATAGGTTGCCTAGTTATGTCATCGGACCTATTCGTGGGTATGTGGAGCCATTTGTTGGAATGGAAAACTTCTCGGGATGGATTTTGCATTGAAATCTTGATCCCTAAGAAATAGGTCACTTTTTCTGGAAGAACGAGATCAATTGGATTGAAAATGGATGCATTTGTATGTGATGTTGGTCTGGTTGATCGTTGGACATATCTACTAGCCAAAATGAACTATTCCAACCTAATTTAATCTTTACTTATCCACTTTTGCGAGTGTTTGAGGGCATCACAAAATTCATTGTATGTTTTTTAATTTGGTGGGCCGCTTGCTATGTAATGTTTGTGGCACAAATATTCAAAATTGTGGGCATAATTTTTTTGGGTGAATTTATTTACCATTATTTAATTGAGGCAAGGCTTCCAATTTTGGTAAGGAACTTTTTTCGTTTTGAAAGGAAGGATTATAGGATTAAAATATTAAAAAATACATTAATTTCCAAGAACTTGTTAAGAGCATTTGATGTTGATTGAAGAATGATCATATGTCCATTTGGTTGGTTTTTTGAAATCCTTGCTTGTTGGCTAGTCATGCAAATTTAGCTGGAGTGATCTGATTTGTATCATGCTTTGAAGTGTAAAATCATCTTTTGTTGTCATCATAAGTCTTTGATTTTCTAACTTGGTCCTTTCAAGATGGGTAAAAGCTTCATTTAAAAAAGGCATAAGATGAACTTCATAAAGAGGTCATTTAGTTGCACTCAGTTGTAGCTCTATTGCAAGTAGAGATTGCAAATTTTAAATATAGGTTGCAAACTTCAATAGCTGACAAAATCAACAAGGTTGCACATCTAGATTCAACCATGGGAAAATATTTCCAGATTCTTGCAGATGAATTTCAAGAGAAGATTGACCTCCTTGATGACTTGGAGGAGGAATTTAAGTCCTTTTCTAAATCAAAAATTGAAAATTTGAAGAAACAACTAGAAGTGAAAAATAATTAACATGTTATGGGGATTAACTGTTTGAAAGAAACAACTTTGGAACAATATCAACTTTTGAAACAAGATTATGATTCATTTTCACAACAATTTGAGAAGAATGATGCTATTCAAAAGTTGCAAGAGTCTAAGAAACAACTTGAATTGGAAGTTAGTTGTATTTATAAATATGAGACGGATACAATTGATGTTGAGTTACCAAAATCATCTTCTTCCACACTTAGTGATCTTGAATGTCAGAAACATTATATTGATGATTATGACTCATCACATGCCTTTTCCACACATATTTTTGAAAAATATACTACTAGTATTGGGTCTCGATTGCTGAGTGAAATGAGATATACTAGAGGAGGACTTGGGAAGAATGGACAAGGAATTACTGGTCCTATTAACCCTATAGTGCAGAAATCAAGAGATAGTCTTGGATATGATATGAATTTTTCCAAATCATCTACATCTATCTCTGTTGAGAATATAGATGTGTCATTTTTTGTTGGAGAAATTCAAATAGAGGTGTTGGAAGAAAATGATCCTGCTCATTTTGATCAAAAGATTGATGACATGGCTATAAATGTAAGTCCAAATGAAAGTGTTATTGCACTTAACTCTGAGTATGTAGAGGAAAAATTAATCCATTTTCACATCATCATCAAAAGAAATCACCTAAGCATAAACATTCTTCCTCACGTAGTAGTTCTGCATTCAGATCATTATAGAAGAGACATAAGAGAATGAATCATGGGTCAGTGCTGAGCATCAATATTACTTGTGAGTGGATTGATGGATGGTCATGTGATCTAGATTTATGAAGGAAAAAAATGAAATACAAATATGAACAAAAACATAGAGATACAGTGAAAACAAAACTTCAATTCATTAATAACAAAGCACTGAAAATTGTTTACATGTAGAATGGAAATAAACTAGCACATGTGATGGTAGCTTATCTCTAAGAAGAGATGTGGTAGCTACATGTCTTGTTAATTATGTTAAAATGAGGCTCGAAGGCCTAGTTATTATTGAGAAATAATGGAAAGCCCTAAACATCCAAAAGCCTAACCCTAGGAGATGAAGCACCAAATGTTTGTGGGCCCCATTGGGGTAAATAGGTACATCAACTTCCTCAGGTCATAACTTTGGAATACGAACTTTGTTTGACGTGTGCGAACCTCATTAGAGATATATATCTAAGGAATACAACTTTCAATTGAAAAGCCTTGTCTCAAGCTATTAGTTTGCCCGTTTTCCAAAAAAACATTATTTAGGGCCTCAAAACGACTCTGGAAGTTCAAGACCCGAAAAACTGCCAAAGATAGTAAATTGTGCTACAATTTAGGAAAATGAAAGAAACAATGGTGGGGGTCCAAGTGGAATAGGTGGGTGACCACCAATATCCAATTGGATAAAACCTTCCCCCTTAGGAAGCAATGCTTCCCATTGCATTGAGTGCATCCATGAAATGGGGAAACTTCTATTTAACTTGGTCCCTGGAGAGCCAATAGCCTTGGTGCAGGAGTTGTTCAGCTTTGACAAACCAATATAGTTTTATCTTTTGCTAGCGAGTGTTCTTGATCTACATGTCCATGATCTGATTAGCTGTGGAATGTTCCATGCAGTTTGGGTTTAGATTTTGTTATGATTTTTTTTGCAATGTTTGATGTGTCCAGTAATGGTGAAAAATATGGCCGAAGGAAATCCACATTGAAGGTTGGGTGCAAGCCAAGGAATTGGGGAATGCTGAGCTCAAAATAATTATTTCCCACAAACTTGGTGATGGTGTAAGACCCATATCAAAGTGGTCTAAGCTTCTAAAGGGCTCTAGTAAGGTGTTATTTATGCAAATTCAACCAAACTTTATCGCCCACATGAAACTTGTGTGGCACCCGATGTTGATCATATCGCTACTTGTAATTGGCATTGGACTTCTCCAAAATTTCGTTAAACTATTGGTGGATGTGTTGGATGCATTCAATAAACTTTTTATCTTTATCACCCTTAGACTGTACATGTGTGGATTTTGTCTGTGTAGTTGCACAAGGCATGGTGAAATCAATGAGACACAATGGTTGAAATCTCGGACCCACTTGAAATAGGTTGCAAAAAGTATATCTATGGAGAGATTTGTTATATTTGTTTTGCACATAGGGAAGGCTCTCATCCCAGGTTCATGGATGCTTGGAATTGTACATGCATAATATGCACACTATCATCATATTAACAACCTTTGTCTAACCATCAGTCTGGGGATGGAATGCAATCGACTTGGTGAACTTTGTGTCCAATAGTGTCCATATAATAGAAAAAAATGTGCTCATGAACCTGATATCATGATCTGATATAATGGTCTATGGGATCCCATAATGTACCCACATCCATTCAAAGAAGAGTTTGGTAGTGTCCTCTATTGTGATACTCTTCTTGTAGGCCGCCAATATAGCCATGTTAGAAAGTATGTTGACAACCACAAATACACAGTCATTACCATGCTTGGTAGAAGGGAGTCAAGATAGACATATAGTCCATGGAGATGGATTCCCAAGACTAGTTGGGATTAGGCAAAGGATTTCACAAGCCTTGCTTCCCGAGGGTTTTCTTGTAAATGGCAGAGGTAATGCAGGATCTGATATATTTTCCAACATCTTGTCAGAGTTTTGGCCAATAAAATTACTTTTGTAGTATTACCATAGTTTTATCGACACCAAACTGTCCTGCAACATGACTGTAGTGTGCCTCCTAAATCAGTTTGGCACACTCACTTAAAGGAACACAAAGGTGGCCTAGGTAGCCTAATAATGCATCCTAGAGGTGGAAATTGGGAGCTTTTTTGCCATCCACTAACATCTGGTATGTGATGGGGAAATCTAGATCTTTTTTTTACAGTTGTGCCCATCCAAAGCTTTTGTGGCCATAAGGTCTGAGAACAGTAGTCAGTGCTACAACTCGGGGTCAACTGAGGCAATATACAACATGATTGGTGCTACCCTTTTTGTATTTAATGTTGTGGAATTGTCGTAGATATGTAGACCACTTCTAATGGTGATCATTTGGAAACTTCCCTTGTGTTTGTATAAACTAAAGAGGTCGGTGATTGGTGTGGATGACTGTATGCTTCCCCAAAATGTAATGTTTCTATTATCGACAAGCTTGCATGATAGAAACATATCTTTATCATAGGTGGGGTACTTTTGAATTGTATCATAAAGTGTCTCACTATGATAGGTCATTGGATGCCTGTGTCATGTGAGGATTGAATCAATAGCATAGTCAAAGTCATTTGTATCAATTTCAAATGGTTTTTACAAGTCTAGATAACGAGAGAATAATTAAATGACGAATGAGTGAATAATGAAATAAAAAAGAATCAACTGCCTTGTTAATTAAATGATAAAGCATCAACTAAGTTGTTAATTAAATGACAAACGAGTGAATAATGAAATCAAAAAGCATGAACTGAGTTTTAATTAAATGATAAAGAATCAACAAGCATGAACTGAGTTGTTAATTAAATGATAAAGCATCAACATGGTTTGTTAATTAAATGACAAATGAGTGAATAATCAAATCTTGAACAAGTCACTTGTTTTACTATGAAAATTCCATTAAAAAATGAACAATAAAAGTACCTGACCTCACACCACATATGAAACCTCATTTACTATAAGTTAAATTAGAAGACAAACATAATGCATGTGCAGTGAAGCATAAACAAGCATCAACAAGCCAAATAAATCTTCTACAAGGCAAGAGAATAATTAAATGACAAACGAGTGAATAAATATGCATAATAATTTGTAGATTTCATGAAGATGGAGAGGAAATGAGGCAATATTGTGTCATAGAGGTGACAAATAATCAAGGTTGCTGAGAGAACTAGAGGTAGAAGGAGAGATTCCCATTGCAACTGAAGGGGAAAATATGATTTTTGGTGGTAAAATTGATTATGTATATGCGGGTTTTTTAAGTCAAGAGAATGACAAATTTTCCTCCAAAATGACCATAAGAAAAATAATTCCACAGGGAATAGACAATCCCAAATGGTTTTCCTAAAAGAGAAAGAAAGTGCAAGAATTTCTCCTCAGAAGCAGAGGCAAGAAAAAATAAGTTTTCAACCCTACAAGCAACATATAAAGATAGTCATGGCATCAAAAATAACAATGGTGACTTTTGGAAGTTTCCATGCTAAAGGAGGATAATAGCTTTCAAAAGTTAAAGTGGAGAACCTCATAAAAAGAGAGGAACAACTATTAAAATTTATGAGAGACTTTGTCTTTGTAGATGATGGATAGTCATTTGTAGATTTCATGAAGATGGAGGAATATGGAGGACAAAACCAAAATTATGTTTTAAAAATGAAATGAGGCAATATTGTCTCATAGAGGTGATAAAGAATCCACTATAAAAAGGCCACCTTCGAACTCTCCTTTACCATGTGTTGCCAAGACGTATAGAAGGAATATTTGTAAACTAATGTGTAAAGTCAATATGCAGCTGGTTGGGGGGAATATAAAGCGACCTTGTTAGCGGTAGTTATGTCCTTGCCTTACAGGTACAAGTTCAAGTTTTTATAGGAGCTTGGTAGAGTAAATTCACCTTCCATTGGATTATGTATATGTAGGGTTTTTAATTCAAGAGCATGAAAAAAATTTCGTCCAAAATGACCATAAGAAAAAGAACTCAACAAGGGATAGACAATCTGAAAAGGTTTTCCTAACAGAGAGTGAAAGTGCAGGAAATGCTTCTTAGAAATAGGTGCAAGAAAAAATCATAACAGAGGAAGAAAGTGCAGGAATTTCCTTTGAGGGAGGCTCTGTTTGAGAATCTGAAATCAACGTAGGGCTATTTTCCCCCATTATGTTTTCTAACAGGCACCAATTTGGTGACCCAAACCATGTATCTAACATGGATAATTATCTTGGAATCGTAGTGCTTTTTTACATCCTTCTATAAAATTGGACACAACAAGCAACACTACAAGAAAGCAGAAATCATAACAGAGGAATAAAGTGCAAGAAATGTTTCTCAAAAGTAGAGGCAAGCAGAAATCGTAGTAGAGGAAGAAAGTGCAAGAATTCTCTTTGAAGAAGGCTCTGTTTGAGTTTATTAAATCAATCCAACCATTATTTTTTCTGACAG
This sequence comes from Pinus tabuliformis, assembly GCA_031772625.1. Classification (NCBI taxonomy): domain Eukaryota; kingdom Viridiplantae; phylum Streptophyta; class Pinopsida; order Pinales; family Pinaceae; genus Pinus; species Pinus tabuliformis. Next base: position 197,397,348 of record CM062811.1, read on the forward strand.
ACACCAATTTGGTGACCTAAACCACGTATCTGATAGGGATAATTATCTTGGTATCACAGAGCTTTTTTACATCCTTCTATAAAACAGGACACTACAAGAAACACTACAAGCAAGCAGAAATCGTAACAGAGGAAGAAAGTGCAAGAAATGCTTCCCAGAAGTAGAGGCAAGAAAAAATCATAATAGAGGAAGAAAGTGTAGGAATTCTCTTTGAGGTAGGATTTGTTTGAGTTTCTGAAATCAACATAGGGCCATATCCCCTATTCTTTTTTCTAACAAGCACAAATCTGGTTACCCAAACCATGTATCTAACAGAGATAGTTCTCTTGGCATCGTAGACCTTTTTTACATCCTTCTATAAAAGAGTACACAACAAGCAACACTACTAGCAAGAAGAAATAGTAACAAAGGAAGAAAGTGCAGGAAATGCTTCTCAAAAGCAGAGGCAAGCAGAAATCATAAAAAAGGAAGAAGTGCAGGATTTCTCTTTCAGAGAGCCTTTGTTTGAGTTTCGGAAATCAACATAGGGTCATATCCCCCCATTATTTTTTCTGACACACACCAAGTTGGTGACCCAAACCACGTATCTAACAGGGATAATTCTCTTGGCATTGCAAAGCTTTTTTATGTCCTTCTGTTACACAGTATTTTGTCACACCTCTTGCACTTCCATGTGTCATACCCCGAAGTACCTGAAACTTGGAAATTATGCAATGTACCCATCCTGGAAAGCTGTCCAAATCCTCCCTGAAGACTTAATGAAAACATGCCTTGAGCCTTCCCTAAGAAGTAAGATCTAAAACGCTAATTTCAAGACCAATGTGATTGTGACACTGGCAACTAGTGTTGATGTCAGGTTGCACTATACTAGCCTCACACTGCCAACGTTCTTTTTACTTGGATACGTGAATTGATCCCTAAAAGGAAATTTTTCCCAAAGAGGACAAGAAGCTTCATGATCTAGAGGCTTCCAAAATGATGAGCATGAGGTTGTTCATTGTGGATGTGGTTGAATTCTCTCAATATTTCCCTTTGATCTTATCCCTATGAGCTACCTCCTTTTATATTTGGAGAGATCCTAACTCCCTCTCCCTACCTATATATTCATCCTCTCCCATTCCCAAATGGTTGCTCTCTGATTATTTTCACCTTTATGTTGAGATAGTGCCTACATGCTACTCATTTGGCTTGGATAAGGAGTGATTGGAGAGCTTGAGCTTGGACATGGAAATTCACTCAAGGAGAGCTTATTTACATGAAGGATTTGGTTGTATGCTTCCTCTTTTATTCATTAATATATACAATTGTTGGTTCACTTTCCATAAATGCTTGTGTTAATGCTTAATTTATCTTAATTCTCCTTGATCTGTTAATTGGATTACATCTGATTATGCGTGTTGCACTTGTGTGCTTTGTTGTGTATTTTATCTCTTGTGAAAATATTCAAACACCGTGAGCATTAGAGATAAGCCTGAGGAGTGAACGATCAAGATCTTCAACAAAGGAGTGTGTTATAGCATCAGAACAAGGTAGGTCTCCTTCCTCTTCTTTCATTTCGATTGTAATTTAGGAAAGTGTCTTGTAGATTGTCACGTATGTTTCTAGTCCCACTCATTGGGCTATAAGGATCGTCTTTGTTTGTAGAGAGGATTTACCTAGACAACAAAATGGTGACTCCATTGGGGAAACTATAACCTTTTCATCCATTACTTCAATCAGATTCTCTGATGAGTTTGACCAACCGTCGATTTCTTGGCTTGTGTACATCACTGTAGATATATGCAATCACTAGTTTTTTCTTGAGAGTGTTCAACCTGCTCTGATTTTTAATTTTTTAATTTTTTCCTTATTTTTCTTTCCGAACACATTTTCTTCTCTGGCAGAAGTGTTTCCAATGCTTATTTTCAATTTACAGTTGCGTTGCTCCGCCTTTCATCGCCTTTTTTCCTTTAACAGGCGTGTTGATCTCAGAGGATAGAAGGTAAATTAGGCTTTCTTCTAGTTTCAGTGGTTTTCAACCTCTGTGAGGGATTTCCAATGTAACTACAGTGTGTTTTTATTGATTGTTATCCTTGTGTGATTGCAATTGCCTCTTGGCTTTGTTGATGTGTGTTGGAGCTTGATTTCCTTCTAGGGTTTCTAGGTCTAGGTCACCCTTCAGTCATTGCTTGGCTTGTCTCTGTGAGAATGATTGCTTTCCATTTAGGAGTCTTCCTGCAATCAGGACACCATTTTCAAGTTGGTTTTGGTTCATGTTTGTGGAGTTATTTTCATTAGTATTAAGTCATATTAGTTCTTTGAAAATTGCTTCTATTCCATTGTGAAACATAGATTACAATTGTTTTATTTGATAGGAATGAAAGTGAACGCTTGTTTTGATTTCATTGTTTCGAAAAGAAAATTGAAAGGACTTCTTCATTTAAGCTTTTTTGAAACGATTTGCATTCGAATCCCAAAGTGAATGAAATTTTCATTTTAGTTATTTAGATTACATTTTTCCCTTTGCTCATTGCATTAGTTTGCATGTTTGAATCAAAGTGAAAGGAAAATATCAAAAATATTAGTTCATATTAGTGAAAGGAAAGTGATTTTTCGTTTCTCATAGGATTTCATTTTGGCATTGCATTTCTTAGTGAAAGTGAAAGAGTAGATTTCATTTTTACATTTTGCATTGGAAAGTTAAAGAGTTATGTTTTGATGCATTTTTTTTTTATTCATGCATTAGTTGGTTGTCTCTCTTCCCTCATTAGTTTAGCCTTCATCGAATGAAAATATTTCATTTTTCTCGTTTAATTGCATTATAGGAATTCAGGTGACATCGTTGAGCCATAAAATTGAAACCTAATTCAATAAACTTAAAATTTACCTCAATTAACCTAAGGAGAATTTGTAACCTAATGCAAATATATAGAGGTCTAGGTTAGAGATGTGTTCTGACATATTTAAACATAGAAGTTGTCGTTAACTACCTACATTGTATCTCGGGGGTGAAATCTGATCCTAGTACAGAAGTATGTCAAAGGTTCCCCAATACGTTCGAGTATATAGGAGGTGTTGGCTGCTTGAATTGTTTATTGATTAAACAGTCGAGTACCACATTAATTTGTCAACCCGGGAAAGTCCTTTTATTTCAAAGGTGACCTCGTACTGTATGTACTTAATTCTAAAAGCATTAAAAGCTGTAGTATACATGATTCTATTTTCTGTCAAACTCCTTACTCTATGTTATAACAGTTAAAGTATTTTGCAGAGATAAAATGAAAGCAGTTAACTAAGAATACCAATCTACAAAGAGAAATAATGGCTGTTTTGTTAGCAGAGGATCACGACCCTATCCTCAGGGTAAGGATGTTCAGCACCTGCCCCTGTAACCAAGTTGTTAATACACACTGCAATTCCAAATCACCGGCGAAGTATTCTTTTACAATATCAAGCAATTAACGAAACAGAGTATCAGCAAAAGGAAATTATCAGAGGTAATGCTACAGAATCCAAACAAAGTACTAGCAAAAGGAAATTATCAAACACACTCACACACTAACAGGAAATAAATGGGTGAATCTTGTGAAGAAGGTGGGCCCTGTCCTTCTCACAAGATTCCCCAGAACACAAATGCTGGATTAGGTGCTCAGAACAACCTTTTATTCATCTGCCAAAATGTCCAGTTACAATAAAGATTCAGACTTGCTTTTTGTCTTTCCCAAAATTCCCCTTACAACTTGTTTCCTTTTCTCCCCCCTTTCTACTGTAGATGTCTCCTCTTTATAGAGGAGACATCTATGACAGTAGACCGTCATAGTTCATTCAGTTAAACCTTTTTGTCAAAAATAAGAAATCCATCCTTGTTACAGGATGCCGTTACAACAGTGTGACGGTGTATTCCTTCTTGGTCTCTTACTGTTACACAGCTGGTAAACAAACTTCAACCGTCTTCTTGGAATCCTCGTACTATCCTTTGCCGCTTCATTGTTGCTGATTTAGTAAACTCATGTTGTTCCTGGTGTTTTAGCAACTGTAACCGTGTTTTACCCTTTCTGGACAGTTGTTGATCATGTTGTGTCAGCATGGAACTCTGCCGATCTTCTGATAGTTGTTGTTTGTCTTTTCTGGTATTCTAGTTGTTGCAAAATAACGTTTTCCCTGCTTTAGATAGTTGTTGTTGCTGGTGTTGCAGCAACTACGTAGTTATTGTTTCTGGTGTTGCAGCAACTACGTAGTTGTTGTTTCTGGTGTTGCAGCAACTACGAATTATAATTTCTGCAGACTTTAGACAGTTCAACGGTTACTTAGCAACTTGGTTAACTTCTCCAAAGATAATTATAAAGATAACATGAATATGTAATGAATAATTAAACATATAGTAATGCGGATAGTTACTTCATACCTTGGAATGATTGGGTCATTATATAATCAAAGCTTTCAACTTATGGACTGAAAAAGGGTAATATTATAGCAAACATACAAGGTCAAAAATGGTCAATTTGGAGTCCTAACATCCCCCCCAACTGAAAGGGTTGCATGTCCTCATGCAATGCTTACTCTGAATATGAGTCGGAGTACTGGGATGAATAGTGTAAATTACTGAGACAGTAGCTATAGAAAGTGTTATCAAACTTGTCTCTGAACCCACAGACAGTCTCTAGTTGCCTCCATGCTGCCGCCTCTTCCTTTTTGGATGATCCAAACTGACCCTTGTATTGCTGACCAGATAACCATAAGAGGGGAAATTTAAATCTGTAGCCAATCCATTTTTCAGCACATTGTTCCATACATCTAACATAGTAAGGTACCCTTGAAATTGCTGCCTGTAGATTAGGTGGATTGTAGGGATGATACTCCTGCCTTTCCTTGGGACAGTTTTCCCAGAATAGGTTGTTGGCTTTAATAGCCAAAGGTGCCTTCGTTTTCACATAGTGTTGGCAATCTCGCAAGACCACTGCTTGTAGTTTCCTAATGTGATCAGTCATTCCAGGTTCACTTAACATTCTTTGGTGTTGTGCAATGAAAGTAGCTGCATTTTGAGGTTCAGCCCTAATCCAAAGGAGGCAGTTCTGTTCATTATGTTGTGCTGAGATGAAGGCGTTTTTCCAAGTGAGTTGGTTGGCTAGAAAGGAAATGAAAGCTCTGAGTTGTATGTCGCCAACAAGAGGGAGTATATTCATTTTTCTGTCTTCAGACATGGCTTCGTTGTGGAGATAAAGCTCACACAACAGATTCTGATCATTTTTGGGTGCTTCTGCAAAGGTTTCAATAAATTGTTCTAATGTAATCACCTGATGAGGTCTACCATCTCTAACTGCCTTTATCTGTAAGAATGTTAGTCGTTCCCTCAAAAATGTTGCATAGTTGAAAGAGGGTTTTCTTGTAGCAAGTATTCTTTGAACCAACTCAAAAATCTGGGACAGTCTAGCTTTTAGTTCCTTAATTTCTTTGTACTGAGCTCTATACTGCTCAAGTGCTTCCCAATTCTTATATGCATAACTGAACCAGATTCCCTTTTGCTGTTGGAATGCTTTCCCTTCTGACAGCTCATATTCTTTCCACCATTCTCCTTTTAATTCTTGAAAACTAGCGGTCTCTATGCATGCATCACTGACAGGGGGAGATTCGGTTTGTGTAAAGGCATCAACAAGAATTTTTTTTCTCTGTGATAATTGGAGTAGGCTGGGGTGATTCGATGTCTTCTTTTCCATTTCCAGCCAATGTTTCTTCTTCTTGTTCCATAACAATTTGGGTAGGCCGGGGTGATTTTATGTCTTCTTCTCCATTCCCTGCTAATTCCTGTGAAACAACCAATGCTTCTTTTTCTTTTCCCATAACAGTTTGGGTAGGCCGGGGTGACTTTATGTCTTCTTCTCCATTCCCTGCTGATTCTTGTGAAACAGCCAATGCTTCTTTTTCTTTTTTCTTAATAGTTTGGGTAGGCAGGGGTGACTTTATGTCTTCTTCTCCATTCCCTGTTGATTCCTCTGAAACATCCAATGCTTCTTTTTCTTGTTCCATAACTTTTGCAGAGCCTGCTGGTTCTTGAGTTACAACAAGTTCTTCTACTTCTTTCTTTACACTTTTTGGAGATCCTGCTGGTTCTTGTGTTACAGCAGGTTGCTCTGTTTGCTCCTACACCGTTTTTGGAGAGCCTGCTGGTTCTTGTGTTGCAGCAAGTTGCTCTGTTTGCTCCTGCACCGTTTTTGGAGAGCCTGCTGGTTCTTGTGTTGCAGCAGGTTGCTCTGTTTCAGCAGAGGGTTGTGGTGGTTCTGTTTTTGCTTCTGCAATTTGTGTAACAGCAAGTTCTTTCATTTCAACTACAACAACAGAAGGTTCTGGGATGACTCCAGTCATTGATTCTGCAACTACCTTGTATCCTGCTTGAGTGTATATCTCACCACAATTGGCGCACATATATTCATTCTCTTTACTCTTCTCCACTGCAGATGCTACCCGTGCTAAAATGTGCAGGTTACGTTCATTTTGATAAGCTTCTTTGACCCTTATTATTTCCTCCTGATAATCGTGAATTTGGGATTTCAGAAATTCAATTTCTTCCTGCAGGGCAGATATGGTAGGCTGAGCTTGTGGAGCGACAGGTTCCAGTGGAGGCAGAGGTTGTGTTTCAGCATTGATTTGAACATTTATACCCCCAACAGGTGGTTCTTGTGTGTCACCTGGTGGGGTAGTGGTTGTTTCTTGTGTTGCAGCCACTTGGCCAATATTACCTTGGGTGTCGGCAACTGGTTCTTGTGTGACAACTGCCTCAAAAGATAATGTCACGACACTGTGAACACTCTGCATCTACGCCCCAGAGGGTGAGGGAGGGGAGTTTCCAGGGCTGGTGGAAGTACGGGTTTTTAACATGATGGGTAGGGAGCTGGGGAGAGTGGTGCTAGGGGATTCAGCTGTTACAGACGACTGAGTCCTTGGCTTGGGTAGAGAAGCAGGATATTCAGATATTTTTCCTTTTCGGCTAGCTTTCTTTAAAATAGGGGCAGTGGCGGAAATAGCAGCTGCTTTAGATGAAGCCCTAGTTCTTCTTCTTTTCGGTGGGGTTTCATTTTTCTACTGCATTTTTCATTTGAGAAGGATAATAGGGATGTTATCATCAGAGTCGTCGGTAGAAATACCAAGTATAGGGACAGATGGGTCGGTTCTATTGGGGGATGGGGTTGTTTTCATGGGTATTTATACTGTTGATTGTACATTTTCAACAACTTGTGGGGGAGTTTGCTGGAGGATTTCTTCAGGTATTTGCTCTGGAATGTCCCCTGTTTGCTGAGGGATTTCTTCATCCTGCTCAGGTATGTCCTCAGCTTGGTGAAGAATTTCCTCTTCCTGATGAGGAATTTCCTGATCTGGCTGAGGGATTTCTTCATCCTGCTGAGGTATGTCCTCAACTTGGTGAGGAATTTCCTCTTCCTGATGAGGAATTTCCTGCTCTGGCTGAGGGATTTCTGCCTCTTGGTGGGGATTAATGAGGGGAGGGGGGTTATTTAAGGCAAGGCCTTTATTTATCAATAATTGAGCTAGACGGTGGTGTTTCAAGGAATGGAGCGGACGCTTTGCGTTGACAGTGTAACGCGACATATTTTTAAGACATCCCAATAGATAATATGGCATATTTATCAACTGACCATGCCTCAAGTGATTCAACAAGACGAAATCGTGCTGGTAAATTACCTGGTACCGGCCTTCGCACGTCAGGTATTGCTTTACAAACTCAGCAACTTTCGGCCATGGTTGAGGTAGTGATTGAAGTGCTACGCCTCTGCCTTTGGGTTCCACCTGCTCGCCTGGTTGAAGAAAATCCTGCTGCGCATTGAGGATCAGGTGCTTCCTACTGAACCATCGCGTGCCATTAGCTGGTAGCCCGGTAACTTGGGCTATGACTTCCTCTGTGACTGGAATTTGAACTCCCTGAACGACGGAAAACCCCTCTGTTAAATTGCATGCAAACTCAAGGACTTGTTGTGCGTCGAAATCTGGAAGTCTCCTAAAATAATCTAGCCATCCCGCTTGCAAGAAGATTTGATAGGCCTCGGGATAGAGTTCGAGAAGTGTTGTTGTGCCAGGTTCGTATGTGATGAGATTTCCTCCCATAGCTGTTGTTTCAGTGAAAATTCTCAGTACAGAGCTGAGCTTCCGAGTTCAATCCAGAGTAAATCGTTGCAAATGGTAACATGACATGATGAGATGACTTTTACATATTACCGGGAGAGTTAAGGGCGGCGGCAGTTGGCGTGCTATACAATTATGACAGCGCTTTGGTAATCCCCCCCCCCAAAAAGGTAAGTGATATGATTGGAAGTACAATTATTCAGTAGTCCTATCAACGTCTCCACATTAACTATTATTTAATATCCATACATAATCATGTGTACCTTTATGTTTTACCTTTTTAGTTGCTGCGTCAAAAAGTCTTGTCTTGTCTTTTGCTGGATTCATAATGATTAAAGCGGGTCTAAAAGTATGAGAATACCGGCGATTTCTGGTACTGACGGGAAGTAATAGTGGAGGATTGTAATCATCATAGTGTATGGCTGGTTCTTTTGGTAGGAAATGGTATGTTTTATGCAAATAATAATTCATTTCTTGGGAGTTGAAGTGGCGAAACTGGTGCTTTTATAAATGAGAGAAATACTGAAAAAGGCATTACGGCATCGGGAAGTGGTGTTACAACAACAGGAGTTGGTGTTGCAGCAACGGGAAATGGTGTTGCAGCAACAGGAAATGGTGTTGCAGCAACGGAAAATGGCATTGCAGCAATGGGGAGTGGTGTTGCAGCACCGGAGTTCCCAAGCCCGCAAAGTGATTCCTTTGAAGCTTTTGTTCTCAGCCATTTTCCAAAGATAAGATCTGCAAAATAATGAATTGTGATATAGCAACCCTTGGCAGGGATTATTATTTGAAAAGAATATCTAATCTAAAAAATGCATAAATAAACAGAAATTTAAGTGCCTTGAGGAACAGCAAGTTCCCCTAGGGAAGCATAGTGTCTATTTTCCATGCAAGTAGCTTTAAAATCTTCTTTAGAAACAGGCCGCTGATACAAACGAAGTCGATACCCATTCACTAGTAGTGGTGTTCTACTATCATCAATCGTTAAAAGTCTGACTGTCCCATTTGGAAAAACAACATCCACTTCATAAGGCCCTAACCACCTTGTTCTTAACTTACCTTGGAAGTTCTCGAAACGGGAGTCATAGAGTAGAGCCCAGTTATCTTTCTGGAACTGCTTTTGCTTGATGGTTCTATCATGCCACCTGCTTCTTTGTTGTTGTATCATGGTTGTTTGATGGATGGCATCCAGTCTCTTCTCGTCCAATTCCTAAAGCTGCTGCAACCTGGCTGTCTGTGCATCAGTCAAGTCAAGGTTAACAGCTAAAGCAGTTCTTAAAGTTTTGATTTCAAACTCTACAGGGAAAACAACATTTTTTCCAAAAACTAATTCATAAGGTGAAAAGCCCGTAGTATTCCTCCAAGTAGTTCTATAGGCCCATAATGCCTCAGGCAACCTTTGAAACCAGTCCCTTCTATTCTCCTTTATTGTTTTTGTCAAGATGGCTTCTGTGACTTTATTGGTGCTTTCTACCTGCCCATTTGCCTGGGGGTGATAAGGTGTAGTCATTTTGTGCTTAATATGATATTTCTGAAGTGTATCCTTGAAGCCATGAGAGTTGAAAGGAGGTCCTCCATCCATGACTAATTCTCTAAGCAATCCAAACCTAACAAAGATCTCTTCAAATAAAATGTTAGTACTGCTTCTTCATTAGCTTTAAGGAGTGCCTTAGCTTCTACCCATTTAGTCATATAATCTGTGCATACTAATATGTACACTCTTTGATTGGATGGGGGATTAATGGGACCTATAAAATCTAATGCCCATCTCTCAAAAGGTTCAAGAATTACCTGGGGATTGAGTGGCATTTCATCCCTGTGATTAGGCTGGCCCATTCTTTGACAGCTATCACAGGCCTTCACATATTTCCTTGCATCTTTGAAGAGTGAGGGCCAATAATAACCCATTCTGAGTACCTTGTGTGTTGTTCTTTTGTCTGCAAAATGCCCTCCACAAGGGCCATCGTGACAAGCTTTTAATACATCATAAATTTCATCTTCACCAATGCATCTCCGGATTTCCTGATCGAGTCCTATGTGGAAAAGACACCCGCTTATCCAGCTGTACCTAGCACTTTGCTGTATGATCTTTCTTTTTTCCCTGTGTGATAGGTGCGACGGTAATTTTCCTGTAACTAAATAGTTGGCAATGTCTGCATACCAAGGTGAGTGAGGAGATACTGCAAATAAATATTCATCAGGAAAAGAATCATCTACTGGAATGTTTTCATCGGTTTTTAATCGAGAAAGGAAATCAGCAACTACATTTTCTTTACCTGGCCTATCTACAATTGTGATGTCAAATTCTTGTAATAATAATAACCATCTGGTAACTCGAGCATTTGTAACTGATTTATTCATTAGATATTTAATGGTCGAGTGGTCAGTATGCACAAAAGTAGTGTAGCCAGTAATATAATGTCGAAACTTATTGATAGCATAAATGACTGCTAGGAATTCCTTCTCAGTGACTGTATAATTCAGCTCAGCTGGTGTCATATTCTTACTGATAAAATAAATGGCATAGGGAAGATTGTTTTCTTCTTGGCCCAAGATAGCTCCAATTGCAGTATCTGAGGCATCAGAGGATATATGAAAGGGTAGTGCCCAATCAGGTCCTCTCAAAATGGGAGCTATAGACAACTGATGTTTAAGTTCATTAAATGCTTTTTCACAATCATCAGTCCACTTAAATTCAGCATTTTTTGTTAATAACACAAATAGAGGAGAAGCTATTTTGGAAAAAATCTTAATAAATCTTCTATAATATCCAGCATGTCCTAAAAAGCTTCTTACATCAGTCTATGTTTTGGGGATAGGGAGGGTTTGAATTACCTGTATTTTGGCTGGATCGACTTGAATTCCTAGGAATGAGATGAAGTGACCTAATACAATACCTTGATTCATCATCATATGACATTTTTCTGTGCTTAAGGCAAGGTGTGCTTCTACACATCGCTTAAGTACTTTTTCAAGATTCTGCAATGCATCCTCAAAAGTCACTCCATAAGGAGTAAAGTCATCCATAAATATTTCTAAGGAATCATTTAGCATATCAGAAAAAATCCCTATCACTGCTCTTTGAAATGTTGCTGGAGCATTACATAGCCCAAATGGAAGGACCCTGTAAGCAAAGGTCCCCCATGGGCTAGTAAACGTGGTCTTGTCCTAGTCTTGGGGTGCAATCTTAATCTGATTATATCCACTAAATCCTTCCAAAAATGAAAAGAATTTCTTACCTGCCAAATTATCTAATACCTGATCAATGAATGGTAAAGAGAAATGGTCTTTCTGGGTGGCTTATTCAGAGCTCTGTAATCCACACATACTCTCCATTTGCCATTTTTCTTGGGTACAATTACAAGTGGGGAAACCCACTCACTATCAGATATCGGGTATATAAATCCTGCATTCAACAGTTTTTGAAGTTCCTCCTTCACAATTTCCCTTAGATTGGGATTCATCCGCCGCTGGGGTTGACAGACTGGGCGGGATCCTTCTTTAATATAAATGCAGTGGGTGCATAGCTCAGGAGAGATCCCCTTCATGTCTGTATAATCCCATGCAAATGCTTCTTTATTTTCCCGGAGTAACTTTATTAACTGTTGTTTTTCATTATCAGTTAAGTTAGGATTTATATTTAATGTTTTGGCAGGCTCAATTTCTATTGTTGTACTTTTGGAGGGGCTGCCTACTATTGTCTGAGATAAATTTTTAGTTTTCAGGTTCTGCTGAGATTCAGATTCCAAAATTGCAGTGAAGTGATTATACATTTCTGGGCTGACCGAAGAAGGTTCAGAAATGAAGCTGCTGATTAATTCATATTCGGTAGAGTCTTTGAAAGTTAAAGCTTTTCCGATGGTCAAGATAGGTTGGGTTTCTTCATCCTCATAATCTACCCATACAGAGTTGTCATTATTAATCATGGGTGTAGCATGAGGATAAAGGGTAAGTTGTTTGGTTTCCTGCCCATTAGAGATGGTCATTGATCCTGACCTACAGCTGATGAAAGCATCCGCTGTAGCTAGCCAAGGTCTTCTTAGAATCAGTGGATGACCCCCCAACTTTGTTTTAGTTTGTAACACCACAAAATCAGCTGGGTAATTCCAGGATTCTACAGAGATTATTAGATCTTCAATGACTCCTTCAGGTTTAATTGTAGAGCGATCAGCCAGCTCTAGAATGGTTGGTGTTTCCCTAATAAAGTTTTTTAACTGCAGCAATTGTGCTGTTTCAAGTGTCATAATGTTTATTGCAGCACCTAAATCTACTATAACTTTAGAGACAAAAGTTTTTCCAACTTGAACTGTTACTATAGGGTGACCAGGGTCACCATATTTCACAGGAGGATCTTTTTCTGTCATTAAAGCAGTCATCTCTCCCATCACATGAACTGTGAGGCGGTCCTTAGTTTTTCTTCCAGGTTTTTTTATGCAAATATCTCTAACAATCCTAACATAAATGGGAACATCTCTTAGCGCTTGCGAAAATGGAATTTTAACATATAAATTCTGCAGTTCTCCTAAAAGGTTAAAAGCAGGTTGCTCAAGTGTTTTGGTGAGAGACAGACGTTCAGGGAATGGCGGATCTGTTGTTTGATCATTGTTGTTAGATGCTGATTCAACTGTTTCAGCATTATTGTTAGCTGGTTTTTCTTTTCCAACTTCCTCTTTATCAAAGTCAGTAATGTCATCAATGATGGGTTCAACAACTCTCCCTGAGCGAAGATGGATATCGTTACATTGCATGGGGGAGATAGGCTGATTTTGAATATCAATTGCTTGCAAAGCTTTATTGTTATTTGGGTTGGGGTTGGGTTGCACAGGCAGCTGTGGTCTAATTTCTTGGTTAGAGGAGTATTGGATGGTAAGGAAAGAGATTGTTGATGCTGAGGAAATGGCATCTGCTGGGCTGCCCAGTTCGGATTCCATTGATTAAAATACGATTGTTGGGGAGCCCAAGGATTCCATATGGTATGATCAGGAAAAGGAAGACTTGGTTACTGTATGGGTAGAAAATTCATCGTATTAAAGGGTGGGTACTGCATTTGGTTCATGGGTGGGTAATTTGTTTGAAAAGGAGAATGATTATTCCAACGACTAAATGTTGTGTTAGAATTCATACCTTTTCTTTGTGGCCATTGCCTCTTCTGTGTCATCAGGTACACTGCTTCAGCCTCTTCTTCAGTTGACTGCAATGCTGCTTTTATTCCAGGCAGAGAGGGGCATTGCTGGGTCTCATGGTCCTTTTCACAGATCGTGCAGATTGGTACCTTATCTAGTGGGCATTCCCTGAGTGGGTGTTTTTCTCTGCATTTAGAACAAAAAATAGCTAGGGCAGCTTCTGCTTCTGCCTGTTTCTTTTTTACCTGCAGAGCATCAATTTGTGAAGCAAAAGAGCTTAACATCTCAGTTTTAAATTCTTCCAAAAAATTACCTATTTCGGCCCTTGTTGCTCCTCCACTTGCTAACTTCAGGACTCTTGAATATACGTTGTCCCTGCTTTTTTATCTGCTTACTTCTCCTCTTGAACATCTCATGCAGAGGTTGATAATTTCGTCAAATGGTTCCTTGGAAATGTCCCCTTTTCCAAGAATATTCAACATGTCCAAGCAGTCATCTCGTACCCCTTTCAGCAGTATTGTTTTCAGAATATCTTTACTCATGGTAGGGTGGTCAGACCGCTGCAGATTATACTGCAATCTTTCCACAAAGTCCTCCAGATTCTTGTCCTCCTTCTGAACCATTTTAAACAACTCTTCCTTCCTCTCTCTTGTTCGGCAGTAATCCTGATATTTGGCCAGAAAGCTTTCTTTCATCTGATCCCAGTAGTGATTTCCTGAGCTCCTAAGCTCATAAACCACCTTAACGCATTCCCTTTCAGTGTTGCTGGAAACAGTTTTAGTTTCTGATTAAGGCTCACATAATCATAACTCCTACATAGCATATCAAATTCAAAGAGGAATTCATCCGGGTCTTCAGAGGATAACCCATGAAAGTTGGGTAATGCTGAAAGTGGAATGTTCTTCATAGGGGTTACTCCTCTCGGGAGCTACCCAATAGGGAACTCCAGGGTAGAGAGTGAGTTTTCCCCCCTTCCTTCTGCTCTGTTATCCTCCATTGGTATTTTTCCTGAATCGCTTGCTTTATCTTCTGTATCTTCTGTCTCTTCAGGTTCTTCTACCGATTCCTCAGTGTATTCTAGTACTTCCAGCTTCCTTTCAGGTCCTAGTACTTCCTCCGTCTGTTGATCTGTTTGTGAGGAATACTAGATCTGAGGTCTCCGGGAACTCGTCCTCTGTGATGTCTCGGCCTTTGAGATAATTTCATCAATAAAGGTTTTTATTCCTCCTCCGCCATTGCCGCCTGTGAAATTAGGTTTCCTGCGTCCTCTCATGCACCTGTTATTCTTAAAAAGAAATCATTAATGCTTTTAAAATCTCTAGTCGCCTTCCCCGGCATCGGCGCCAAAATGTTGGCTGCTTGGATTGTTTATTGATTAAACAGTCGAGTACCACATTAATTTGTCAACCCGGGAAAGTCCTTTTATTTCAAAGGTGACCTCGTACTGTATGTACTTAATTCTAAAAGCATTAATAGTTGTAGTATACACAATTCAATTTTCTGTCAAACTCCTTACTCTATGTTATAACAGTTAAAGTATTTTGCAGAGATAAAATGAAAGCAGTTAACTAAGAATACAAATCTACAAAGAGAAATAATGGTTGTTCTGTTAGCAGACGATCACGACCCTATCCTCAGGGTAAGGATGTTTAGCACCTGCCCCTGTAACCAAGTTGCTAATACACACTGCAATTCCAAATCACCGGTGAAGTATTCTTTTACAATATCAAGCAATTAACGAAACAGAGTATCAGCAAAAGGAAATTATTAGAGGTAATGCTACAGAATCCAAACAGAGTACCAGCAAAAGGAAATTATCAAACACACTCACACACTAACAGGAAATAAATGTGTGAATCTTGTGAAGAAGGTGGGCCCTGTTGGGACTCACAATTGACCTATTTTTGACCTTATCTTTTACCGTATTATTACCCTTTTGCAATCATAAGTTGAAAGCTTTTATTTTATAATGACATATTAACCCCAAGGTATGAAGTAACCTTCCGCATATCTATGTTTAATTGTTTATTTCATATTCGTGAATATCTTTATACTTATCCTTGGAAACGCTGACTAAATTGTCAAATAATTGTCTTAAGCTTGCAGGAGTTATAATGTATAGTTGCTGTAACACCAAAAACAACAACTACGCAGTTGCTGCAACACCAGAAACAGCAACTACGCAGTTGCTGCAACACCAAAAGCAGCAACTCCGTAGTTGCTACAGTCAGCAACAGCAATTACCTAAAGCAAGCTATTTTGTAACAGCCACGAACAACAGATGGCAGCTATCTAAAGAATCTTGACGTGGCATAATCAAGCGGAAGTCTAAAGAAAGAAGAACACAGTCAGCATGAACAGCATGGGGAAATGGCGAAGGAATATGAAGATCCCGAGAAGACGGTCAAAGTCAGTTACCCGCTGTGTAACAGCTAAAGCTCAAGAAAAGAATGTATTATCATACTGTTGTAACAGCACTCTGAATTGCTTATTTTTGACAAGATGGGTTAACTGAATAGGCTGTAATACTCTATTGTAATAGATGTCTCCTCTATAAAGAGGAGACATCTACATGAAACAGGAGTTAGTCGGTGTCTATGGTCAGTCTGTAATCGAGATTCTGAGAACATCAGCAAGTCTGAACTCTATTGTATTTAATCTTTTTGGCAGATGAATATAAAACTGTTTTGAGCACTTAATCCCGTCTTCGTTTTCCTGGGGAATCTTGTGAGAGGGACTGGGCCCACCTTCCTCACAAGATTCACCCATTTACTTTCCTGTCAAGTGTGTAAGTGTGCAGTAATTTCTTTCTGGTACTCTGTTTGGGTTTGATAGCATTACCTCTGGTATTATTTGTTTTGCTAGTACTATGTTTCATTAATCACTTGAGTTTGTTTCTCACCGGTGAATAAGAGTGCAGTGTGAATTAGTAAATCTGATTACAGGGGCAGGTGCTGAACGTCCCCATCTGGAGGATAGGGTCCTGATCCTCTGCCAACAGAGCATCCATTATTTCGCTTTCCAGATTCGTAGTTTTAATTAATTGCTTTCATCTTAACAAGTACTGTAATGACATAGCGTAAGAATTACGTATACTACAGCTTTCGATGCTTTTAGACTTTAAGTACATACAGTACGCAGTAGCCTTTGAAATAAAAAGACTTTCCCTGGTTGACAATTAATGTGGTACTTGAATGTTTAATTCATAAACAATTCAACTAGCCAACATTTTGGCGCCGTTGCCGGGGAAGGCAACTAAAGAATTCTAAAAGCATTAATGGTTTCTTTGTGAAAATAACAGGTGTATGAGAGGACGCAAGAAACCTAATTTTACAGGCGGCAAAGGAGGAAGGAAGACTTACATCGACGAAATCATCTCTAAGGCCGAAGCATCACAGAGGACGAGTTCCCAGAGACCCCAGATCCAATACTCCTCACAAACAGATCAACGGACGGAGGAAGTGATAGGACCTGAGAGGAAGCTGGAAGCACCAGAGTACACCGAGGAACCGGTAGAGGAACCTGAAGAAACAGAAGACACAGAAGATAAAGCGAGTGATTCAGGGAAGATACCGATGGAGGATAACAGAACAGAAGGGAGAGGGGAAAACTCGCTCTCTACCCTGGAATTTCCTATTGGGGAACTTCCGAGAGGAACAAATCCCATGAAAAATATTCCACTCTCGGCATTACCCAATTTCCATGGGTTGTCCTCCGAAGATCCGGACGAATTCCTCTTCGAATTCGACATACTGTGTAGAAGCTATGATTACATAAGTCCTAATCAGAAGCTGAAATTGTTTCCAGCAACACTAAAAGGGAACGCATTGAGGTGGTTTATGAGCTTGGGAGCTCAGGCAATCACCACCTGGGACCAAATGAAAGAGGGATTTCTGGCTAAGTATCAAGACTACTACCAGACAAGAGAAAGAAAGGAAGAATTGTTTAAAATGGTCCAGAAAGAGGACGAGAATTTGGAAGATTTCGTGGAAAGATTACAGTATAATCTGCAGCGGTCTGATCATCCTAATATGAGCAAAGACATTTTGAAGACCATACTGCTGAAAGGGGTAAGAGATGATTGCCTGGACATGCTGAACATGATTGGAAAAGGGGACATTTCTAAAGAACCCTTTGATGAAATTATTAAGCTCTGTATGCGGTGTTCAAGGGGAGCGGCAGGCAGATCGAAAAGCAGAGATAATGTGTATTCAAGGGTTCAGAAGTCAGCCAGTGGAGGAGCAACAAGAGCTGAGATAGGTAACTTATTAGAAGAATTTAAAACTGAAATGCTAAGTTCTTTTGCTTCACAGATTGATGCTCTGCAGGTCAAGAAGAAACAGGCAGAAGTAGAAGCTGCTCTGGCAATTTTCTGTTCAAAATGCAACGAAAAACATCCACTTAGAGAATGCCCACTGGATAGGATGCCTATATGCACAATCTGCGAGAAGGATCATGAAACACAGCAATGCCCCTCTCTGCCTGGAATCAAAGCAGCACTGCAAACAACTGAAGAAGAAGCTGAAGCGGTGTACCTAATTACTCAGAGGAGGCAATGGCCGCAAAGACAAGGTACGAGCTCTAATACAACATTCAATCGTTGGAATAATAATTCTCCTTTTTACCCACCCATGAATCAAATGCAATACCTACCCTTCAACACAATGAGCTTTCCACTTATGCAGCAACCAAATATCCCTTTTCCTGACCCTACTATGTGGAATCCTTGGGCCCCCCAGCAACCATACTTTAATCAATGGAACCCAAACTGGGCAGCCCAACAGATACCTTTTCCTCAACAACAACAATCTCTTTCCTTACCATTTAATAATCCTCCGAATAATCAGGCAATGAGACCACAGCTGCCTGTACAACCTAACCCCAATCCGAATAATAATAAGGCCTTGCAAGTTATTGACATTCAGAGTCAGTCTATTCCTCCCCTGCAATGTAATGATATCCACCTTCGCTCAGGGAGAATAGTTGAACCTATTATAGATGATATCACGGACTCTGACAAAGAAGAGACTAGAAAAGAGAAACCAGCTAACCATAGTACTGAAACAGTAGAAACAGCACCTAACAATAATGACCAAACGGTAGACCCACCATTCCCTGAAAGACTGACTCTCACTAAAGTACCTGAACAACCTACCTTCAATCTTTTAGGAGAGTTACAGAACTTGTATGTCAAAATCCCATTATTGCAAGCACTAAGGGATGTTCCTATATACGCTAGAACTATTAGAGACATCTGTGTAAAGAAACCTGGAAGGAAGGCTAAAGACCCCCTCACAGTTCATGTGATGGGGGAATTAACTGCCTTAATGACTGAAAAAGATTATCCTGTCAAGTATGGTGACCCTGGGCACCCTACAGTAACAGTCCAGGTTGGAAAAACCTTTATCTCTAAAGTCTTAGTAGACTTAGGAGCTGCAATAAACATCATGACTCTCGAAACAGCTCAATTGCTCCAGCTGAAAAACTTTATCAGGGAAACTCCTACTATCTTAGAATTAGCTGACCGTTCTACGATCAAACCTGAAGGGGTCATTGAAGACCTTATAATCTCTGTAGAATCCTGGAACTACCCGGTTGACTTTGTGGTCTTACAAACCAAAACAAAGTTGGGGGGTCATCCGTTGATTCTAGGGAGACCTTGGTTGGCTACAGCAGATGCTTTCATCAGCTGTAGATCTGGATCAATGACCATCTCCAATGGACAAGAAACTAAACAGCTGACCCTCTATCCCCATGCCACTCCCATGATTAACAGTGATAATTCTATATGGGTAGACTATGAGGATGAGGAAACCCAACCGATATTAACTATTGGGCAAGCTTTGACCTTTAAAGATTCCACCGAAGATGAACTAATTAGCAGTTTTATTTCTGAACCCTCTTCGGTTAATCCAGAAACATCTAATCACTTCGCTGCAATCCTAGAACCTGAATCCCAGCAGAATATGAATGATGAAAACTTATGCCAGACAGCATTAGGCAACTCTTCCAAGAGCACAACAGTTGAAATTGAGCCTGGTAAAACGCTGAATATAAATCCTGATTTGACTGATGATGAAAAACAGAAATTAATAAAGTTACTCCAAGCAAACAAAGAGGCATTCGCATGGGACTACACAGACATGAAAGGAATCTCCCCTGAATTATGTACTCATCGTATATACATTAAGGAGGGATCCCGACCAGTCTGTCAACCCCAACGAAGAATGAACCCTAACCTCAGAGAAATTGTGAAGGAGGAACTCCAAAAACTTTTAAATGCAGGATTCATATATCCAATATCTGACAGCGAGTGGGTTTCTCCACTCGTAATTGTACCAAAGAAGAATGGGAAATGGCGAGTATGTGTAGACTATAGATCATTAAATAAAGCAACCCAAAAAGATCATTTCCCTTTACCTTTTATTGATCAAGTATTGGATAATTTAGCAGGTAAGAAATTCTTCTCATTCTTGGATGGGTTTAGTGGATACAACCAAATCAGGATTGCACCCCAGGATCAGGACAAAACCACATTTACCAGCCCATGGGGAACCTTTGCCTATAGAGTACTGCCATTTGGGTTGTGTAATTCTCCAGCGACATTTCAGAGAGCGGTGATAGGAATCTTTTCTGATATGTTAAACGATTCATTAGAAATATTCATGGACGACTTGACTCCTTATGGAGTGACCTTTGAAGATGCCCTGCAAAACCTTGAAAAAGTACTCAAGAGGTGTATTGAAGCACACCTCGCTTTAAGCACTGAAAAGTGCCACATGATGATGAACCAGGGCATTGTATTAGGTCATTTCATTTCATTTTTAGGAATCCAAGTCGACCCAGCTAAGATTCAGGTGATTCAAAACCTTCCTATCCCCAAAACACAAACAGAGGTGAGAAGTTTTTTAGGACATGCCGGATATTACAGAAGATTTATTAAGGATTTTTCTAAAATAGCTTCTCCTTTGTTTGTGTTATTAATGAAAAATGTTGAATTCAAGTGGACTGATGACTGTGAGACTGCATTCAATAAACTTAAGCATCAGTTGTCCACAGCTCCTATCTTGAGAGGACCCGACTGGGTATTACCCTTTCACATTTCCTCTGATGCCTCAGACACAGCAATTGGAGCTGTCCTGGGTCAGGAAGAAAACAATCTCCCCTATGCTATCTATTTCATTAGCAAAAACATGACACCAGCTGAGTTAAATTATACAGTAACTGAGAAAGAATTTTTAGCAGTTATTTATGCTATTAATAAATTTCGGCATTATATTACTGGCTATACTACCTTTGTGCATACAGACCACTCGGCCATCAAGTATTTAATGAATAAATCAATTACTAATGCTCGAGTCACCAGGTGGTTATTACTATTACAGGAATTTGATATCACAATTGTAGATAGGCCAGGAAAAGAAAATGTAGTTGCTGATTTTCTTTCTCATTTAAAAGCCAATGAAAATGCTCCAGTAGATGATTCTTTTCCTGATGAGTATCTATTTGCAGTATCTGCTCACTCACCTTGGTATGCAGACATTGCCAATTACCTAGTTGCAGGAAAATTACCATCACACCTATCACACAGAGAAAGAAGGAAGATCATCCAGCAAAGTGCTAGGTACAGCTGGATAAGCGGGTGTCTGTTCCATACGGGAATAGATCAAGAAATCAGGAGATGCGTTGGGGAAGATGAGATTTATGACATATTGAAAGCTTGTCACGATGGTCCTTGTGGAGGACATTTTGCAGATAAAAGAACAGCTCACAAGGTACTTAGAATGGGTTATTACTGGCCATCACTTTTTAAAGATGCAAAAAAATATGTGAAGGCTTGTGACAGCTGCCAAAGAATGGGCCAGCCCAACCATAGGGATGAAATGCCACTCAACCCTCAGGTAACTCTCGAACCCTTTGAGAAATGGGCATTAGACTTTGTAGGTCCCATTAATCCTCCATCCAATCAAAGAGTTTACATTTTAGTATGCACAGATTACATGACTAAATGGGTAGAGGCCAAAGAACTCATTAAAGCTAATGAAGAAGCAGTACTAACATTCCTATTTGAAGAAATCTTTGTTAGATTTGGACTACCCAGAGAATTAGTCACTGATGGAGGACCTCCTTTTAATTCTCACGGTTTCAAAGATACGCTTCAGAAATATCATATCAAGCATAAGATGACCACACCTTACCACCCCCAATCAAATGGGCAGGTGGAAAGCACAAACAAGGTCATAGAAGCTATCTTAACAAAAACAATAAAGGAGAATAGAAGGGACTGGTTTCAGCGTTTGCCCGAGGCTCTTTGGGCCTACAGAACCACCTGGAGAAACACAACAGGATTTTCACCCTATGAATTGGTTTTTGGAAAGAATGCTATTTTTCCTGTAGAATTTGAAATTAAAACCTTAAGAACTGCCTTAGCTGTTAACCTTGATTTAACTGATGCACAGACAGCCAGGTTGCAGCAGTTGCAGGAACTGGACGAGAAAAGACTGGATGTCGTCCACCAAACAACTATGATACAGCAACAAAGGAGCAGATGGCATGACAGAACCATTAAGCAAAAGCAGTTCCAGAAAGGTAACTGGGCTCTTCTTTATGACTCACGTTTCGAGAACTTTCAAGGGAAGCTGAGAACAAGATGGTTGGGACCGTATGAAGTGGATACTGTTTTCCCAAATGGAACAGTTAGACTATTAACAATCGATGGAAGTAGAACACCACTGTTAGTGAATGGCTACCGACTTCGGTTGTATCAGCGGCCGGTTTCCAAAGAGGACTTTAAAGCCACTTGCATGGCAATAAAACAGTATTCTTTTCCAGGGGAACTTGCTGTCCCTCAAAGCACTTGAATTTCTATTATTTATGTAATTTTTAGGACTAGACATTTTTTTAGGAACTAATAAATCCTGCCAAGGATTGCAATATTATATTTTGAGATTTTGCAGATATAGCATGGAAAGTAGCTGAGAGCAAAGGCTTCAAAAGGAATTACTGGGCGGACTCTGAATTCCTGTTGCTGCAACACCATTTCCTGTTGCTGCAACACCAATTCCCGTTGCTGCAACACCATTTCCTGTTGCTGCAACACCAATTCCCGTTGCTGCAACACCACTTCCTGTTGCTGCAACACCATTTCCTGTTGCTGCAACACCATTTCCTGTTGCTGCAACACCATTTCCTGTTGCTGCAACACCATTTCCTGTTGCTGCAACACCATTTCCCGTGGCTGCAACACCATGTTGCTGCGGCATTATCCCCGTTGCTGCAACACCACTTCCCGTTGTCCCAACATTATTCCTGTTGCTGTAACACTAGTTCCATTACTTCAGCACATTCCCCGTTTTTACAAACGTTTCCCCCTAATCCCAGTTGCTCCAACGGTAATTCTCTGTTGCTGCAACACCAATCTCGGTGCCACGACAGTGCTTCCCGATCCGAAATATCCTTTCCACACGAAATATACCACCTTTCGTGATGATTACAGTACCTCACCGTCACTTCCCGTCATTATCATTATAAATCACCCATATTCCCGTGCTTTCAGATCCGCGGTAATGATTATAATTTGACAGCGGACGAGAAAAGACTTTTTGACGCAGCGATCCAAAAAGGTAAAGGACGAAGGTACGCACGTTTATGAATAAGCATTAAATAATAGATAAGCGGAAAAAGGCTGATAGGTCCACCAAATGATTGCATTTCCCAATCATATCATTCACACGTAGGAAGGGGGGGGTTACCAAAGCAATTTCCATAATGGTTAACCACGCCAACCACTGCCACCCTTAATTCTCCCAGTTGTATGTAAAAACTACAGCATGTTACCATTTGTGATGTATACTCTGAGTTGAAATCGGTAGCTCGGCCCCGAATTCTGAAGATTTACCGAGACAACAGCCATGGGAGGAACCCTTATCACTCATGAACCAGGCACGACAGCAGTTCTGGAGCTCTTTCCGGAAATTTACCAAATTTTCCTGCAAGCCGGATGGATAGAATATTTCAGGAGACTTCCGGACTTTGACAAACAGCAAGTCCTGGAATTCACATGCAATTTTACAGAAGGATTCTCTGTCGTCCAAGGAATTCAAGTTCCGGTTACGGAAGAATTCATCGCCGAAGTCACCGGACTCCCAGCCACTGGTACAAGGTGGTTCAGCAGGAAGCACCTGATTCTGAACGCGCAGCAAGACTTTCTCCGTCCGGGCGAGGAAGTAGAAACCAAGGGCAGAGGTGTAGCATTGCGGTCGTTACCTCAACCATGGCCAAGAGTCGCTGAATTCTTCAAGCAGTATCTGACATGCGAAGGTCGTTACCAGGTAATCTACCAGCACGACTTCGTTCTGTTAAATCACTTAAGAAATGGTCAATTATTGAACATGCCATATTATTTGCTGGGTTGTCTTAAAAATATGGCATGATATGCTATGAAAGCGAAGAATCCAGCCCTCTCCCTAAAACACCATCGCCTAATCCAACTGCTGATTAACAGAGCTCTTCCTCTGAACATCCCTCCACCCCCCATTAATCCCCATCCGGAGGAAAGAATTCCACAGCCTGTGCAGGGTAGTCCTCATCAAGAAGAGGAAACTCCTCGTCAAGCTGAGGACACACCTCAGCGAGACCAGGAGCCTCCTCAACAAACGGACGACACCCCTGAGCAAACCCCTTCGGAAAACCCTCAGAAGACAGAGCATATCCCCGAAAAACCCCAGCAAACACCTCTGCATGTTACAGAAAATGAACAAGCAGCAGCGGAATTAACCATGTCTCCCAAAAGAACCAATTCTCCCGCCCCCATACTCAGTATCTCTACTGATGATTCCGACGATAATATCCCAATTACGCAGCTTAAAAGAAAAATGCAGCAGGCAAAGAAAACCCCAGTAAAAAGAAGAAGAACGAGGGTTTCAACCAAAGCACCCACCACCCCGACTACTGTTCCGACCTCAAGAGCCAGCAGGAAGAGAAAAACACCTCAATTCCCTGCCTTTTTACCAAAAAGAAAATCGGCAGTAGTTGGATCCCCTGATTCCTCCAGCCCACCATCCATTGCTTTAAAACCCCGCACTCCAGCCACTTCTCGAAACCCTTCTCCCTCACCCACAGAGGCTGAGATGCAGAGCGTTCATAGCTTCGTGGCATCATATCTTAAGACAGCTGATACACAAGAACCAGCTGCCGACACCCAGAATGATAGTGAGCAAGTGGCTGCAACACAAGAACCAGCCACTACCCCAGGTGAGACACAAGAACCACCTGTGGGAAATATTGATCAAATTGACATAGCAGAACCTCTGCCTCCACTGGAATCTACTGTCTCATAGGATCAACCTACTATACCCGCCCTGCAAGAAGAAATTGAGTTTCTGAAAGCTCAGATTCAGGATTACCAGGAAGAGATAATAAGGATCAGGGAAGCATATCAAGAAGAATTCAGCCTGCATGTTTTAGCAAGAGCAGCCTCGGCAGCAGAGAAAAGCAAAGATATCGAATATCTGTGTACAAGTTGTGGTGAGATATATGCTCAGGCAGGGTATAGGTTAGTGCAAGAACCAATAAAGGAAGCCCCCGAGGCTGAAAATGAAACAAAGGAGCCCGCTGATGCTGAAGTAAAAATTCCACAATTCTCTGCTGAGACAGAAAGACCTGTTGCTACACAAGAACCAACAGGATCTGTAGAAAAAGTGCAGTCAGGAAGCCCTGTTGATACACAAGAACCAACAGGAGCTTCAGAAGAAGTACAGTCAGAAAGCCCTGTTGATACACAAGAACCAACAGGAGTTTCAGAGGAAGTGCAGACAGAGAAACCTGTTGATACACAAGAACCAACAGGAGCTTCAGCAGAAGTGCAGTCAGTGAGACCTGTTGCTACACAAGAACCAACAGGTCATCCAGAGAACATGCAAGACCAAGACCAGGAACTTACTGACACACAAGAACCAGTAAGTTCCTCAGAGGCTGCACAAGAACAAATGAAGGAGCTTCCCGACGCTATGCAGGAAGAGAAGAAAGAAGAGGATACAGATTCACCCCAGCCTACCCAGACTATTATGGAAGAAGAGGATACAGATTCACCTCGGCCTACCCAGACTATTATGGAAGAAGAGGATACAGATTCACCTCGGCCTACCCAGACTATTATGGAAGAAGAGGAAAAAGATACAGATTCACCCCGGCCTGCCCAGACTACTATGGAAGAAGAGCAAACAGTTTCAGAAGGGAATAAGGAAGAATTGAATTCACCTAGCAAGAAGCAAGGAGCAGAAGAAGAAAAAGAGACAGATTCACCCCGGACCACCAAAATCAATCTGGAGAACAATGAATTAGCCCAACAGGAGGAAGAAGCTCTGGTTAAAGATGAAGAGAAAGATGCTGGATCATCCCAGCCCACTTCAACAGAACAGATGATTCTGGTTGATGCCTGTATGCAAACAGAGCCTCCCACTGTTACGGATGCATGTATAGAAACAGAAAGCTTTCAGGAATTGAAACGTACATGGTGGAGAGAATATCACCAGTCTCAAGGCAAAGCGTTTGAACAACAGAAAGGGACCTGGTTTGACCATGCTTATAGGAACTGGGAAGCACTGGAACAGTGCAGGGCCCAGTATAAAGAAATTAAGGAACTAAAACACAGGATGTCCCTGATGTTTGAGTTATGCCAAAGGATGCTCGCCACAAGGAAACCCTCCTTCAACTATGCCACATTCTTAAGGGAAAGGCTTGCATTTATTCAGCTGAAGGCCATCAAAGAGGGGAGGCCTCATCAAGTGGTCACAGCAGATCAGTTTATGAAGACTTTTGCAGAGGCACCCAAGAGCGACCAAAACCTGCTATGTGAATTGTACCTCCATAATGAGGCTTTGTCTGAAGAAAGAAATATGAATATGACACCTGTAGTAGGTGACATACAATTGAGAGCGTTCATCTCCTTTTTGGCGAATCAGCTTACCTGGAAAAATGCCTATGTCTCAGGCCTCCAAAACGAACAGAATTGCCTTTTGTGGATTCGGGCTGAACCACAGAACGCTGCCACTTTCATTTTGCAACACTTAAAAATGATAGACAATGATGATATGAAGGATCATGTTATGAGACTGCGAACAGAGGTCCTAACAGACTGTCAGCAGTATGTAAAGACCAAAGCATCATTGGCTGTGAAAGCAAATAAACTATTTTGGGATAACTGCCCCGCAGAAAGAAAAGAATATCACCCGTATAATCCATCAAATCTGCAAGTAGCATTATCAAGGGTACCTCGGTATGTTGAATGCGTGCAACATTGTGCTGAGAACTGGATAGGTTACAAATTCAAGTTCCCACTCTTATGGTTGCCGAGTGATCAGTATAAGGGTCAGTTTGGACTTTCTAACAGAGAAGAGGCAGCAGTATGGAAACATATACGAATTGTTTGTGGTTTCAGAGACAAGTTTGATGTTACTCCCTACAGCTATTGTCTTAGTAATCTGCATTGTTCGTCCCAGTTCTCCGACTCAGACTCAGAGTAGACATTGCATGGGGACATGCAATCTCTTCAGTTGGGGGGGATGTTGGGACTCACAATTGACCTATTTTTGACCTTATATTTTGCCGTATTATTACCCTTTTGCAGTCATAAGTTGAAAGCTTTTATTTTATAATGACATATTAACCACAAGGTATGAAGTAACCTTTCGCAAATCTATGTTTAATTGTTTATTTCATATTCGTGAATATCTTTATACTTATCCTTGGAAACGCTGACTAAATTGTCAAATAATTGTCTTAAGCTTGCAGGAGTTATAATGTATAGTTGTTGTAACACCAAAAACAGCAACTACGCAGTTGCTGCAACACCAGAAACAGCAACTACGCAGTTGCTACAACACCAGAAACAGCAACTACGCAGTTGCTACAGTCATCAACAACAATTACCTAAAGCAAGCTATTTTGTAACAGCCACGAACAACAGATGGCAGCTATCTAAAGAATCTTGACGTGGCATAATCAAGCGGAAGTCTAAAGAAAGAAGAACACAGTCAGCATGAACAGCATGGGGAAATGGCGAAGGAATATGAAGATCCCGAGAAGACGGTCAAAGTCAGTTACCCGCTGTGTAACAGCTAAAGCTCAAGAAAAGAATGTATTATCATAATGTTGTAACAGCACTCTGAATTGCTTATTTTTGACAAGATGGGTTAACTGAATAGGCTGTAATACTCTATTGTAATAGATGTCTCCTCTATAAAGAGGAGACATCTACATGAAACAGGAGTTAGTCGGTGTCTATGGTCAGTCTGTAATCGAGATTCTGAGAACATCAGCAAGTCTGAACTCTATTGTATTTAATCTTTTTGGCAGATGAATATAAAACTGTTTTGAGCACTTAATCCCGTCTTCGTTTTCCTGGGGAATCTTGTGAGAGGGACTGGGCCCACCTTCCTCACAAGATTCACCCATTTACTTTCCTGTCAAGTGTGTAAGTGTGCAGTAATTTCTTTCTGGTACTCTGTTTGG
The DNA here is from genome assembly GCA_031772625.1 of Pinus tabuliformis. Lineage (NCBI taxonomy): Eukaryota > Viridiplantae > Streptophyta > Pinopsida > Pinales > Pinaceae > Pinus > Pinus tabuliformis. The sequence goes on from CM062811.1 coordinate 197,425,091, forward strand.
GTTTGATAGCATTACCTCTGGTATTCTTTGTTTTGCTAGTACTCTGTTTCATTAATCACTTGAGTTTGTTTCTCACCAGTGAATAAGAGTGCAGTGTGCATTAGTAAATCTGATTACAGGGGTAGGTGCTGAACGTCCCCATCTGGAGGATAGGGTCCTGATCCTCTGCCAACAGAGCATCCATTATTTCGCTTTCCAGATTCGTAGTTTTAATTAATTGCTTTCATCTTAAAAAGTACTGTAATGACATAGCGTAAGAATTACATATACTACAGCTTTCGATGCTTTTAGACTTTAAGTACATACAGTACGCAGTAGCCTTTGAAATAAAAAGACTTTCCCTGGTTGACAATTAATGTGGTACTTGAATGTTTAATTCATAAACAATTCAACTAGCCAACAGGCCCTGTCCTTCTCACAAGATTCCCCAGAACACAAATGCTGGATTAGGTGCTCAGAACAACCTTTTATTCATCTACCAAAATGTCCAGTTACAATAAAGATTCAGACTTGCTTTTTGTCTTTCCCAAAATTCCCCTTACAACTTGTTTCCTTTTCTCCCCCCTTTCTACTATAGATGTCTCCTCTTTATAGAGGAGACATCTATTACAATAGACCGTCATAGTTCATTCAGTTAAACCTTTTTGTCAAAAATAAGAAATCCATCCTTGTTACAGGATGTCATTACAACAGTGTGATGGTTTATTCCTTCTTGGTCTCTTACTGTTACACAGCTGGTAAACAAACTTCAACCGTCTTCTTGGAATCCTCGTACTATCCTTTGCTGCTTCATTATTGCTGATTTAGTAAACTCATGCTGTTCCTGGTGTTTTAGCAACTGTAACCGTGTTTTACCCTTTCTGGACAGTTGTTGATCGTGTTGTGTCAGCATGGAACTCTGTCGATCTTCTGATAGTTGCTGTTTGTCTTTTCCGGTATTCCAGTTGTTGCAAAATAACGTTTTCCCTGCTTTAGATAGTTGTTGTTGTTGGTGTTGTAGCAACTGCGTAGTTGTTGTTTCTGGTGTTGCAGCAACTACGTAGTTGTTGTTTCTGGTGTTGCAGCAACTACGAATTATAATTTCTGTAGACTTTAGACAGTTCAACAGTTACTTAGCAACTTGGTTAACTTCTCCAAAGATAATTATAAAGATAACATGAATATGTAATGAATAATTAAACATATAGTAATGCAGAGAGTTACTTCATACCTTGGAATGATTGGGTCATTATATAATCAAAGCTTTCAACTTATGGACTGAAAAAGGGTAATATTATAGCAAAAATACAAGGTCAAAAATGGTCAATTTGGAGTCCTAACAGTAGGCACTTTAGTATGGAAAGTATATAGGGACACTCTTATCGAATGGTTATGCATTAGACAACATGAACACATACTTGTGCTCCCCATACCATCAGGTATATATTGGGATACCCCACTAGGTTTATATCCTTTAGCCACAGGTAACCAAGTCAGCCGCCTTGTAAACGTGATACACCAAACACAACATTTGGGGATATCAGTCATCCTACATTAAGTCGTTGGTTTCAACTAAGGTTTATATAACGGTTCATGGATACTTGGCAAACCCTCTTACCTAGCATTACCCATTTTGATTTATTTTTTGTTTCGTGTCATAAAATTAACTACCAATGATAACATGTCGAACCTATGTAGTTGCTTCTTAGCCTCACATTAGGTAATTCAATGTAAATTTTAATTTTAATCATCCCTCAATGAATCATCTCTTCTCCTTCTACTCTTGATATAAATTCATCGTGGTTGAACCATTGTGTTCACCTCATAGTTCCCTTTCATCATCTGATACTAAAGGCTCTTCACAAGGAGTTCATCTTGAACTTTCATAGTCACTTGAAGCTCAAGTCTTTGAACTTGTAATTTCCCCAAGTATCCAACCCCTTGCCTCTCTTCCTCCACCTCGAGACTCATTTTTGTCTTAGGATTTTGATCCAGAAACCCCTAAGAGTCCACATAGGTTTGTTTTATTCCATCTGAATCCATTATTCGATCCATTTGTGATATCTCCTCAACATCCTTATAGTCCATACAACAACCCTGGTGTTCCTTTGGAGTTATCTCCTCATCCATATCGGATTCCTCCTCGCCAATTATTTCCACCTATGGCTTCAGAAGGTGAGATTCCAACCTCTCCTCGAGGTCTTTTGGAAGTCTCCGCTACTCACACTCCTAGTGTTGATAATGAATCTGAATATGACTTTCCTCCAAAAGGCTTTCCTTATGTAGGAAGATTTCCATCTCAACCACCTCCTAAAAACAGTGGGCCTATGCTTCCACATGGTTATACAACCTTGGCTCAACTAGTTTCAGGAACTCCTAGTGCTTCTTCATTATACCAAATCCAATTTGGTCATCGAATTCTATGCCTACTTCCAGTCTATTTATTCCTAACATGACCTCTCAAATCCCTGTACAAACTGACATTACTTCAGTTCCAATTCAACCAATGATTCCATCACAACCATTACCTTCATTTAACCCTTCCATTCCAGTGAAACCAATAGTTTCATTTTATATGTCTATAAGTTCCTCGATTCCCCCATTAAGTGGAAAAAATGTGCCACCACCTCATTCCTAGCATGGGGAAAAATTCCAAATATCCCTCTCGTTTCAAGAGGAACCCATGTGAGTGGATCACAACCTCACATGGTTGGAGTGAGTCAAATTGTTAGTGGCATTCCTAATCCTTTTGATTTATCTAGGGCAGGTAATATCTAGTATCAACAGCCTTATACAGCCCAAATACCTCTCCAACAATCTTATGTTCCATATGGTTCACAAGCACTGCAAAATCCACCTTATATCCCACAAGTAGGTCCTCATGTGCAACCTGGTCAAAATCCTATTCCTGGTGCATATGGTAAAATCCCAATTGGAACTTATCAGTACCAATGGGGAATCCCTCAAGGAACTGTTCAACAACCTTTACTGCAATAAACGAAACCTTTACAGTAGCAAGGGAAACTTTTGCAACATCAAGGGCAACCTTTGGAGCAGTTTCAACAGCCTTTTCAAAAACAAACACAGTTTTTCCAACAACCAAACCAACCCTTGTATCCAAAAGGTCAACCATTGCAGCAGCAAGGTCAGCCCTTGCAGCAGCAAGCTCAACCTTTATATCAACAAGGTCAAATTTTCCAGACACAAGGTCAACCCCTACAACAGCAAATCCAACAAATTTCTTACCAGGGTCAACAATTGCAACAACCTTACAATCCATATGCCACGTACAATGTTTATCCACCTTATGGTTATCAACGGCCTATGGCAGGTCACTATCAACCCTACCCTCAGCCAAATCCACCTTATGGTTAAGGTATCCCTCATTGGGGGAAAAACCAGGCCCCTTATGGTCAAAATCCTCCACTTTCGGGGCAGAACCCTTACCAACAAGGTTGGAACCCGCAGACTGGGCCTTATCAAAGGCCTTATATGCCTCTTAACCCAAAATTTCCATTTTTAGTGACGTTGGAACTATCGGATGTCTTGAGGCTTCCTAACGATCTGATACTTCATTCGCATTATTAGCCTCCAATTCTCACAAAATTCCTAGTGATTTCCCCAAATTCGAAGGAAAAGCTAAAGAGGACCCTCAGGCCCATGTGATGACATATCACTTATGGTGTTCTTCCAATTCCTACATTGATGATTATGTTCATCTTCGCCTCTTTCAGCGAACCTTGACAAGTGTTGTCGCAAAGTGGTACATCGAGTTGCCTTGAGATACCTATGCAGACTTCAACTCTTTAGCCATGGACTTCTTCACCCACTTCCATTACCAATTTATTTTGAGACTAGTACCCACTTTCTTACATCTTTGAAATAGGATACCACGACCCATATCTCCGATCACATCCATGAATGGAGACATCATCATTGCCTCATCAATTTTGAAATCGCTAATGAGTCGTTAACCAAATGGTTCACTAAGTCATTCATAAAAAAAATCGTTGTAGATATAGCAATGGGAGGTTGTGTGACCAAGGATCAAGCTATTGCCTATGCCTAGTATTTGGATTTGGTTTATTCCCAATCTGGAATGCTATATGAAATTTTCCCTGATGCTCCAAGACCATATTTGGATCTAGCATCTTCGAAGTCTCCAAATGTGCCACCTGTTGATGGTATCATTAGATAAATATCCCAAACCCCATTGAATCCTGGTAAAACCTCTAAGGTTAATGTCATCCAGTCTACCATGGCAGACAAAGCCTCGAAAGGTAAGAAAAAGGGTACAGGTAAAGAAAAATATGATACCTTGAAATAGGATCCTTCTGAGCCATCTCTGATGATGCCTCCAAACAAAAGAAGAAATATCCTTGCCTCATTTTTTAGGAAGATCATTACACCAAGGATTGTCCCCAACATGCAGAGGTTGGTCGTTTATTGAAAGGGACCCCGACTGTATTGAAAGAGCCATTCCCATCTCAGCAGACTTAGTTGGTAGACCAACCACAATCCCCTACCTTTTCTTGTTCTTAGGTTTACATGATGAGTGTCGTAGGACCTATCTCCATTGCCACCCATTCAAAAGATTATCAAAGTCCTCAAAAGAAGACAGTGGAAAAGGAAGCCACAGATACACCTTCTAATTCCTCTCCACCAATTTCTGGTCCTCTCCATATCGAGAGACCAGGGAAAATTTTAAGAACCCCCCCTAAATTTACATGTATAATAAATGGGCGAATCTCCATGGTATATAGGAAAAATGGAAGGCGATTTTATCAATAATATGATATGTATATATAATTTTTTGGCGAATATCTCACCAGGCATGGCGAATATTTTATTCAATTATAAAATCTTGTGTTTATTGAGTACACAAATGAAATCATTGCATTTTTTTAAAATATCTTTTGAAATCAAAATTACCGAAATTACATATCGATAACCTAGTAGGTGTAGGGTAAAATTCACCCGTGCCATTCACAGAAAGCATGAGAAAAAACCTAATACTATATATAAAACCAAGAAAAATTCAAATCATCACTTCTAGGGAACTTGTAACCACCCTGCCAATACACAAGTATGTTCCTGTTTGCAATTAGAAAAATTACCCAAATTACAATCTGTTTACTCCAGCATATGTTGGAAAGTTATAGAAGGATGACTAGTGCAATCAATCCATTCCTTTTAGCTCTGGATTTGTTTCAGTTTAAAACAAAAGTATACAAATATAGTTGTCCAATGTCTATGCTTTAACCATTCACCTTAAGATGTTTTTACAATATAATTTCCTAAGTCTATTTAATATCTTCATTATCATAAAAACCAACCTATATCCATCTTAACTCCACATCTACCACTCTTAGGGGGATGAAATCTATTTATCCCTCTGAGCACTTGGTAGACCCAGAATTAAGATGGATCTAAGATGATAGAATTTCCCCTTTAAATAGTCTATGCTCACATGAATACCATGGTATTACCATGGGTTATCATAAAGCTAGAGCTTAAAAATTACTATTAGTAATTTATAAAAATTAATAAAATTAATAGTTGATTTTTATTTTATTTTTTATTTTAACCAAGCTAAAATGTTTAACATACATTAAATTACAACATCCATTTTTACTCTTGATCGGATCAAATATTTTTTCACTCTATGCTAGTTTGCATATCACGATATTTGATACCTCTCGGGGGTTAGTAGATCTAGAGTAAAGATGGATCTATGATGGTTTAATTCCCCCATTTAAATAGGCTACATTCCAAGTGAATACCATGGGTCAATACCATGTTCCATTTTGGTGAATACCATGGGTCAATACCATGTGCCATTTTTATTTTTATTAATGCTAATATTGGGGTTAATAATGTTTTTTTGCATGGTATTAATAACAATCTAGTCCATGGTATTTGTCCCATAGTATTTTGCCCATAGGTTTCACCTAAATATAACACATTTTTTTAGTGTTCATAAATATAAAGTGACTTATGGAGTAAATATAAAAAAATGTTTAATCTGTTTACCATACCTCTCATTTATTTATATTTTTATTAATTTACCATACCTGTTTTACAAATACGGTATTTTTATTAATTTACCATACCTGTTTCATAAATAGAACGAGGGTTATGGACTAAATATAAAAAGAGGTTTTATTTATTTACCATGCGTCTAGTTTATTTATATTTTTATTTATTTACCATACCTTTTGAGTAAGTATAAAAAGACGTTTTATTTATTTACCATACCTCCACTTTACTTATATTTTTATTTGTTTACACCCTTGCATGTATATAAGGTGACTTATGGAGTAAATATAAAAAATATTTTATTTATTTACCATACTTCTCATTTATTTATATTTTTATTAATTTACCATACCTCTTTTATAAATATGGTATTTGGGCCTTTGGCCCATAGGATTCACTTAAATAAAACCTATTCTTGAAAATGTGCGAATGGATTCACTTAAATAAAACCTATTCTTGAAAATGGGCGAATGGAAGGTTGTAACTCCTAATTTCAAGGGCTAAATTTACCATTTTTACCCTCTCCCTTAAAAGAAGGTGGGCTATTTGAGGTGATTTGTAAAAATGTACTATGATACAAAATAATTGCCCACTAAAAATTTAAAACCCCTTAATTTCGCCAAAGGGCGAACATTCGCCCCTAAAATCACCCCTACGAGAGACATAATAATGAATCTGTCATCCAACTGCGTCCCAAATATTTGCTTTAGAAGTCATCCTATAATCCGAACACTAGAGCTGCTCAACATTACAGTATTCTCAAAGACTTAGCTCAAGCGCCTTTGACGATGTCTGCTTTTGAAGTTCTCCAAACTTGTCCAACGCAAAAGAAATCATTGTTGTCTACTATAGGAGGCGTCAATCTTGTCGATTTGAACTTGATTACTTTCAATCTAGAAAACCATGTTCCTCGTCTTCCTCATCAAATTACATTTTTTATTGAAGTCATTATAAAAGGAAAGACGATTCATCAGACTATCATTGATGAAGGTGATTCCATCTGCATCATGTCTATTTCATGTTGGAAAGCCATCGACTCTCCATCTCTCAACCAGTCCCCGAACACCTTAGAAGCCTTTTATGGCAAAAGCTACCATCTTTATGGTATTCTCACAAGTGTTCCGATCACCTTGGAAGGAAAGATTTTTGAGTTAGAAGTAGAAGTTGTAGATGCGAATTTGAATTACAACCTTCTACTTGGGCGAAGTTGGACCCATGACATGTTTTGTGTGGTTTCTTCTTTGTTTTGGGTGCTATTTTTTCCTCATGAAGGAAAAATTGTCATGGTTGATCAATTGTCCTTTTTCTCTTCTAGTGCTTCGAATGACAATGTACCATATGCGGGAAGTACTATTATTCCATATGAGAGTGTGGGGGTAGGTCTTTTCAAAGATTTTTCTTTAATGGGAAATTTTTCTCTCCCACCTCCGCATGTTGCCTCGATCAACATGATCTCTATCTCCAATGATCCTTGGATCATCCCTACTCTGGATCAGGTTGATTCTTTTGGTGATTATATATCGCTAAGTCCTTTCGAACAAGCCCATCAAGAAGTTGTCTTGGCTTCAGCGACTGCTTCAAAAAGTCATGTTGTTCTGAGTATGCACCTCGATACGTATTCGCAATCTCCTTGGCTTGGTTCTTGGGATTCTCTGTATCCCTTAATTGAGATATTCCCCACTGACGAGAGTATTGTTGAGGTTATGTCTCTTGAAAAAACTCCTTGGAATGATGCCCATCATCATTCCTCGTTTCTTCCAAGCTTAAGTGAGATTCCTTCATGTCATGAAGCTTTTGTTTCTCATAACCCGACGCATCCACTTCAAACACCTATTTTTTTGCACGAAGATTTGTCCGAAGGTAATATGGGAAATTTTAATGCTTCATTTGAATTTCCCATTGAACTTTCTGTCCAACCTAAATTTGTCAAAATCTTTCAACTGGGGGCATCTTTTCCTCATCATGAGATTAATATTTCCTCACCTCCTTTTATGAGACCACCTCACCGAATTTTTACCGTTCACCCATTATCATACTAGGGTATTTATCCTATGACTCGTAACCCTCACTCGCTTGAGGGGCATGGGGGCATAGACATTTATGAATGTTATTCCATTATTTGGCTGATTTGATGCTTACACGTCATGCCAATGGTAAAACTTCAGTTTCATTCTCTGTTGATCGATTACCAGAGTCCAAAAATGGGCTCCATCTGAACCTTTTACATGTGATCATCCATGTAATTACTTTCGTACATTAGTGTGTGAATTCATTGGTGTGCATTTTTTATCTTTTGGTGTGATTGTTTGCTTTGCA